>CM062518.1:15334992-15502946 GCA_031439585.1 Pterocarpus macrocarpus | reverse complement strand
ATCGATTACAATTCTTTTGTAATCGATTACAATTATGGAAAATGCACTGACAGGATAGACTTAGAGTAGATTCACCTGGGGACATGGGTATAACATAAATGTAAATAAGGAAATATCCCCCATTTGAATTCAATAAAAATATCAAACAAATCAAAATCGTTAAGGATCAAAATCAAACTTTTGGGTTTTAGTACAATTCTCCGAAAACTTGTATTTTTATAAATTTGTGGGTTGAAAATGAAGAGGTTATCCATTCCCTAAAATTCATTAAAAATTGCCCTTTAACATATTGATATCCAAGAAATCATTACCGGAATTTTTGATTTTAAGAAAATGTCTTTATCCTGTAGCCCTCCAAGGAGGCATAGGGTTTTGACTTAGAATTTTCAAGTTCTAATATCATCAGGTAACTGCAACTCACACTGGGGTATTACACAACAATTGTGACAACCCGCTGCGATGCCCTCTCAAATGATGGCTTTAGCTAGAGGACCACCGGGCTTGCCAGAATCGGGCTGGAGAACCTCCTTTTCGGTGTTGTACCAGATTGGATAGATTAGTTCGTCTCGTAAATCATCTTTCACATCACATCAAGATCATTAACCACAAATGTAGGGCCACAAAGCCACAATTTGCTACATCCTTCTGCATCCCTTTCTCATTTTTTCAAATCACCTTTAGGAAATATTTGCAGTTGTCAATGCTAGCTTTGATGCCGTTTTGTAGTACATGTCTAAAGGTGAGTTCTTTCCTTTCTTATACTTATTAAGTTCGATGGGTTTTCTTTTTTATTTTTTCCTAATTTCTTTTCTTTTCTACTCTTTTGCTATTCCATGTGATTTTCTAAGAATGCTTTTTATTCGTTTCCTTTCTTATACCTATCACTCTCATGTTCAGCGGTGCCTTATGCTTTATATGAATGCTTTGTGATTTCTATAGTCTGACCATCATCATATTAATATGAGAGTCATTTTGTTTTTATGAGCAACAAAAGAAACACAATTTTTTAGCCTTGGAAAATTGAATTCCATAACTATTCCTATCTTAGCTCTATGATAGGGTAGGTGTTTAGACTTGACAAATCTTACTTTGCCTCATGCACTAAAAGAGGAATATATGAGGTAGTCATCATGAATACCAAGGACCTTATTTTGGCACAAATCTTGGTAGTTAATAGATTAACTCTTAAGTAGGGATCTCAGGATGTACGAGGATCCCGTGTTGATTGAGGGGTTAGCCTTCAAGGGCGGGGTCCTCGAAGGTCGAGTAGTAGAGCAATCAAGAGGTTGGGGTCGAAGTAGGGTTGAGGCTTGAGGTAGGTTAAGGAAGACTGACCAAGCCACAAGCCCTCCAACCTCAAGCTTGAGAGAGCAACGAGTTTAGGCTCGAAGTAGGTTTGGTAGAACGATCGGGCCACAAGCCCTTTAGCCTCAAGCTGGAAAAAGTGAAAAAGTTGAAGATTAAGGTGGATCAGATTAACCAAGTCATTTGCTCCCCTAGGCCCAAGCTAGGGAGAGTAAAGGGGGTAAAGCTTGAGGCAGTTATTTGTGTATATGTTGTTGTAGTTTTCAAGGTAGTTCAATATGTGCCATATGTCTTACTCATTTGTTGATGTCCTTTCACGTCATATCATGGATATCCACCGTTGGATCATGTGTTAGGTGATTGAATCCCATTCATTGATCACAAAAGGTCACCTTAACCATTGGATTTAGCACCAGTTTCCATGAAGGGGCTAATTACTTAATTTGTCTATTTCCCCCCTTTTTTCCATTACTTTCTTTCATCTTCTTCGCATTTCCTACTTTATCTCGTTCTTGCTTTCATCATCTTCTTCACATTTCCTTTCTTCTCTCGTTCTTGCTTCCCTTTTGTAATTCTTACAAGGTACTTGCAGTGCGTTGAAGTTGCAAGTGTTAGCAAAATTTTGTGGTGCTACATTCTTTTAGGGTCATTTTCTTCACCTAATTTCTTGAGTGTCTCTTTGCATTCTTTGGTTTTTACAAGTTTACTATTGTTGGTGGTTTGCATTTTATGCAATGTGTGCATGGTGGCATTGATTTGCATTGTTCTAATCACTTGCGTTCTCGTGTTGGAATAAGTTATTTGCTTTAGAATTTTGTGGTTGCCTAATGTAGTTTTTGCATTGAGAGAGGCATTACTTTTGGTTTGTTTATTTGTATATTAATGGTTGGGGAAGATGATGGCAATTGGGGAGATACTGTTGAAGGCAAAGATCCTAGTTGCCATAGCATCTCAAGTCTGGGTGTTGGCCTAGGATGTGATATTCCCTCACTTGATGGGCCAGCTCCTGAAATAGGCTGCCAGTAGAATGTCATTAGGCACAAGGAGTATTATGGGCCATGCTTATGAAGGCTAGCCTAGATGGAAGACTAAATTCAATTTGAGTTAGTGATAAAGAGAATGAAGGTTATTAATGATTGGTTAAAGTTATATGGTCCCTTATCTCCTCCTTCTCTAATGGAAGTGACAATGTAGGTAGTTCAAGTTCATCTCGGGGTATGGCTGACTGACCATCCAAGAAGGCGACTTCCTAATCTTTGGATGCAGTGGAGAGTGTTACGTAGGTTACTTCTACTTTCAATCCATCAAGAAGTTGGCCTGAATTCACTTTTTGCTCCATCTTCCCGGGGCTCTAGGAGATTATGAGTTAGTTGCTTGTAGTCCTTCTGATCAAGTGATTGGGGATTTGGCTATGGATTGTTTCTTTATGTACGAGACTCTCCTTAATCAAGTGAAGCTTGAGCTCTTGTGTCCTCCATTTTATTGTGCGGTACTCTCCATCCTTTGGGTGGTGCAGTCTAGATACATATGAATGAATAGGTGTTCATCTGATGCTTTTATTTTGCGTGTTAACTGCTTAAGTTTGAGGCCATGCCTCGAATATGTTTTTCTACTTTTTTCACATTTCCAATAGTAGGGTGTTAGGAGATAGCCTGCTTTCTTTTGCGGGTGTTCGGGTTAGGAAACTATTGGCAGCCTTCGAGTCATCCTACAAGAAAAGGACTTACCAAGACTAACTCTTCAAGTTAAGGTTTAGTGGGTTGGCAACTCCACATTTTTTATCCCTCGAGTGTAGCTTGATTACTATTTAGATAGTCATCCCTCATCACTCCATCTCCTCAAGCAGAAGATAGAGATTTTTTTGTTGAAGAAAGGGGTCATATAGATGTGTTTGAGGAGCTTTCTTTGAATATTATTACTGTGAAGTTGGAGGGCATCAAGTATATGGAGTTAATCCGATATGACAAGGACTTGGTTGTCTTGCAACACTACTTTAGTGAGTTCCCCAACTATTGGTTATATCTTTTATTCATTTGACCTACTAATGTTGGTAATTTGATTTTATTTTTGTGTAGGTGCTTGCTTGGAGGATATTGAAAGCCAAATGGCCGACAAGCAGAGTGGTCCTTGTTTTGATGCAACTACCATTCGTGCCAAGTGGAAAAAGGAGAATGCCATGAAGTTGTTGGTGGAGACAAGCCTACAAATTTGCAGGGATTGGGGAACCCTCTATAAGAGATCCCTACCCTTTTTGATTCCCTAAAATGGCAATGAACTAATAGGGGGCGCGGCCAACGAAATTAGAAGCTTCACCTCCTTGCTCCTCCACACTCCTAGCATTCTCAAGGTCGCTTTTCCATTGCTCAAGAGCTCAACTCGCCCCCTTCCACGTCTAGATCAAGTAGTCTCCTTTGATCTAGTCGCTTTCCTAAAAGAGGCTAGCCACTTTTAGATTGAATTTGATGGCAATGCAAGGACGCCCATAAAACTCTATATACTGTAACAACCTCTATCATATAAGTCATGCTCGAGTCAAAGAGTTATATTAAAAGGTTGTAACTGTGCTAAGAAATATTTAAAATATGGAAAATATAATACATGGCCCTTTAACTGCACATTTTATTACTGATTAATAGTTCATAAACTTCGTCATCTTTGCTGCATAGAGAATAAAATAATTACAATTTAAAAGAAATTGTGACTAACATAATACATAGCATTTGCTTCCGACTAGTTGTTGGTTAGCTTCAATAGTCTTTTGGTCTAGTTTGCGCCCGAGACTTGCTCAGTGAATGTCTTTGTACTCCGCCTCGTACTTGATTTCCAACTTGGGTGTTGGAATGTTTACGGAAAAAAAAACATACAAGCAGGTAGTGAGAACCTAAGGTTCTCAGTAGGTAAACTCAAACCATCACTCTTATAGTGTCATCATAAACATTTCGGCCGCTTCGATTTATTATGAAAATATGAGCACATATACGCAAATAGAGATTCAATTTTAAGTTGAAAACACCTTTCTCAAAGCGAGTTATATTTTAACAACCACTTGCCATATTATATGATAGAGAAATACGAATAGTATAATATGCTTCAACAAGAATTATAATAACATTATGACTTAATGAGATGATTGAAGATGCACATATACATGCTTATACTTGACTGTATGCAAGTGGACTTGATTTAATTCGTATCTTTTTTTAACTTGCAACTTAACCTTACTCTTCTGTACTTGGTCTCCTAGAGGTGAATGGCCTCTCTCACCCTTGCGTCATAGCCTACTTTTCAGGTCCAAGCTCGTACCTATAGATGAATGATGGGTTTACTTTCCCTGACCCTCACACCAGTCTATTCCCATTAATTCTGGTCAAGGGCTGGCCCAAGTCTTAGACAGTACTGCTCTGGTCCATGCTAGTTGGGTCTATGACATGCCTTACATGGTAGCTTGGTACGTCCTTCTTGTAAGTTCTTATTATCTTTTCCTTTCCATATCTTAGCATGCATGCGGATACTTTGCGCATTCATGGATATGTCTCACACCTTACTTCTCATATCATATTCTAATTATACTTGCATACATGACATATAAATATAAGTATATCCAAAGTATAATGACCCATAGCATAAGTTCTCATAAACTTCTGCCAAAAATTTGGCAGTATAACAGATCAAGTCTGCTTCCCTATGAATAGTGCCAGACTACCAGTAAAATCATTCAAACATGCAAATCAATATGGAACAACAATTATATATATTCACAATATCATTCATCAAATTCAATACAAACATCAATAGAGTTTTCTGCTTATTTCATCTCACTCTGCCTGAATTTTGTATAATCCACCTTTAGTCCAATTCAACTCATTTAAACTTGAATTTTGGATATGTCATAGCTCTATGTGTCTAGTTTCCAATCCTTTTAGTCCCATCTCATTTTGATTTGTATAACTCAAGTTATTAGTATTTTACCTCAGACTGCCCTATACTTAGCCAGAAATGCACCCTTATAAGTGAAAATTCACTAAAAATAGAAATCTAGGTGAAATTATACAAAATTTATATCAATTTAAAGCTAATAGAACAAGCTTTCAAATGAAATAAGTTGAATATTATTTTCATGAGTATATTATGAGATATAAGCCCTGTAATTTGACCCTACTAGACTACCTTGTTCCAGTTTGGTTTGAACTTAAGTCAACTTCATTGATGTGTTGGGAACAAATAGCTATGAATCTAACTCTAAACATTTTATGGGATGTTTCCCTACATGTTAGCTTTCAAACAGCATTAGTTGCACTGAATTTAGAGTTGTGTAAGGTGAGGTACACCCTTCTCAACTCATACTGTCCAAATGAGAATCCAGATTTCTAGGTCAAACTTCAAAAATTCGTATCTAATTCTATACTAATCCAATGGCCTTATATTTTATATGTATGGAAAGCCCTAAATGTCTAGTTTCATATAAAAATGAATTCATCAAATTTAAATGGCTGTAGACAGATCTGTACACTCCGCTGGTACGGATGTCGTAGGGTTTTCTCACAAAATAGATTCTGATTAGCTCCTTTTTGAGTTTTTGATAAATTCCTTAGCTTAAACTAAATTTCCTCATCTCAAATCACTAGAAAAACATCAAAACACCATCATGCAAGCATGGCATAAGAGGAATGCAGTAGCCACATAGTCACATGATACATCAAATAACTAAAAATTTGAGCTACCTACCTCAAAATCCTTGAAACTATGGAAGTAAGGAAGCCAAAAACCAACTCCTAGCCTTCTTCCTTCACCATGGTAGCAGCTCATATGAATGTGGAGAGGCTATATTTGATGTTTAATCATGAAATTGTTAAAGGGGTTTTGTAGAGAAGGAGGTGAGGATTAATTTTCATAAAAAGAGCAAGAGGATTTGAGGTCAAGAAGGCTTTTAATCTTGAGCTTGAAGCTCTTGGTCATGGAGGTTGTAAGAACCTAATAGTTCCATGCTATGCTCAAGTCATATTGTGGAATTATTAGTTGTTACTTTTGCTCGCGGAACTAACATTACCTTTTAGAAATTACTGTTTAAATGAAAATAGGGGCAATTTTTTTTTTTTGAACAAAACAAGTAAACTGTTTTTGAAATCGAGAGCCATGAGCGCATCGTGAACATATAATACAAACGTTGCTATCTCATACATACATCGCATTTAACATAAACAGAAGCATTGAGAATAATCATAATCTTAGATAAAGATAACATTCATTCCATAGCCATCCCATAGTTAATATAGTAGTAGTAATAGCAGTAGTCATACATAATGATAATAATGGGTTTGATACCTATTGTCAGCCCTACAAAATACCTTAATGAAATACATGATAAAAGGAAATATATAAGAAGTCTTAATTCGTCTATACATGCCAAATGAAAATAATAACCCTAGCTACAACCAAAAAGGGGTTATCTTCACGCTTAGCTCTGCATGCAGATCAACACCTCACTCATCTGGCGGGAGGTCGCCGTTCCCGAATCTATCGGGAAGAATATCACCACGTCCTCCTCCTCGAGCACGGCTACATCCACGAGGCACGGCACGAGTATGAATGTACCCACGATCGCGAACCGAGGGTGGAGTGTGACAAGGGGCTGCTAAAGAAGAAGACGATTCGGATGACAGACAGATCACAGACGGGTAGGAAGGCTCAGACGGGTCCATCTCCACGTGGTAGCTCGGATAAGACGGCTCCGAAGGATCGGAATCCAACGAAACTGTCGGTGTCAGGCGGGTGTCTTAGTCGAAATCTCCATCAGTAGGGTACCTCAGAGGATGGAAGGGCGGGCGAGCGTCGTCCATAGTGATGTCCTCGAATGGCTTATGAGGGCGAAAAATGGATTCATCACGGGTGCATGGAACTGGCGGCTATGGAACATGTAGACCCGCATTGCTGCTTGAGCAGTCAGCATAGATGCATTCAGCACCGGGTCGAAGTGCCAACGTATCACCAGAAACTTAATGAATATCACTACCATGCCCGATGCCGGCATCCTCTGAAAATGACATGGAAACTTAGGAGTGAGAAATACTAAATTTCTCAGTAGGATTGTGACTAGACAAACACAGTGTCATCGTCATTGTCCCAGCCACTTCGGGCTTAATATAAAAACAGTGGGCAGATATCGGTTCAATTTTAATAGTTTCAGAAAACATAAGTCCCAAAGTGGGTTACTTTTAACTTTATCATCATATCCATAGTGTCATACATAGGCATATAGGCTAATATACATAATAAACATTCATAATACACGTGAGGAATATAATAGCATGCATGACTATGCCACTCATCAACTTGACCATGACCCTACATTAACTTTCATTTCTAGCACATGCTTAACATTCTTTACTTTCCTTTGAAATAGACTGCTTTTGGACATGAGCTCATTTTGTGACTGTCGTCACACAGTACTAACCAAATCAGACTAAGCCAATATTGGTTACCTCTAAGTTGGAAGGTCCTCCATGTCACCTTTGCCTCCCTCATAGAGGTTTCTTGAGTCTTTGTGGATCGCCGTTTCTCACTTCCCTTACCGAAGTGATTGAAGGGTCATGTCCCATTGATTCTTTTCTTATCATTGTACTTTACATACATAATACTTCTTTGACTAAACACATGCAATGATATGACTAAGTCCATAATTTTGACGGAAATCCGATAGCATAACAGCTAGACTGGAGCTTCCCCAAAATGCTAATCATAAACTTTCAACCAACAGTTCATTATATCTACATCATATCATCACACTCAAAGCTCAGTCAAACTCATCATTCATCATGCCAGATGGCATTTACACATTCATACCCAAAAGGGGTTTATAGTTTTGTTTTTCTTTGCAAAGAATATTATGAATCATCATATGATTTCTCGTAGTTACCCATGAGAGAATCACATAGTTAGGATATGTGTTTGTGGTCTTTTAGATACTTAGTCCTCATATGAAAGTATTCTTTACTTAAGTACATGTCTTATGGAACACTTGTTCAAATTAATTAAGTTGAGTGATTGTTTCCTTTCCTTGAAATAGTGCACTTAGTGATTCCTAGGTTCATGGTATGCTCAGAGGCCCTAATCATACTTCCGTTCCCAAGGAGTTCGAGATCCCTCTAATCCTTGGGTCATGACAACGCATAACCACATCATGAACCCAACAACATCAATGTTCACTAATCACCAAGGATGATTTTTAACTTATTTAACTTATGAAGTTTTAAGCCTTCCTTAATAACATATTAAGGTTTTATTCTTTATAAAGTAGCCACAAAGTTTTATTCTTATGAAAGTAAGTGCCTTAAATATTAAGCTCTTATCTTAAAGATTAGATCTTTATAAAATAATGATACAAGTTACTAGCTTTTTAACTAAAAAGGCTTGTTCTTATGAAAGTTGATTCATTTAATTATTCTAAGACCATCAAGGTCTTAACTTTATGAATTAAATTTGTCTCTACATTGAAGAGATTCCCACTTTTGTCAACTAGTGATATGAAACATCAACTTTAAGGTTAAAAGTCTTGATCTTTATAAAAAGTGAAGACCTTTTGGCATTATTTTAGTTCAAGATCTAAACTTTATGGATTAAGTGCTACAAAATAACACTTTTATGACTTAAAGGTTTCATTTTTTATTAAAGTTTGAAAATTTATGAAAGGTCTTTTCTTTAAGATTTGATTTCTAAGACATAAAGTAATAAGATATCATTTTATAACTCAAAATGGCTTGTTATTCTAAAAAATTTAGACTTTTACATGTATTTTTGTTTTCAAAATAAAACAAAAGAAGACTTTATGATGGCACTAAAACTTGCGCCACTTTTTGTGCATCAAGAAGCAAACTTTTTAAAGTTTAAAGCTTTTAAAATGTTCATAGTCTTATCAAATCATGAAAACATAATAAGATGAGGCTTTTCTAATCATCAACTCATCATAAAAAGGAACAACTTTAAGCAAGATACCATCAAGAACATTCAAGAACCTATTTTGCCAAAAGTAGAAACTTAAGAACACTTGAAGAACAACAAGAACATATTTTACTAAAAGAAGAAACTTAAGAACACTTGAAAAACAACAAGAACATATTTTACCAAAAATGGAAACTTTTACTCTTGAAGAGTATGAAGGATCTTCTCAAGTTTTCACTTAGAGATCTTGGTCATGAAAGAACCAAGCTCTAAGCTTTCTTGAGCAAACAAAATAAAAAAGATGAAGATCACTACCTTTCTTTAGAAATGGCACAAAACTAGAGAAGAAGAAGAAGATGATGGTGGTTCCTCTCCTTGTAGATGGTGGCGGTTTGGCTTGGTAGAAGGAGAAGCTCTTGAGATCTTATGAAAATAGAGGTTGTAGTGTTTTGATATTGTCTCCAAAGACCCAAAGATGAGGTTTTTGAAGGGCTAAGTGAGTGGTTTTTGGGTGGTGGTTGTAACATCCCCGAATTTCGATTTCTGATTTCATCTTCAAGTTTGTCATTCCCGATTTCCGACTTTATCTTCGAAGTTCACATAAAATGGGATAATTTTCGATGTCCGAGTTTGTCTTCAAATTTCAGCATAATTTCCGATTTTCGACTTCATCTTTTAGTGTCAAATTAAATAGAGTGGCTTCCGAGTTCCAATCTCCGACTTCGAGTTAAAGTATATTGTGCATAATTTCCGACTTCCGACTTCATCTGGCATAATTTCCAGACTTCTGACTTCAACTTCAAGTCCAAACTACATGGACGTGATTCCCGATATCTGACTTTATGTCTCAAAGAAAACGGACCCGATTTCCGATCTCATAATTTATTTCCAAGTTTCAAGCAAGATGTACGCAAGTTCTGACCTCGGACTTCATGTTTCAAAATAAAGTGTACACGATTTCTGAATTTCGAGTTTATAGGAAGCGACCTCCGGGTTCAATGTGAAGAGCTCCATCCTTGGAGTTGAACTCAACTAGAACGGACATGAGTTCAGATCTTTGAGTTGATTTCCCATCTTACACAAGTTCTGATCTCCGAGTTTATTCCCATGAGCTTTCCATTTCTGTTGGTGTTCCCGAGTTTAAATTGGGAGTTCCGAGATTATGTGATTGTGTGTTGTATTATTTCCGACATCTGACTTTGCTTCCAAGGGATGAATAAACCTGACAAGATCTCCGATATCCGATTTCATAAATGGCACGAGTTTCGACTTTAAGTAGAATCGAGACGAGTTCCAATTTCATATAGAATTCAAGCGAGTTCCACTTTTGGGACGACGTGGAGAGCAATTTAGCCACAAAAGCTGGAGACTTGGCCGAACTTCAATCACAAAATTTCAACCAATCAACACTCACAATTCCAACTACCGTCATATATTTAAGTCAGACTTTCCTTCTCATTTGAGGCTAATTTATGCCTCCCTCTCCCTCTTGTTCCAGCCTCCTTCTTCTCTTCTCTCAACCAACTCCATCACTCCTTCAAGCCTAGCAAGGTTCTAACAATTCAAACTTCAACATTTAGCTCAAATCACACTTCAAAGAGGTAGGATTCCATCTCTGTTCTTGAATTCTTTGCACTATGGCTGCATGAAATTTTACTCTTCTTCATGTATTTGATGATATATTGGATGTATGTGATGTATTATGATTGGATTAATATGAAATATTGAGTAGGAATTAAAGTCAGATGAAGGAAACTAGGAGAAGTGGAGGATTAGAATGCTGCCTAAGTGAGAAGCCCCACAGCAGTCTGGATGGCGGAGTGTACGGCTTTGGCTACAGCTAGTTAAACCCAATGAGACTATTTTTATATGAAAGTAGACATTCAGAGCTTTCCATACATATATAATATAAGGCCATTGGATTAATATTGAGAGAGATATGAATTTTTGAAGGTTAACCTAGGAATCAGGACTTCCATTCGGGTAGTGTGACTTGAGGAGGTATAACTCACCCTACACAACTCCAAATTGAGTGAAACCAACTTTATTAGAAATCCTACACATAGGGGAACATCCCACAATGAAATTTCGAGTTTGTTATGGTCCCAATTGTTCCCAGTGATTCGAGGAAGTTACCTTATGTCCAAACTAAACCAAAATAGGGTAATTCAGGAAGGTTGAATTTTAGGATTTATAACTTGAGCTATACTAAAGCAAATGGAATGAAACTTGTTGCAAATGAAAGGTTATCGTGTTAGTTTTGATATGACACCAATTTCGTATGATTTGGATTTGATTTCGATTTTTAGTGAAATTTTACTTCCAAGAGTATAATTCAGACCAGTGACCGAATAGGCTGAGGCAAAATTTAAATATCTTGAGCTACGCATATCAAAATGAGATGGGACCACAAGGATTGAAAACTAGACACATAGAGCTATGATGTTATCCAAAATTCAGGTTTAAATGAGTTGAATAGAAGTAAAGGTGGATTATAAAAAATTCAGGGCAGAACTGAATAGACTTGGCAGAAATGACCAAATTGATGGTTTCACAAGTATTAGTGAACATGTAAGGCTTGAGTTGATGGTTACAAGTTTTACATTGATAGATATGTTAGATTGATTATACTGCTATGACTGATTTATCCATGAGAACTGGCACTATTCATGGGGAAACGGATCTGATCCGTTATGCTGCCGAATTTATGGCAGAAATCTATGAAACTAGGATTGTTTATATTACAAGAAATTTATGAATATGTATGTGCAAATTCTATATGCAAGAATGATATAAGTATGATATGAGGTATATGAAAATAAATGATGAAGCATATGTATAAGTGTATTCAGCATGTCTATGCTTGATTATGTATGAGAATGAAAAGACATAAGTATATTAAATGTGAATCCCTTCACTTGGAGGCAATTGCACTTTGAATCCCTCCCTGTGAAGGTAGTTAAATAAGATAAAATATGAATTCCTTCATTTGGAGGCAGTTGCATTTTAAATCCCTCCCTATGAAGGCAGCTACCCTCTACCTTGGAGGCACGTGGTCAGATGAGATCATTCTATATTGAAGACACGTGGTCAGATGAGATCCCTCAATTTTGAGGCACGTGACCAGAAGAGATCCCTTCAATTAGAGGCACATGGCCAGAATGAGATCCCTCAAAGACTAGAGGCATGTGAATCCCCTTGTGGGTGAGTCGGTGTGACGACGACCACGAGTTGAGCTGATGAGCTCACTCCAAGATTAGGCTACCCAAGGGTAGTAAAGGCTAAAGACTAAAGACTAAAGATTAAAACGTATGCAAGCACCCCACTCACATGAGGCATGGCATCGACCCGGCTAGTGTGAGTATAGGGGATAGGACTTACATGAGGTATGGTATGACCCAGCTAGTGTAAGTACCGAATGAAGGTCCCATATTCCTAAGGAACGTGACATGGCGATCACGCTCTGATGGGGTATGACATGGCAACCATACTCTAGAATATGGCATGTAAAGATTTTATGATGAAAAGGAAGACAGAGGGAGTAAAGTAAATTTTATGTATCCGCATAAATTCAAGTACAAGTAAAGTTATGCGTAGATATTATGTCTCTAGGGCATTGATGCTATTGTATTTTATTATGTTTTAGTTATTATAATATAATTCATGAATTGATTTTGTATGGGCTCTCCCAAATGCCAAGTGTGTGAGTAAAATAAACTTTGCTTCGGATAATATATTTTCGAACTATAAAATTAAACAGCTTGTATATTATGGTCACGTTTTCATAATAAAACCGAAGCAACTAGAGATGACAATGATGACATTATGTATGATACTTAAGGAATCCTACTGAGAATTCAAAATTCTCACTCCTATTTCCGTGTTATCTCCAGATAGTTCAAGAAATTCCGAAGACGGCTGAAGTTGCTGTTAGATAAGGTCTGCTCAGGTAATAGTAACAACTCCAGGGTATGGTACTATGACTTAAGCATAGTATTGTACTTGGGAGGGTGTTACAGTGGTGGTGGTGAAAGGAAGAAAAAGATGAAGAAGATGAAGAGAGTTTTAGAGAGAAGTTAGAGGATTTGGTTTTGAAAAGAGAGAATAGGATGAGTGAAAATGAAAATGTGAGTCTGTGTGTGTACTTGAAAGTGACGTCCAACATTACGGGAGGAGAGTGAGATATTATGCTTAATTTTGTGTTATCTTGTGTTAATTAGTGATTAACCGGACAAATGGGATGATGGGGAGACAAAGCATGGTCAAACTCTTACATAAAGTAGTCTTGTCTAATGCTTTTTGCTTTAATGACATCACTTTCTACTTTATTGTCTAGTTGACTAAATTTGAATTTAATCATGTGATTAAGTGCTCATACAACTTAATTAAGGTGATTAAGCAAGGATTAGTGATTAACACACAAGAACATGATTAACGAAAATTAATCTTGCGATTAAGCTTAAATAACCTTAATTAAACTTGATTAAGCTAATTAAGGGCAATTAATACTTAATTAAGCTATAAAGGCTCTGATTTGCTTAATTGGAGATTATCTCATCTCCATTAAGCATTTCTCTTGGCTCTTCTCATCCGAGTTAACCCCTTAATTAATCCTTAATCTCATAATTTCTCATTAAGTGCCTAATTACTCAGGGTTATTAAGGTAATTTAGCATGACATAAAATTAAGGATGTTATAAAGGTAAGGAAAAAAAGGAAGAAGAAGAAGAAGAAGAAGAAATAGAGTGGAGGGCTGCTGATGTGGGGGGCGAAATAATGAGGGAGGAGAGGGGATTATGTTGGTTTTGACTTTAAAGAATGGAAGTGATTTAGGTATGTTGGTTGGTGAATCTTGTGGTTTGTAAATTGTTGAATTTCTTTAATCCATGGCTCATGGTGGCGCCACATATAGGGATAGGTGGCTGCACCATACTCATTCAATCTAGGGCTTTCCCAGTGCAAACATCTACTGACTCGGTTCTTGCAATACAATTTACCGAATCTTTGGCAAAACGTTACTAAAAATCCAATAAGATTTCTTAAATATCTATTCTATTGGTCTTGAGTCTAATCTCTCTAATTAACATCTAATTAACTTCTAATTATCTTTTAATTAATTTGTAATTAACCTTATCTAATCAATAAAATCGAATAAATCGATTAATAGCGTAGATTAAACGTTTCGCAAATCTAGAGCCTTTTTGTTTTCTATTTTCCGTAGCTAATGGCATATCCATAATTTTGAGTAAGTATAGGGGCACCCCACATCATTTCACCCTCGACTGCCTCCGTGGCCCAATTGGCAGAAATTTAAACTTCTACGGTTTCGCCACGTGATTCTGCTCTGTTTAAAATCTCATTTTGCTAATTCTACATATGTGAGGACATAAAGGTCATTTTATAAAAAATTCTAGGGTTATAGTAGGAATAAGTCTTTGGGGTCAAAGTATAATTTCTAAAAATTTTGGGCATCACTGCAATTAACAAAAGTTTATAGGGGCTCTTTTGTCATTTCTTAATTTTAACATATGGCAGTGCCATATTTTCAACGGCAGTATTATAGTACCTTAAAATTCTGAGTGTGAGGATCGTCATACCATAGCGCTACCTAAGAAATTCTCACGCTGCCTAAGAGAAATAATTCAAAGTTTCCATTATGCTTTGCTTACGAAAGTGGGGATGTTACATATACGATTGGCATTTTCTGAACAAGGCTTTCATAGACCACCACTCTATTCCTTTGTAAATATGGAGAAGTTTAAAAAGGTCAAGCTACTAGGGTTAATGTGCGTCCAGTAAGCCCTTGTGCTAAGAAGCGCTAGTATTTCTTGTTATATTAGTAAGAAGGTGCACATGAATGCAAACGGACTAGCTATTGCAGAGACTCATTATCAAGAGGCTGTACAAAAGTTGCAGTGTGAGCATTCTGCAAAGGTGGCTCGACTAAAGGAGGATATCAAATGGTTGGAGCCCTTTGAAGTCATGGCAAATGTACTTAACGAGGAGGTCATGAAGCTCATGTTTGAGCTTCGCGAGTTAGAATAGAAGGCCCTGAACTGTTGAGCAAAGGGAGAGGGATGCTAAGACTACCTTGCAAAGGGTTGAGGAACAACTCAAGAAGGGGAGGAAAAGATAGTATAAGAAAACGAACTATTGAGGAAGACTTACCTTGGCAGTTTGAGGTAGGATTCAAGAAGGTGAAGACTCTTTATTGCCACCTATTTCCTGACCCTGGATTGGATTTTGTCCAATCCGATCCTTAGCACAAGTTGGAAGATAGAGTCTTACTTCCTCCTTCCGATGACAATGAGGAGGACAAAAGGGCTGCTTGAGGCCAACTTGTTGATGCTTGAAGATCGGGCAATGCCCTGGGTTTAATTATATGTATTTAGTTTAAAGATTGTGAAATACACCAGGCTATTCTTTGTAAAATGTTTCAGATATTTGTTTGGCTGTGGATGTTCGGCCTTTAACTTGATGACTAGACTATTAAGTTTTAATCTATTACACTTGTGTTTTCTCAATTATTCTTCTACTCAATGTTTACTTTTGAATCATCATAAAGTGTCATAAGATATTGCAAATCTTTGAAGTTTATATTGAGATTTGAACCAAATAAAATTGAATCAAATAGACTTAGTGCAAAAAATAGGCCAGCCAATGCACCGTGTATATTGGTATCCACTTGTACGATCCGCTTAGGGGTTTTTTTTGCCAATGAAGACTGCTTTGCGGGAAGGGTGCCTATGTTTAACCAAGCTTTGTTGAGTACTAAGTTTTGTTGTATTGGTGTAGACCAGCTTTGGTAAGTATTAGCAAGCACTGGCCTGGCTTTAGTAAGTACTAGCGATTGTTGGGTTTTGGCGAGTATGTCGGTGATGGCCGGGCTTTGGTAAGTACCAACAATGGCCGGACTTTGCTAAGTTTTAGGAATGACTTGCAGGGATACTGACTACAAAAATAATTATTTAAAACTTGAATGATGGTAAGTGGAATGCCCTTGATGCTACATCGTTTTATTGAAAATGAAGTGGAAATAGTACCAAAATCATTTTTCTTAGCTAAAATATTTTCTTAACTTTGCCACGTGCCAAGTCCGAGGTGTCTCTTTTTCTGGCAACTTGGAAAGCTTGTACGCCCTATTGCGTAAACTTTCGATTACTTGGAAGGAACCATCCCAATTAGGGGCTAGTTGGCCTTTTGTTGGGTGCTTCTCTGCTCTATGTAGGACTATGTCACCCTGGTTGAATTTCCGAGCTATCACCTTGGAATTGTACCTCCTTGTCATTTTATGCTTGACTACTTTTGTTCGTATGAGAGCCATCGCCTTGTTTTCCTGTAGTGTATCTAGCTTGCCCCTCCTTTATATCTTATTCCAATCTTCATTGAAGCTCGTTCTTCGCTAACTCAGTTCACCAAGTTCCATAGGAATCATTGACTCGGCTTCATATGTAAGTTGGAATGGTGATTTTTCCATTGTAGATTAGGGGTGGTGTGATATGCCCATAGTATGCTATGGAGCTCATTGACACATCTCCTTTTCACTTGATTTAACTTCTTTTTTAGTCCCTGCAGTTATACCTTATTAGTAGCTTTTGCCTATCTGTTGCTCTGTGGATATTCCACTAATGAAAATACTTGCTTGATACCCAGCTGATCACAAAACTGTCGAAAATTTTTGCTTGAGAATTACATCCCGTTGTCTATTACAAAGGTAAAGGACAAGTTGCATTTGCATGTGATGTTTTCTAAAGTGAAATCTTCCACTTTCTGAGCTATGATTTTGTCTAGCGGCTTGGCTTCTATCATTTGTGACATAGTCTACTGCTACAATCAAGTATTTTCATTGTCCAGCGAGTTATTGTAAGGGGCCTAAAAGATCCATTCCCCATTTGCAAAGGCAGAGGGCCTTGGATTATCCAAGCTATGCTATTCTTCTAGGGGCATTTGATGCATCTAGGTGAACTTTTGGCATTTCTCACACATTTGCACATGTTTCATGCAATCAGCTTTCGTCGTTAGTCAATAATACCTGACTCTAAGGATCTTCTTACTTAGCGATTTGACTTTGAGGTGATGACCACAAACTCCTTAATGCACCTTTGCCATGACATACTAAACTTGATCTTCATCAATACGCTTGAGGAGTGGGATTCAATAACTTCTTTTGTGGAGCTGGCCATCCATTATAGTGTAGAATGTTGTCGACTTTTTAATTTTTATTGCTTCCTTTGATGTCTTGGGTAAGGATCTATCCTGCAAATATCTTAGGATTAGGAATCTCCATGAAGATGGGTCTTCCTCAACATGAAAGATTTCCTTTCTGTCTATGCTCAATTCATCTAGGGTTTCTTGGATGATTATACAATTATTGCCTGTTCTTTTTGTGATGCTAACTTGGATAGTAGCTCAGCATGGGCATTTTCTGTTTGGGGAATATGCTTGATCTTAAAATTGGTGAACCCTTGGATTTGTGTTGGACTTCCTAAAAGTATTTTGCTAGTGAATCATCCTTCGCCTAAAATTTTCCTTTTACCTAACTCAGCAAATTTTATAATAGAGATTTCTAAACAAAATAGCATATATGTTTTAGAAAAATAAGAAAATTGACAAGAAAATGTTATTATTACTCTACCTAATAAGATTAGGTTACTGCATTCATGCCACTTATTAGGTGTAGAGAGTGCTCATACAATGAAAAGTAAAGACCTGACGAAAATGTAAAAATTTAATAAATTCCTTTCTAGGTGACATGTATGTTTCATGCTCATGCTTGAGGTACCTAGCTAATGACTAATTGTGAGTGCTCCTATTTCTTTGGCTGTAATCCTGCAATCATGGCTTCATATTCTGCTTGATTATTACTTACTTTAAATTTGAATCTTGGGAGTTGCTCGATTATCATCCCGTTTGGACCCTTGAGTATTCCAGCCCTGCTTCCTTTCAGGTTTGAAAAGCCATCAACAAATAAAACGCAAGATTTCTTCCCCTTTAGTTTTTTGTTACACCACTCCAAAACAAAGTGGACTAGGAATTGAGAGTTGACTAGCCCCCTTGATTAGTAACTGATGCCATATTTTGATAGCTCTATCGACTATGCTTTCATTCTTCTCACTAGTTCAGGTTTGGACAAGATCTGCTTGATTGGGTAGTTAGTCTTGACTATTATTCGACGGCCTTGGAAATAAGGTCTTAATCTTCTGGCTGTGGTTACCACTACAAAAGCAATCTTCTTTATCTTCTGATATTGAGTCACAGGTCCCTGGAGGACCTTGCTGATGAAGTATATGGGTCTTTGCTCTCGCTTTCCTCCTTTACTAGGACCGAGCTAACCTCTCAGTCAGAGATAGAGGTACAAAAATAGCTTATCGCCTTGCTCAGGTTTAGTGAGAATTGGCAGGGTTGCAAGGAACTTTCTAACTTGTTGAAAGGCTTACTTATATTATGAAGTCTATTAAAAATTTTCTACCCTTTTAATGCAACTAAAAAGAGGAGCGATCTTGTCTGCAACTTTAGACAAAAACCGGGATAGGGCTATGATTTTACTAGCCAAACTCTAGACCTCCTCAACCATATTAGGGCTTCTTATTTCCAATATAGCCCGACACTTGGGATTTTCCTCAATTTCCCCTTTGGTTACCATACATCCAAGGAATTTCCTTGCCTCGAACCCAAAGGCACACTTGTCAAGGTTGAAGCACATGTTTTTTTTCTTGGGCTATGTGAAAATTTCTTCCAAATTTGAGCAATGATCTGCAAAGCTCGGAGTCTTGGCCACCAAATCGTCAATGCAGACCTCCAAGTTTCTACCGATATGCTCCTAGAAGACCTTATCCATCAGCCTTTGATATATGGCTCTCGCATTTTTCAACGCAAAGGGCATTACTCGATAATAGTGACTGCGGCCGTCAGTCATGAAAGCTACTTTTTCCTCGTCATCCGGGTGCATCTTAATTTGGTTGTACCCAAAGTATGCATCCATGAAACTTAAATATTGGTAGCCTAATGGTGCCTTAACTAGCTTGTCGGTGTTCGGCTGAGGAGAAAAGTCTTTAAGGTAGGCTTTCTTTAGATTTGTAAAGTCAATGCACATGCACTATGTCCCACTAGTCTTCTTCTTTACTAGGATGACATTGGAAAGCCATGTAGTATATTTAATTTCTTTTATGTACCCTATTACTAAGAGTTTCTCTGTTGTCTCCTTTACTATTCTTTTCTTTTCCTCAGTCAATTTCCTTTTTCTTCGAGCGATCAATCTAGTTGTTGGTTCTACGGCCAACCTATGGCACATGAAGTTAGGGTTGATGCTTGGCATATCAGCTAGGACCCAAGTGAACAAGTCTATATTTCTTTCCAATAACTCGGTCAATCTTCTTTTCAGGCCATCAAGTAACCGGGCTCCAAGTTTCATAAAACTAGCATCCTTGGAGTTTACCTTGACCTCGATTAATTCACCTTCTAGTTGCGGCCTTTCTTCTCAAAAATATTCCCGGGGATCAATCTCAACCAAATTGATGTTGGCTGCCTAGAGCCTCAGTCTTTCATCTATATCATGATCGGCTTCACTGGTTCAACATCCATGATTCTCAAACAGTCCACATAGCACTGCCAAGCGTCTTTCTAGTTTGCATGAATAATTGCTTCTTGTCCATTGGGGAGAGGGAATTTTATTGCTAGATATGATGTGGATACAATAGCTCCAATCTTGTTCAAGGATAGCCTTCCTAGGATGACATTGTACGAGCTCTTGCCCTCTACTATCAAGAATTTCACCAGAACGGAGCGTACCCTGCAAATGTGACAACAATTTGACCACAAACCCTACCAAAGTACTATGGAACGGATTAATCTACTCCTTTATCAAACCAAGTTTGTTAAATACATCAATAAATAGAATATCGGCCAAGCTACCTTGATCAACTAGCACCCTTCCAACTTTAATATTTGTGATTATTACTCTCGCCGCCATTAGGTTGTCTTGATTAGCATCAACTCCTTGTAAATCATCATTAGTGAAAGTGATGGGGATAGTGAGGGTTGGAAGGTGTGAAAGGACATGGCCGATGCTCATTACTACTTGAATAGCCCTGGAGGCATTTCCTTCTTGCCAATCAGTTTGTCCTCCACCTGCAAATCCCCCTTGTTATTGTGTTGATCACTTCCTAGATGGGTAGGGTTTGTTTTGGAGTTGTTAAGGTCGGGCTGTTAGGTGGGTTGGTTAGCCTTGGTGGTTGCTTTAGATTACTTTGAGGCGAAGAAAGGGGAAGTGGGAAATAATGTCGAGGGTTCCTTTTATGTGTAACATCCCCAAATTCTAGCTAAGCTAATTAGCTTAATATTACTGACTAATTAGAGATATTAGTGATTAATCAAGGATTAATTAACCAATCTCATGAGAAAAGCTTAGTAATTAGGAAAAAGTCTTAAAAGTGTATTTAACCAAAATTGTTTAAAGAGCAATTAAATTAATCTAATTCATTAACACTTAGATAATTCTAACAACAAAGAAAATTTAAAATTCTTCCCCATTATACAAGAATAAAATTCAGCCACTTTAACCTCATCATCCAGCTTTCATTTTGTTTTAATTTCACACCATAAGATTAAGGCTTAATGTGGTTAATTAACTTAAAGATTGATTAACCAAAAGTGGAATGATCCTATACATGGATCAAACTAGTTTTGTCATTAACCACCAAAGTGGATCAACCCACTAATGGCATGGATTTAGCCATTAACCAACTTAGAAAACACAAAGAGGTTTAAGCCATGCACTTAAGACTCAAGGATGGAATAACCACTCTTCCACCTAAAGGTCACTAAGCCTATTCCTAAGTGAAAGAAGAAAAATTGCATCAGCCCATGCATTGTATATTATGCCCAATACAACCCCCTTCACTCTCATTTTGCAACTCTCATCCTCTCACTAAAAAATCAAAGCTCTCATTTCTCTCTAAACACTACATGACCCTCTCCTTGTTCTTCCTATTCTTGTTCTTCATGCCTTTCTTACTCCAACCAACCTCATTTCCCACCACTATTCGCACAAGCACTTCAAGGACCACCCTTTTTGGTCTTTGAAGGACACATTCAAACCCACACTTAGCTCCATTTTCAAGCTCCAAAGGGAGGAGATATACTTCATCCTTTTAACTCTCCAAACACTTCCAAAGTTTCTTATGGCAGTGATTCTAACTCTTTTTCTTGTATATTTCAAGCACTAGAACTCCCAAGCTTCTTATATCTAGCTGGTTTTAGGACTTGCTCTTAGATCTCATGACTATACTCTCTGTCTTTGAAGTTTTTCCTTGTAAATATGATTATGTTTTACAAATTCTTTTATGAGTCCAACCTTATTTAAACTCCAAACACTATTTTATCCTTAAAACCTTCAAGCATGAAAGTAAAATGAAAGATAAGAATGATGAGGAACCTTAATGTTTCTACAAACAAGCTAAGGAAATGAAATCTTGAGATGCTGAAATTCTAGCAGTCTGCATGATGAACATAATAACTTATCCTCTACAACTCAAAACATAATGGACTAATTTTATGTTAAAATAGACTCATTGAGCTTTCTATACATATAAAATATGCATTCATTGGACTTAAAATGAGCAAATTATGAATTTTGTAAGCAGGTTGTACCTAGTGGAATTTTTGTTTAGACAGCCTACACTAAAATCTTTATAACTCAAGTTATATAAAATATTTTTGAGTAGGACCAAATTTTTAAAAAAGCTAAGACATAAGAGAACAATCATATAAAATAGCTCAAACAGGTTCCATTTGTGGTGATCCTAGTAATTTCGTAAAGTTATTGTTGTCTGGTTAAACTTAAAAACTAAATAGTAGCGTTGTTTACTGCATAACTCAAGTTAAAATTTGAAATTTTGAGTGGGGTTTGTTTTGTTTAAAAGAAGGCTTAGAGAAGTATAATGCTACAAAAGATCAAGTTAAAATAGTAAAAGATAACATTATGATGAATTACTAAGTTACTACACTACAGTGAAAACATAAATTTGGTTAAAGTTAACTCCAAGGCAAAGTGAAAAACAAACTTGAAAACTCCAAAACCCTCAACTTAAAACATTGAAACTTCATACTTCAACTTAAAAGATTTAAAAAGAGTAATGGAAGAAACTTGCCTCCAAGGATAGTGAAAGAATTGAACAAGATGAAAATCTAACTAATAGCTTGCACCTAATTTACCAAGCTAAACTCATAAGACTTTGTTTGTGATATATATGTTACTATGTGCAAGTATGATGATGATAATGATGATTGATGATTGAAATTCTCTATTTGGAAAACTTTGGGGAACCTCTGGTTTAGCCGTCATGCTACCGAATTTCGATAAAAATCATGGACTTAGCATAAGTTTTAGCATCATATGCATTAATTAAGAAAAGATAAAACTAAGGGTGTGATCCTTCAAAAGGGAAAATGAATCTCAAAGACAAGATAAAAGGATGTGATCCTTCAAAAGGGAATATAATCCTCAAGCCTAGGGTATGATCCTTCGGTAAAGGCAGGTGACCCACATTAAACCCCTTTTCCTGCAAAGGTTCCAGGAATTTATGGTGGCGATAGCTACGGTACGAGATCATAACCATTTCATGTCGAGAGTGGTGAGTATGTGAAAGCATGGCTGAAGTTCACCATGCTATAACATATGCCTAAGTCAAAGATAAAAAGAGTGTGGATGCATGACCGAAGTTCATCATGCTGAACTACATAAGAAAGTGCAAATGATCAAGTAAGAAATAAAAGAAAGTTTTAAGATGTTTATGCATGATGCATTCATCTATATTTCCGCTCTATGCATATGATTATGTTTATGTCATGGTAAGAATACATAAAAGGAATCCATTTCGACTGATCATGTTTTCGAAAACCTAATAATTGAATTGTATGCATGCTTAGGATTTTTCTTTTAATGAAAGCTGAAGTGGCTCGGATGATAATGATAATACTAATGTGTTGAGTTAGAATCATATGGAGAAATATTTTTACTCACGTTCATGTTCCATATCGTCTTCAACGAAGGATGGAGCCCCAGCAACCGGTGAAGCTTTAGGCAGATGGCGAGGGTGAAGTTTTTAGGGTTTACTTGCTGTAGCTCGTGAGGCTATCTTGCGGGTAGATGCTGCCGATGATCTTCCTTTGTTGCCGCTTTATATATTTTATGTTATGTTTCGCCACCACTTTTGATATAATGGTTTTGGTTTTGTGCTTGTATGATTTAGGCGATGGTATAGCCATGAGCCCTTCGATATATATTATGTTATATGATATTGATATATTAATTCTGCCGTGCATGATTATTCCTCTTTATTACTCTTATGCTTTATTTCTTTACATTTGGTTTTTGATTCACAATGTTTATGTGACACTCCTTCACACTTAAGGCTCATGTTTTTAAAACACTTCAAAAGTGATAACGTATTTTAAAAAAAATTTACCCTATTTTCCACGTAACATAATTTAGAAGTGAAGTTTTAAGTTTTCCATACGTATAAGTAACAACTAACAAAATCTCATAATATGACTTAAGTGTAGTATGGGTTTATTAGAATGTTACAGTATGTATCTTTCCATCCTACTGCTTTTCACTAGGCTTTTGAGTAGGTCTTGAAATCCCTCCCATTCTTTCATGGCATGGTCGACCATCCAGTGATATTCACATCTCTTCCTTCTATCAACTCGGGGAAATTGAAATGTTGGTGCAAGTGGCAGACTTATTAGACTAGCACTATAAATTTCTTGGAGGATGGTTTGTAACACCCCCATTTAGCAATGTATATAATCAACTCTATTAAGGATTAATTAACACTAAATCTATAAATAGAGAAGAGAATGCAGAATAATTAAACTGACAATGTAATATAGTTAAAATTTTGTTGGCAATAGAATCTTAATCACACCATAAAAAATTTACGAACAATTTCTGGGAACGTAAGAACCTGATTTGATAGGAATTTAAAATATAAGATGACCTAATTAACATGTCACAAACTCAATTTATGTGGTTAAAATTTAACCACATTGGTCAAAAAATGAGAGCAAATTTTGACCACAAAATTAAAGTTTGTCTATATCAACTTAATAAAATAATAAAAGAAAAGAAACCCCCAAAAAAATGTTCATCCTCTTCTCTCTCTTCCTTCTAAAAACTACGGGTTTATCTCCATTTTCTTCCTCCAACTTTGCTTCACTAATTCTCAAACCTTGCTCTTTCCTTTGCATCCTTCAAAGAGCACCTGTAATAAAGTTTCACCATCATATAGCAACAAAGTTAAGCTAAAAACCCCTCTTTTGGTCTATAGAAGCTGTTGCCAAGAGGAAAAAAAGGGAGTTATTTGTGCTTGGTTGTTTAGGGAAGTTTTGAGGTTCAAGGAGCTAAGTTTTTAGGTGTTTATAGTTTTGGAACTAAGGTAGGCTCCTAAAACTTATTATATGTTGATATCGCTTCCATAAGAGCAAGGATTTTTAATTGCTCTACACAAATTTTGAGCTGATGATGATGATATATAACCTTATTCTAATGATTTATAGCTAGTGAAACTTGGTTGGTGAAGGATAGCAAGTTAGGGACTCAATGTAACACAAATAAAACATTGACTATGTTAAGTAACACTAGACAATCATGAATCCATGAGTATAACTCAAGTTAGGAAATTCAAAATGGAATGAAACCAATTTTAAATGATAGTTAAATTATAGAAGATTATATTTACAAAATTCAAAGTCAATTGGACTTAGGATTAGTTAGTTATGAATTTTTGAATTAGGCTATGGGCTAGGAGGAACAAACCTGAGAAGTGGTTATTCTAATGGGTATTACTCACCCCATATAACTTCAATGTGAGTGCAACCAATCTTGTACAAAGCTAACAAGTATGAGAATAATCGCATAAATTTTCAGATTCAAACTTCTAGTGTAGTGTTCCTAGTAAATTCATGAAGTTGGCTTATGCTCTGTAAGGGTTGAAATAAGGTAGCCATAATTTAGAGCTTATAACTTAAGCTCTACTCAACCAAATCATGTGTGGTTTATTTCATTTGAAAGAGGTTTCACATAACTACAAACCTATAAAGTTTCAGGGCAAAATAATGCAAGATGCATTTTTAATGATTTTCCACATTTGGGTGTTCAAGTTTATCCAATAACAGGGCAGTAGCAAGGAAAACCTAAATATCTTAGGTTATATACTACAAAATTGAGTAGGACAAAAGAGACTTGAAAATAGATTAGTAGAGCATAATCCTTGTAAAATTTGATATCAAAATAACTTAAATTGAAATCATGGTGCATTTTGGAATTTTTGGTTAGATTTGAAGTACTATAATGTTACAAGGTTATAACTTAAGTTGGAGGTCTCCAAAGGACTTGGGACCAAAACTAATGGCAAGATTGAGTATATGTATTGAACTTGTGCATTCTTAGGATGTATGATATGACATACTTATTTGCTTGAACTCCATGAAATTGGTGTAGCTTTATGTGTTCATATGGCACTTTTGCATTGGAATCTTGCTATATGTTATTAGTGGCATTGCATCTCTAGATTGTTAGCTATTTATTTTACTATGTTTAATTCTGGGAACCTCCCGATATAGCCGTTGTGCTACCAGAATTCCGCCAAGTTTATTTCTGAAAGGTAGTTCTCATAAGATTTAGTATGAGTGTAAAATGTAATTATACTAGGTTATATGAAAATATAGTTGCATGAAAAGTATGTATTATGAACATAAAAACCTCATAAATTAATTAAGTGACATGCTTGTTAGAATTTTCTGGGTTTGGACTTTTTATTGATTAATAGATTTTTTTGGTTTGTTAAAAATGGGTTGAATGAATAGCCTGATGTTTCCTTAGAGACCCATGTTAATTTTTTGTGATCCATTTTAGGTTTGGGATTCAATACGTGTTTTTGGGCTTAGGCTCAACATTGAATGTGCTGCATTAAGGTGTAAAGGCCCTCGGTGACCTAGGTTTTTTATGGATGGAACTAGGTTGCTATATATATTCATACTATAAGCAGGATCCCTACTCCACTCTTGGCACTCTTGACGGCTACTGCTCTATCGATGTGGCCCTCTGAAAGAAGAAGGAGAATAAGTGGGTTCTCTTGTACCTAACATATGCATGTGTGTGTGTTTTCTCTTTGCAATAGGATTCGTAGACGATGTTCCTCTGTAATATGGATCTGACAAGTACGCACTATTATTGATTAATATTTCTATTATATTGGTATTCTAAATTCCTAGTATGGATTCGATAAATCTTACATAAGGGATCAGAGTGGGTTATACTAAGTTTAGAATCCATGAGAAAATTCCCAAATTGGTTTGAATTAGGGTTTTCTTTGAAATTTATGGTTTATAAAATTTCCTTTGATTTTGAATCCTAATTTTGTTGGATCAAATAAAATTTTATGTTACGAAGAATCTTTCTGGTAGTTTCGAGAACTGAATTATCATTCTTATCTTTTAAAAATCCCCTTTTATATTTTGTATTGAATCGGAGTCACAATACAAAGACATGAACATGTATTCTTTGAAATTTCATCAAACACAAAATGGGCTAAATTGATTCGGGACTGTTCTTATTCTAAATTGAAATTTATTATACTTCTTTTGCACTGTGCAATGTTTTTTTCAAACAACAAAAGAGATTGGGGTGTTTTAGGGTTTGAAAATTTTATTTCCTTTAACATTGAAATTGATGTTGATTGAATGGAGAGAGACACTAAAACTTTAATAAGAGCCTATGGCAGCACTCGCCGCTGTTGGTCTGCCGCAAATATATCTCGCACCTTTGCCTACGTCTATGCACTGTTGTCATTGGTTTCATGCAGCCATCGCGGTGCAACTATTGGTTTGCTTCATGTCGCCCTTAGATGAGCTTCGTGCAATGGAGTTAGATACTCGTGTGGGTGCTCTACGAAGAGGGTTAAACACACTTATGAGAGAGAAAGAACATGCGATAGAGCTTCACTTTGCTAGTAGGAAAAGGAATGTGTCGCCATTGTTTCGCATCGTTCGTTGCCATTCTCTGGTGGCTGCTCTCTAGTTCACCCACCGTTGCTATATGGTGTTCATGTTCGTAGACACCATGTCAATCACAGATCTCCATAACCGCCCTTGTGAGGATGGTGGAGCCGAATCCATGGATGTTAGTTGATGCGCAAAGGAGCTTGGGGAATGATCACTGCACATAGTGCCTAGTAAAATGAGAAGGAGATGCTTCTTGTGTACATCCTTGTATGTGGGGTTTTCGATGATCAGCAATCAGCCCGAGGTCAACCCAGCCCCATAATTTTTTAAAAATTCTTAAAAATAGAAAGGAATGAGAGAAATTAATGGAACTTTTTAAATTCTTTCTTTTAATTAAATTTATAATCATAAAATATTGGTTTAAAATTTTATAAGATTATAAGATTTGAAATATTTTGTGATTATTAAATTGATTTGAATTCTATAGAAATTATAGAATTTTAAAAAAATATTTATTTGTAGGTATTGAGTCTCATTATTGTGCTGTCAAAAGTGTTTGAAAAATTAGAGTTGAATTAAAAATTGATTATTTGGTCAATTATTTATTCCTATTGAGAGCCCTATTGGTCGTGTAAGTTTCTACACCATAGTGGATAACTTGCAAAATTGACAAAGTTACTTATTTATTTGTTTAGGATACTTTGTCACTTGGATTGGTTATGGGTTGACTTATCCACAAGTAGTTAGCTCATTAATTAATCTTGATGTGACATGTTTTGTCACCTGGTTAGTTGTGGATTGACTCACCAATAGGTAGTTAATTAATTGATTAATTTGGTGTGGCATAGCATTTAGGATGACTTTCATAGTAAAATCCTTCTATCCACAGGTGTTGAATTTTTGTAACTACTATTTTATATAGTATGTTCTCTACCCATAGGTGAGTTTATATTGTACAGTGCTAGGCCTCTATCGAATAATGGGCTAGGATGACATGATCACATATGATGGAATTTACCTACTGGGAACAATGATACGTAATATTTAGCAGGCATAAATTAATATTCTAGGGACGGCGGAACATAACGCCCAATTATGTGAAGAGGATTGCATCCTGAAGATGGCAACATGTAACATTCAAGCATGTCTAATACTGCACTCTAAGGACGGCGGTACGTAATTCTCAAGTGTAGATACATGTTGACTCCCCAAGGACGGCGAGATATAACACCTAGGTATATTGTCGTCAGGGAGAATGAACCTAACCACATACTAGATCTCTTTGCTTAAGTCAGATAAAGATATCTAACCTAAAATAAAGCACGATAAATTAATAGTAAATAGATCCCTTCGCTTAAGTTAGAGAAAGATGTCTGGCTTAAGGTAAGGCATGATAAGTTAATAGTAAGTATTAAAGTTAAGAAAGTAAGGAAGACTAAAAAGGAAAAGAAGGTAATTAAGTTAAGAAAGTACAGCAAGAAAAGAGTATGGAGATATATATTAGGAGAAATATTTCATTCATTCATTTCCACCATTATGTTCCATTTTGATTTTGTACTAATGTAAATTATGTGAATGTTATGAGTCTTGGATTAAGTGCTTGAATAAAAGAAACCCACTTCGGAAGGATAGTTTTGGAACTTTGTAAAATGACTCTTTTTCTTGTTATGGTAAGACACTTTTTATAGCAAACTGAAGTGGCCGGGGTGATAACAATGACACTGTATATGCTAGCTAAGACTGCTTACTAAGAATTTATAATTGACACTCCTATGTGTTCTCGTGTCATCTCGAGATAGCTCAGAAGACCTTGATGGTGACCTTTTCTGGTAGAGTCTAACCGAGGCTGGGTTAGCTACTGAAGATTGTTACCAGATATATTAGCACTAGATAGCTATTACACTAGTGGAAGCTCTTAGTAGAGGTCTGTTTTTGTATTTTGAAATACTATTAAGTAAGACTAGAAGTCTTTTTAGATAACTTGGCAAGTGCCACTATGATCTAAATGTTTGTATATATAAGAAAGTTTCTATCCCTTTTATTTGTTTGCTTATATTTGCTCAGAACCATGAAATAGATATCACGTCATTTTCTCAAGAATACAGTAACTAATCAGGTAAGGTCCGCTAATTTATTTATAGCAACTCCTAAGTGTGATGTTATAACTTAAGCATAATATTGTACTTTAAAGGGTATTACATGGTTGACTTGGGTGTGTAGAGAAGCGTATAAGTATGGTAGACCAGAAGTGGCAAGGGAGCTTAGTTTTCAAAGTAGACTCCTTGGCCATGCCTTCTTGGACTAGTCCCCTTAGCCTTGGTTGCTAAGCTTCCATGAATCTTTGCTCTTTAAGGGAGTTTTTCACCAGTATTCTCTAGTCCTCTCTTACCCTCTTTCGATTCTCTGCTCCCTCTTCGGCCCTAATATACCCAGCCGCTCGGATTCTTAGCTTGTAGAGTGTTTCTGAGGGTGAGATGTCTAGAGACTCAGTGAACAAGCTGGGCTTCAATGCTCTAGTAAAGGCATATAGGGCTACCTCATGATTGAGATTTCTTATTTGAGTTGTATCATAATTGAACTTGCCGATGAAGTTCTCCTTGAGCAAAGCCGTAAAGGATTCCAGCCATTTTCTTGTGGGCTTGGCTAGTAGTAAAATAGCTAAGGAAGTTGGTAAGAGCTGCGAAACCTCCAACCGAATGGAGGGCAGGGATGAAAACCAATGTTGTGCCGTATCACTCAGAGTTAAGAGGAAGGCTTTACAACACATGGCATTGGAGTCTCCTGAAATCAATATGGCATTCTTAAATGCATCAATATGGCTTTAAGGGTCGATTGTGTTGTTGTACAGTTTGAGGTGGGCCGGTGGTTGGTAAGCTTGCTGGATAGACTCGATCATGTTGAACTCTGTAAATGGGTGGCTAGGTTGGTAATGTAATGGGATCTCATGAGTGGGGGCCAGTAATAGTGATGAGAAAGGTGGGTGTTGGAGGGTTGATAGGGGTTGGTAGGTTCAGGATGGGATTCGGCATGATCATTTGAAGGAGAGTTTTGGCACTATTAATACGATTAATCTACTATTACATATATGTAGTGTTTTGAGAATTACATCAACAACAAGATTGGGGATGTTGGGGTTAGTGGTGTTGTTTAGGTCGGTGTTCATGGCTGGATCTTGGTTTGTAGTGGTGTTGGGAATGATAGGGTTTCAGGTTTTTTAATTGCGAGTAGTGTTCCATTGGATACACTACAAAAAAAAAGGTAAATTATGGTGGTTTTGAAAAACAACCGTTTTATTAAAAAATTCTTGGCGGGTTCACAAACGACATAATGTGTATGAACATTATGGTGTTTTATTTCAAAATGTGGCGTTTGAACTGCCACAATATCCTGAAATATTCACTTTCTTGGCATCCTTCCCTTCGCTCTCTATACTTAAAATTGTTTAAGGAAAAAAAATAGAAACTCTCACTCTTTTTCATTGCACAATAATCACACTCGTTTGGAAAAGCTCAAAACCTTATCCCTTTTTGTGATCATCACCATTGATGAAGAAGAACCATGGTAGCCTATATCCATTCGCGAAGCTCTAAGGTATTGAGCTTGAAATCCTACTTCATTATCACGACATGCTTTGTGAACCTCAAATCTCAATTTGTTTCATTTTTCTCTATGGATTTTAAGGCTAGAAGCTATAGGTTCTTATTCATCTTGTGTTCGAGGTTTTTGGTTCCATGAAAGCATATAGGTGTCAGTGAAACCCCCTCTTTTACTTGTTGGTAACTTTTCTTTCTCCTTCTTCTCCTTTTGTTCTTCTTCTTCTTCTGTGACTGTTTAGAAATTAAATGTTTGAGGAATTATTCCTTTTGCTAATATAGGAGAAAATTTTCAAGTGGGATTGAAAATTTTCAAGCTCTATGTTGTAATATGGACTCACTAAAATTACTTGCTTGTACATAGAGCATTGTGGAAATTTCTAAGAGTGAGGTGAAACCACTATCTTGGGCAAGCTAAAGATCGCTTCATACGCACACCAACAAGCAAGATTCTTCTATAAGAGTGGTTCCTACTATCGGTAGCCACCAAACCACACACTAAGACTACTACGGTTAATTCAATTATCCTTCTTATCTTTTTGTAGGTAAAATTTACACATAGAGTGGTTCTTTCATTTTTTGGTGAAACAATAGTACTACTTCTTTTATGACATTATATAGTCCATCAATCATAATTTTGTTTGAAAAAATAATTATAAATGCCCTTGTTTTACACTCAGTTTCTTTTAACTCCATCATGTGAACCTTGACTTTTATTTCTTTTTCAACATTAATGGAATATGTCATGTTGTACATGCATTATAGTTAGGAGTGGTTTTCACTTGTCGATGATGTTATAGTTCATATGATTCATCCATATTCCTTAGTCAATTCATGCGTGTGATGGAGCATTCATATTCTTTCGTGCCAATACAATAAATAGCTTTATTTCAATGCATATATTAGAAGTTGCTTCCACGGAGAAGAAGATGGCATAATGTAGCACCTTTGATTTTTGTGTGTATGTGAGAAAGAGGGAAAGAGTTGCAATAGGGTTTGATTGTGTTGTGGTTTTGTGGTGTTTTTTGGGTAGCTCAAAATTTTAATTCCTAAGACAAATAGAGAGATGTCATGAAGCACCCATTTAATTGCAACTATACATATTCATAGCATAGCAAGAAGTACATTGCAGGATTATTATTATTATTATTATTATTATTATTATTATTATAGTGCAAGAATTGAGACTTACTTGATAGGCTTTTCCATTTGCATTTCCTTTTGTTAGGCAATCGATGCTTGTGGTTGTGCTAGCAAGACTGTTGCGAGAGAACAAGAGTCACAAAGAAGGAGAGAAAGAGAGAGAAAGAGAAAGAGAAAGATAGGGTTCCCAATTATTGTGTCTCACATTTGTAAGTTCTTTGGAATTCCTCTATTTAGTCATTCTATTTTTCTTATCTAGGTAATTGAATTGGTATTCTAGATGTTTATTTTGGGTCTTTTTTGTTGTGCAATATTCTGATTTGTAAACATATTAGGATTCAATGCTCTTTGAACTCACTAGAACATTAGGCCAACTAAAGCTCTTGGATTCAATTTTATTTTTTTTTAATTCTAGTGGTTAATATTAAAGGATCTATGGTGAGTGTGTGAAATTCCCCCAAGTCAATATATTAATCTAAATTTATGAAATGGTTAAGACTTCATCCCTAAGTTTATTTGTTTCCTTATCCACTTGAACCAACATATTCTTCCTAATTTAGACATATTTCATCTTCTTTTTATTCTATTTTCATCATTTTTTTAGTCTTTTTTGTCAGTGCTGTAAATTTCCAAGTTATGAAATTACAATTTTACGTTTTAGTTTTGTCTAGTTTTTACTTGACTTTGTCTTTGGTCCTTTTTTTTTTTTTTTTTTTTGGTTTCAATCAATATCAACCTGCTTGATATTTTACAATGCCTTTAGCTTTCTTTAGCACTATTGGCTATCTTGATACAAGTTGCCCTTCATATCACGTCATGTCTTGGAGTTTATATCAAATCATATTCTGATGTGCTAACTTTAAGCCCTCGCATTTTGTAGTATATATGTTTAATTAATAAGTTCATGCAGGTTTGTTGGTAGGAGGTGCTGTCAAAGTCCAAGAGGACTAATGACATAACTCAAACTATAAACCCATTTGACTTGATACTAGTTGTATTTGAAAGCTAAGAAACAAAGCTAAGTTTGATTAAAATTTCAACACTTATACCACTTTTAATAAATACAGTTTTAGTTTTAAAGTGACCTTGATTCTGCTTATTATGAGTTTCTAACATAGTCTAAATCAGATTGCATAAAATCTTCTACCATGGTTCATTTTGCATGAAACTTGTTGCATTTTAAAGTTAAGAAGCAAGGCTTCTTGCACGAAAAAATTTAGAATTTTCAGACATTCCTAGTGATACCAGTTTTTGTTTTAAACTAACATAACTATGTTGAAAGCATATTTTGGGCTACCCCTTGTTTTGGCTGCATAGTTTAGTTGTAAGAGTGCAAATCTTTTGCTTCTTGTAGGGGTACATGTGTTAAAGAGTTACTGCCTAATATCCAACAAGAAAATTTAGCGTAATGTTCTTCTAGGTGTATTAGAATTCAAGAGTAAAATAATTATTTTGGTTGCTTAGATTATTTGGAATTGGAAGTTCTAAAAAATTCTATAAATTTCCGCCTTTAATGTGCTCTTATTTCACTCCTTTTGTGGGTCTTTGCTATATTTGACGATGTTTTAAGTGTGAGCAAATGTGATTAGCGCAAAATTAAGCTCAGAATCTATTGAATATGAGAGGGGCAGTGGGGGGATATTAGTGAACATTGCTTTTATTTTGCATTCTTCCTTTTTGATGAAGTCTTGTTTCTTCACATATATATGCTTGATAATACTAAAGCTTAGGGCTACTATGATAGTTCGTCCCTTAAATGAATCCAAGCCAATGTTATTGTTATTCTCTTTTTTTTTTTTCTCCTTTTTTTAGTAGGAAGAGCGGGATGCCCATAAATTGATTTACTATCCTTTGAATTCTTCTAGTTAAACAAGATTTTAATAACAACTTAGAACATAAGTTATAAAGGCCTTCTAATATTTCCTAGCTAGCGCTACTTCTTTCAAATATAAAATCCATGTTTTTTTAAAAAAAATTGATGATGTGCCATCACTACAATGCTTCTTTTCCCGCTAAAGCGACGACCTCCCAAATTAGCTAGTCATGATTTTATTGGTTGGTTGGAAATTGATTTTAATTATTTATTTTAAATCATTTATTTCGAATTATGATTCTAATTATTGCGCATAATCCTCATGTTTTTAATCTCTATTTTTCAATATATATAAACTTGCACAATCATCTGCCAAAAAATTGGAATCAGCATAGATGCTTTCAATTTATGCGCAATCCATGTTGTATCAATTTGTGATTCCATTGCCAATATATGCAATTATATATCAAATTTAATTTCCTTCCAAACTTTCTTAATCCTATGATTTGACTTTGTTCTAAAATACATTGCAAATAGAATTTCCTTCTAGTCTTGGATTTAGTTTTGGCAATGTATTAAAATTTGACTGTATCTAATATCTTTTATCATATGATAAACTCATTCTATATAAAGGAATAGACAATAATATCTAAGCCTACGCAAACAACATCATCTCTTTGTTATGTGTATAGTCTGGCATTGTCTTCTTCCATATTCCTTCATGTTTTCCTTTCATTTGTCTTATCTTTCCACATCTTCCCATCTTTTTTGTTTTTACTTCTCTTTATTGTTATGTTACTGGTTTTTGAATTCTGAATTCTTATTATTCTAATTAATAGGATTGCGTTAAAACAACCTCTCTCTACAATTGAACATAATGTATTCTGGATTTTGGATTGAGGTTGATGTATTTAAGATAATTTGCAATTCAATGGATTAAGCCTCATCCATTTCACTTAATTTGCATTAGGTTTTAACAGTCTAATGTTTGATTATTTAATAAGTTAATGTTTTACAATTTTGTAGAAACATGGAGTTCTACCCATGTCATTTACAATGCATTATATTCATGAACTTCCATCTTTGGTTGCCTTCATAGACCCAAAGGGTAATATGATGGATGTCAAGATAAGAAGGAATAACATGGATGCTCTCTTTAGTGATGGATGGATTGATATTGCCCAATACTATAACCTCCCATATGGTGCTTAGATCAAGTTATTCTGGAGAGGACAAGGCAAGTTTAAGATTAAGAAAATTATATTCCAAAATTTTGGTCTTATCTTATTTTTTTTCCATTTTTCTTTACTTTATTTCTTAAATATTTTCTCTCTCATAATTTTTAATACTTGCCATTTAACTATTAATAATGATATATTAAATGCTTCTCTTATATAGTTTCCATGCTACTATCCAGGTTTTATTGTGTATGCTTATTCATGTACATAATTATATTAATATATTATTTTTTTCTAAATTTTTTCTAAATATATATAATTTTCTAAGTTGGTCCCTTTTCCTCCCAATCTTGTCTTGAACCTCTCCACACTCCTATCAGCTTTATATTTTACCTTATACACTCATTAGCAGCCAATTACATGTTTATTGGGAGGAAAATGGACCAACTTCCATGTATTGTTAGCCTTAAGAGCCTTTAGCTCCTCATGCATCATAGCCTGCCAATAGGGATGCCTGACAACTTGATGATAATATTAAGGCTCAAATTTGGTACTCAAACTAAAGGATAAGTTGTTTGAAAGCATCATGAAACTTATCATATGACAGATAAGTAAAGACGGGATAGTGGTAAGAAGTTAGGTCAGAGACTTGGTTGCAATGAAAATCCCTCAAATAACTAGGAGGTTGATGGGGCCTAGACGATCTCCTAACAAGTGGAAGAGATAAGGTTTTTGATATAGGTATACAAGTGCAAGGACATTATGATTTGGAGCAAGTCGAGGAATAGTTGTAGGCTAATTAGGAGGGTAGCAAACAGCATGATTTGAGAATGGCCAAGGTGGAACTAGTTTAGGAAAAATATGAAGTTGGACAATATGTGTAGGCAGGAAATGGAAAGGAAAAATATCCTCAAGAAAGATTACATACCTGAAAATGAAAAAGGTTTGAGTGGCAATATCATAAAGTCTATAACCTTTATACCCCTTTGGATAACCAACAAAATGAACAGTGGCCTTGGAGAAAATTTATTCCAATAGGATTGGAGGGTGGCAGCATAGTACAAACAACCAAAGGACCTCAAGAAATCATAGGGAAGGATAGTGTTAAACAACAACTCATAAGGAGACTTGTACCAAAAAACTTTAGAAAGAGTTCTACTGATCAAAAAGCGATAGTGGACACACTCTCCCCAAAATGTCATAGCAACTTTGGATCAAAACAACAAGGCTTAGGCTACATTGAAAAGATGCTGGTGTTTATGATCAACAATTGAGTTTTGTTAAGGATGTTCCACAAAACTAAATTGGTAATCAATCCTATGCTTAGCAGTAAATTTGTTCAAGGCCAATTGAGGTGCATTATCTATTGGATGCAGTTAATTTACTTCTAAAATTGAGTGTGAACATAAGCACAAAAGTTCATCAACAGTTGAGTGGCCTCATATTTGTGCTTCATAAGAAATATCCTGGTAAATCAACTAAAGTCATCAACTATTGTCAAAAAGAAATGCTAGCCCACATAAGTAACGATATCAAAGGGACCTCATGTGTCACAATGAACTAGATCAAAAATTGCATCGAAAACTAAATTAGAAATTCAAAATGGCGATCTATGTTGTTTTATTAAAAGGCAAATACTAAAGTGAGAAATAGATTTAGTATCATGCACAAGAATGAGATTTTTATTCCTTAAAATATCAAGACAATGAGTAGACAATTAGCCAAGTTGATGGCACCATATAGTATCTAAAATTTTGTTAGAAATTGAATTATAATAATGAAAAGAAGAACCACCAAGACTAGAGGGAGGTAGAATAGGATGAAAGACATAAAGGCATTCATGTAATTAACCTTTCCCGATCTTCTTCAAAGACTTAATGTCCTGTATGAAGAATGAATAATGAGAAATTAAAATTGTGTAAGCATGAGATTTAAAGAGAGAGCTAATTGACAAAGATTGAACTTAAAAGTTGGTATTATAATGCACATCATGTAATGTTAACTCATCTAATAATATAACAGATCCAATACCAACTACAGGAAACTTAGCACTAGTAGGTAAAATGACATAAAATTTAGATAAGGGCTTGTAAGTAATGAAGTATTTAGGATAGCAACAAATATGTGAAGAATAATCGGAATCAAGGATCCAAGTAGAAACAGAACTAGAAGAGTTATTAAAGGAAGAAAGTGCATAACCTGAATTATCAGGAAGTGAAGGGCACTACTCAAGATTAGGCTTAGCAACAAGAGGCAATTATTTAAAGAGAATTGACAATAGTTACTAGCATTGAGCTAGAGTTAAAAAAGCACCATTCTGAGGAAGAGAAGATTGTACATTAGTAGGTTGATTCACAATAGCACGAACAACAGGTAAAGGCTTGGATTTGGACTTAAAAGTATGCGGATAGCCATGCAACTTAAAGCATTTATCTATAGTGTGACCAAGCACACCAAAATGGCTACAGATTAGGTGATCTTTTCTTTAAGATTGCATCTTCAAGGAGTCTTGATGCTATTTACCAGAGAGTTGCTTAAGAGCCATGGCTAATTGAGACAAATCTTGAGAAAACTGAGCCAAAACTAATAGCACATTGTGTTTCCTCTTGTATTACCAAGGAAAATATCAAACTAACTGGGGGAATAGGATCCAATAATAGTAATTGACCTTGAGTTTGAGAAAAAGACTCATTCAAACCCATGAAGAAACTTATAACATACTCTTGTTGATGATTACATACCATATGCCTTGTACCACCACAAGTACAATTGCAAACAGGTTGAAAGTTATTCAATTCTTCCTAATCGACTGAAGTTTGGAATAATATTGACTTACAAAATCACAACCTTGAGTAAGGCTCATGAGTTGCTTGTGAAATTGAAAAATACAAGGGCCATTCTTTTGTTGTAAGCAATCTCATAAATCATCCCAAATTTTGAGATCAAATGAGGAAAACATAATACTCAACACAATATACTTGGAAACTAATTTATATATCCAAGAAATGACAACATTGTTATTCCTCTTTCATGTTGCAAAGAGAGAACAACCATTATTGCCCTGCTCTAGGAATTGTATTTATCTCCGATGAGCAGCTAAGACACGAGAATCATGCCACGTTCATCTGCTTGATGAAGAAAGAATGGATTCATCTAATCTTCTATGAGTGCAAGAAATCATGAAATGATGGTCCTACTTTCAAACCACATGGTTCTTGTAACACCCTCAATTTCATGTTGTGCTAAATTACCGTAGTAACCCTGAGTAATTAGGCACTTAATGAGGAATTTCGAGATTAGGGCTTAATTAAGGGGTTGACTCGGACGAGAAGGGTCAAGAGAATGCCTAATCGAGGTTAGATAATCTCTAATTAAGCAAGTTAGAGCCCCTATAGCTTACTTAAGCACTAATCGCCCTTAATTAGCTTACTCGAGTTTAATTAAGGTTAATTAAGCTTAATCGTGAGATTAATTTTTGTTAATCATGTTCTTGTGTGTTAATCACTAATTCTTGCTTAATCACCTTAATTAAGTTGTATGAGCACTTAATCACATGATTAAATTCAAATTTAGTCAACTAGACAATAAAGTAGAGAGTGATGTCATAAAAGCAAAAAGCATGAGACAAGACTACTTTATGTAAGAGTTTGACCATGCTTTGTCTCCCTATCATCCCATTTGTCCCCTTAATCACTAATTAACACAAGATAACACAAAGTGAAGCAAAAATATCTCATCCTCCCTCCTTAAAGTGGACGCCACTTTCTCTCTCTCACTCCCTCATTCATTTTCATTTTCACTCATCCTATTCTCTCTCTTCTAGCCAAATTCTCTAACTTCTCTCTAAACACTTCTTCATCTTCTTCATCTTCCTCTTCCTTTCTCCACCACCACCACCCTAAACCACTCACTTAGCCCTTCAAAGACCTCATCTTTGGGTCTTTGGAGACAAGATCAAAACACTACAACCTCCATTTCCACAAGATTTCAAGAGCTTCTCCTTCCTTCTTGCAAAACCGCCACCTTCATCATCAAGAGGAGTCATCATCTTCTTCTTCCATTTCTCTTGTTTTTGCGCCATCTTCAAGAAAGGTAGTGATCTTCATCTTTTTCATTTTGTTTGCTCAAGAAAGCTTGGAGCTTGGGTCTTTCATGACCAAGATCTCTAAGTGAAAACTTGAGAAGATCCTTCATGTTCTTCATGTGTTCTTAAGTTTCCTCTTTTAGAAAAATATGTTCTTGATGTTCTTCATGTGTTCTTAAGTTTCCTCTTTTCGAAAAATATGTTCTTGATGTTCTTCATGTGTTCTTGATGTTCTTCATGTGTTCTTAAGTTTCCTCTTTTGGAAAAATATGTTCTTGATGTTCTTCATGTGTTCTTAAGTTTCCTCTTTTAGAAAAATATGTTCTTGATATTCTTCATGTGTTCTTAAGTTTCCTCTTTTAGTAAAATATGTTCTTGATGTTCTTCATGTGTTCTTAAGTTTCTTCTTTTGGAAACCTATGTTCTTATTGATCTCTAGCTTAAAGTTGTTCCTTTCTCTTTATGATGAGTGAATGATTAGAAAAGCTTCACCTTTCTATGTTTCCATGATTTGATAAGACTATGAACCTTCTCAAAGTTTTAGACTTTAAAAAGTTTGCTTCATGATTTCTTCAAAGTGGCGCAACTTTTAAGCTTCCATAAAGTTTTATTTTGTTTTGTTTTGAAGACAAGAATACATGTGAAAGTCTAACTTTTTGAGTTAGAAAAAACGATATCTTGTCACTTTAGGCTTTAGAAATCAAACCTTAAAGAAAAGACCTTTCACAAAGTTTCAAACTTTATTCAAGAATGAGATCATTAAGTTATAAAAATGTTGTTCTATAACATTTCATTCATAAAGTTTAGACTTTGAACCCAACTAATGCAAAAGGTGTTAACTTTTATAAAGAACAAGACTTTTTATTCAAAAAGCTAGTAGCTTGTATCATTATTTCATAAAGATCCAATCTTAAGATAAGAGCTTAATGTCAAAGGCACTTACTTTCATAAAGAATAAGACTTTATGACTACTTTATAAAGAATGACAACTTTAATAATGTTTAAGGCAAAACCTTGGTATGTTATTAGTAAAAGTTTAAAACTTTGCAACTTGACTAAGTTAAAAGTCACCCTTGGTGATTAGTGAACATTGGTGTTGTTGGGTTCATGATGTGGTTATGCGTTGTCATGATCCAAGGATTAGAGGGATCTCGAACTCCTTGGGAACAGAAGTATGATTAGGGCCTCTAAGCATACCATGAACCTAGGAATCACTAAGTGCGCTATCTCAAGGAAAGGAAACAATCACATAATTTAATTAATTTGAACAAGTGTTTCATAAGACATGTACTTAAGTAAAGCATACTTTCATCCAAGGACCAAGTAACTAAAGACTATAAACACATATCCTAACTATGTGATTCTATCATGGGAAATCATGTGATGATTCATAATATTCTTCACAAAGAACAACACAACTATAAACCCCTTTAGGGTATGAATGTGTGATGCCACTTGGCATGATGAATGATGAGATTGATTGAGCTTTGTCTCATGATTGAATGATAAGTGTGATGATATGATATAGATATGATGAACTATTGGTTGAATGCTAATGATTGGCATTTTGGGGAAGCTTCGGTCTAGCCCAGTTATCTTCAGCTTAGAATTTCCGTCAAAATTATGGACTTAGTCATATCATTGCATGCGTCTAGTCAAGGAGTTATGCATGTAAAGTATAAAGATAAGAAAAGAATCAATGGGACGTGACCCTTCAATCACTTCGGTAAGGGAAGTGAGAGACGGCGATCCACAAGGAACCTCTATGAGGGAGGCAAGGGTGTTTTGGAGGACCCTCCAACTTAGAGGTAACCAATATCGGCTTAGTCTGATTTGGTTAGTACTGCGTGACGACGGTCACAGAATGAGCTCATGTCCAAAAGCAGTCTATTTCAAAGGAAAGTAAAGAATGTTAAGCACGTGCTAAAAATGAAAGTAAAGTCTAAGTATGACCATGGTTACATCTGTGATGATGCATGTCTTTGCATGAAAGTATATGGCCCATTTGCATTATGGATGTTATTCTATGTTTTAGTACGGATGTTAGTTATGATGATGTGTTTATGATGTTAAGTTTAAAAGCAACCCGCTCCGGGGTTTAAGTTTTCAAAACCATTAAAAATTGAACTTATATCATCCCTTGCTTTTGTAATTAAACCCGAAGTGGTGGGACGATGACGATGACACTGTGTTTGTCTAGTCAGCGATCCTCTTGAAATTTAGTATTTCTCATTCCTACGCTTCGTGTCGTCTTGAGAGGATGTCGGCGTCGAGACACGATGGTGATCTACATTGAGTTCGATGTGGCGTTGGCGCTTTGACCTTGCGTCAACGCCTCGTTGCTATCGGCGAGCGCAATGATGAGGGTCTACATCTTCCACGATTGCCAGTTTCAGACTCCCATGATGAGCCCATTTTTCCAACCGCATCAGCCATTCAGCGAGGTTACTATGGATGACATCCGCCCCTACTTTCAGCCACCGAGATACCCCATCGATGATGATGAGATCGACTCGGATACCGTTTGACTCGATTGCTTTCAGATTAGATCCCTGAGCCGTCTTATCAGAAGCTTCTATGTGGAGACCGATCCGTCCCGAGCCCCTCTATCCGACTCATTCTGGGGTTCTCACCGTCGGGTTCGTCGCAGCCTTCGCTGATTCGCCTATCTTGATTCTTCGCTTCATCTGGCTGGCCCATTTTCACCCCGGTTGCGGCGTGGGTTCATTCGTACCAGCGCTATGCCCGTGGGCGAGGGCGTGCTTTCGAGGAGGAGGGCGTGGTAGTACTTCTCCTGGTGGATATGAGAACGGTTTCCTCCCGCCAGATGCTTGATGTGACGACTGCATGCGGAGCCGAGCACGAGGATAGCCCCCTTTTGGTAGTAGTTATAGGGTTATCATTACATTATGTGGCATGCTTGGGTAGTAGGATTCTCGATGTATTTCCTTTTATTATGTATTGGTAGGCTTTTGTGTAGGGCCGACGATAGATATCGGACCCATTATTATCTTATGTATGAACTGATACGACTCTTATTGTATTATCATGGTTGGCCGTGGAATGAATGTTACATTATTCTAAGAATTGTGGTTACTCTTATGGTCTCTATGCTTGTTAAATGCGATATATGTATGGGATAGCGGTATTACTTTATATGTTCACGATGCGCTCATGGCTCTCGATTTCAAAAATGGTTTACTTGTTTTGTAGAAAAAATTTTACCCCTATTTTCGGTATAAAGTAATTTCTAAAAGGTAATGATAGTTCCGCGAGCAAAAGTAGCAACTAGTAATTCCACAATATGACTTAAGCATAGAATGGAACTACTAGGGTGTTACAGTTGTACTTGTAAAATACCATCATGTAATAATTTGGTTTCTTTAACCACATGATCCTACATCAAATTTGACATTGTTACTAAAAGTCACAAAGTGTATAGATCAAACAATAAGTGTAAGTGACAAAGAACCCACAAAATAATTTCAAAGAATTACTCACCTTATCATTCACTTTGCAAAATTTGAATCTTTTAGTGAAAATGTAGTCCCCATTGCTTACTTTAAACTAGTGTGAACCAATCTATACCAATAAATGAAAAAAGAAAAACTCAATTACTAAAAGGAAACCAATTCTTTTTAAACAAAAAATTGAAATAATGATACAAAAGGAACATTTTGCTAAAAGGTAATTATCAATGAGAATAAAACATGAAGAAAAACAAAAAGGAAGGCTGAAGAATATCTAGTATAGGACAATGCTTAATAGCCAATTTGCTACTCCGTGCAATTATTGAATTAATCTATATGAATTCAGCAATGCTATTACATGGTAACTCCAAAGTAATGAAATTTTTTTTTTAAAGGAAAGAAACTGATTTTCCATTTCAAAGAGCTTAAAGTTATGATTTAATTATTGTTATGTCCACTTCCTAAAAACACAAGACAAGAGCACATAGTACACAAAGTCAAACTAGAGAAGCAAGCTTTACCAAAACTCATCAAACCTTTGCAACAAGAATCCTTGAAGGGAAAAGAATCAAACAAAAACTACAAAGCAACCAAGAACATGTGACAATGAAGAACAAAAAACAACAAGTAAAGGAGGGATTTAAGGGTTTCACCAACAAGGAGCCAGAGGATGTCATATACATAGCCAACAAAGGATGTCGTATACTTTCACAGAAACAAAAACTAGCACGCATGAATAATTTCTAACCCTAAAATCCACAGAGAAAAATGAAACAAAGTGAGATTTGAGGTTAATAAAGCAATGCAGGAGTAGGGTTTTGAGCTCGATACTTTGGTTTCTTGTCACAACCTAACTTGGGCCGTGACTAGTGCATAGGGGACATGTCCCTTAGCAAGCCTACCATAAACATTTTTCTTTAAAAAAATTGGGCAGTCTCGTTTATACTCAGGATTGCTCGCAAATACGGATCCTCACCCTGTATAGAAAGCACAAGCACACAAAACTATTGAGGATTTAGGCATTCTCAGAATGCACGCCACAGCACACAACACAAATAAATTCTTCAGAACATGTTCACACTTATAAATATGCATACATAAATCCTTTCCAACAACTTTAATCCAAACACCTAGTTTTCAATCCTTTAGAAAATTCAACAATTTTAATATATATAATTACTACACAACAACAACATAATCTAGTCAAAGGTCGGACCTTGCCTAGAGTATCATGAAGCAATACTCTAAGAAATCCACAAAGCCTTTAAATTACTTAATGCCCTTGAAACAAAAGGGCTATCCCAAGAAATAGGAATTCACCATTGATGGACAAGATGATCATATCCTAATCGAACACCTGAAACTAAAAAAAAAAAAGAAGCAACAGGGTGAGTTTATGCAACTTAGTAAGAGATAAAGTGTCTCTAACCCACATGAGATAATGTGTAAACTTTTAAATATTAAAATAATACATATATGAAATCAAATAGAAATCTTAACTTCTAATATTATCAAACTTTCTAAAACCCATGGAAAACTATCTATTCCAGGATGGTCCATTAAGAATCACACTTTGGTGGCCTTTCCTTCATATGATTCCCGTATTCCATCACGCACCACTCCTTGAGTGGCTGTGTATTTTCTGTCACGCTCCACACTCTGTGTGGCTATGTAATTTATCATCCAAGGTGCACCAAGGCTAACGTATACTGCCGTTAGCATGCAGATCTTGGCCTAGACTTTCCCAAGTCTTTCTTTTACCATCATTCATAATTGTTCTCATGCCAAAATCCTCAATCATGGGTTTTCATTTCCTTCTTACACATAACCATTCCATCATACTATTCTCTTTTCCTGTCAAGTATAATAATTAACATAAATTCATGTAAAACATATCATCATCTCATGTTTAACACTTAAAACCATATCATTAAAAAGAAATAAAAGCTTTAACATTATAATGCTTCACAAATTTGTAGAAGTTCATAGCTTTCCAACACATAAATACACAAACGCTTAGCAAGGCTTCACAAAAAAAATCCATTCATTGTCTCATGTGATAATTTTGATATAAATAGGCTACCAAGATATGAATCATAATTCCATGATATATCGAATTATTTGCATATATATTAAATAAATATACCAACAAATAAGTTAGGGATAAACTATCTACTTACAGACTTATCTTGAAGATGGAAATTTGACTCTAAGGAGCTCCGGGGCTCATAGAGTGATCACTAGAGTCATCTAGCACCACAAACATGATAAATTAACTAAATAGTAGTTACTAGTATTAGGAATTAACACTAATTATTTTCAAACCTCAAACCCTTAGTTTCTCTAATCTAGGGTTCATAAAGATCCCCCAAACTATGCAAAAATCGAAATTCTAGGTAGAGAGAAAGGAAAACTGTTAAGAATAACCTTTAGGAAGCAAATGAGGATGAGAGTAGGAGTGGGTTCTGTAACAACCTACCAACTTAATGTTAAGCTTAAGTCATAGCATGAAATTGGATAGGTTGCGTTACTGTGTTAGTTCTCCGTCTAAAGCTGTATTTGTTATATTATATTCTCTTTTTCTCTGATATATATATATATATATATATATATATATATATATATATATATATATCTATATGATGAATATACCTCATTAAACAAAGACATTGTATATAATAAATGTGATTAGTATTGTAAAACGTAACAAAATTTAAATAAAAGCACTACAGAAAGGAATAAAGACAGTGAATATATCATTAGTCATATACATACATATGTAAGTTGGAGGTCAACGTTTCAGTTTATATATATATGTTCAAAAGCGGGTGAAATAAAAGAACAACAAAATTCCTATTGCTAAAAAGGTAGAGACGGAATTGGCAGGAGCCAACTATGTACGACGAGTCCACTAAGGGATCATGGTGGAGCTGCAGGTCTGGAATCTCAATAAAAAGAGTGGCCATCGAGTCCATCACCAGCATCTAAGAATGATGCAGAAATACAAAGCGAGGTGAGAATTTAAGGAAATTCTCAGTAGGGTTCGCGTATGGTATTTAACTGATGTCACATTCATTCTCAGTTGTCTCAGTTTTCATTTAGTTATAAAAGCATGGGATCAAACTGAACTATCCATATTTAATAAGTTTAAGAAAACGTCTAATCCTAGACAAGATTCAGTTTTACTTAAGATAGTATAAGAAATAGAATAACTACTAATAATAATACACAGAATAATGAGGAGAATAAATGAACATACAGCAATAAGTAAATATAACAGACAAACTGTAAACAACTTGTAATGACTATTCAATGTGATCATGCAAAACTCAATCTTGAACTTATCTTCATAAACTTTTCCATTAGTTGGTCCCTTAGGAGTTCTTGGCCATTTAGACTCCTGGGTAATAGTTTGCTTTTCAAGATCGAGCTCGTTCCTATACAGGAATGCCGGGTTTACTTTCCTCGACCTCCCCATTGATCTATTCCCCTTAACTTTAATCCAAGGTTGGCCCAAGTATCATGGAACTTTCATCATGACATAATCTTTATGTTCATCATAACATAACATTTATGACTTTCTTGAAAATGCACATGTATCTGAATGTATATTATAACTCATGCATAGACTTTATCAAAATTTCAACGGCATAACGAAACATGTCCGCTTCCCCATGAATAGTGCCAATACTCAAAACACCAATTTCTCATAGAAGTCATAACATTTCATTCCTAAATTCAAACATCAAATTCATAGGAGCATTAGTTACATTTAAGACAAGGTTGCTGCTTCAACACAATCATTCAACCCGATTTTTGTAAATCAAGCCAAAATTTCTATTTAACTCATCTGGACCTGAATTTTGGATATGTTAAAGTGTTATGTGTCTATTTTTTAACCTCTTTAGTCCCATCTAATTTTGATAAATATAGCTCAAGTTATTTAAGTTTTATCCCGGCCTACCCTATAGCTGGCCAAGATTACACACTTAAAAGTAAAAATCCACTGAAAATCGAAAACTAGTTCAAATCATATGAAATTGGTCTTATATTAAAGCTAACAGGACAAGCTTTCATTTGCTTTAGTATAGATTGAGTTATAAGCCTCGAAATTTGACCTTCTTGAATTACCCTGTTTTGGCCTAGTTTGGACATAGAGCAACTTTCTCGAATCACTGGGAGCAAACAGGACCTTATCTAACTCTAAAATTTTTATGGGATATTCTCCTATGTGTAAGCTTTCTAAAAAAGTTATTTTGATTCAATTCCATGCCGTATAGGGCAAGTTTTGCCTTGAACAACCTAGTCTGCTCAGGATCAAACTAAAAAACATAAGTCAAAATTTCAAAATTCATATCTCTCTCAATATTAATCCAATGGCCTTATATGATATATGCATGGAAATTCACGAATGTCTAGTTTCATATAAAAATGGTTTCATCAAATTTAAACGGCTGTAGGCAGAGCTGTACACTCCGCCGTACGGACTACTGAGGGATTTTGGTTTTCTAGCTCTTCACATCTTCCTACTTTCACCCTTTCTTACTTTCTAATCGATTTTAACATCAAAAACAGCCAACAAACCAGCCAAAAGTTCATCATATCCATTCAATTATCATATTAAGAATTGAGAAAACAAAGCCACAATCAGCCACCCACAACTAGAATAACAAGAACAAAATTGAACCTCTACCTCCTTTGGGTGTGATCTTGCTAGATTTGAGTTTAATTTGATGGAACCCTAGCAAAGCTTGAATGTTTGATGGAGTTGGTTGAGAGGAGAAGAGAAGAAGAAGGCTGGAACATGAAAGGAGAGGGAACAAGTCTGCTGCAAGGAGAAAGAAAGAAATGTGTTATAAAAGTATTGATGAGGTAGTTGGAAATGAGAGTTTTGATTGGATGGAACTTTGTGGCCAATTTTTCAGCCATGTTCTCCTCTTCTTGTGGCCTTTGTGGCACCACTAAGTGATGAGCAAGTGGCTGAGTAATCAGCCCTAACACAATAGAATTTGGCTGTATAATTCTATTGATTCGGTTCCGACAATTTAAAATACCGTAATCTTACTGATTTCCTTTAAATTAGTAAATCGATTTCAAGAAAATTTCTATGAAATCTTCTATACTTCTAATCTAATTCCCTCATATCTAAGCTCAATTAATTGCTAATCAATTGATCCTAAATAAATATTTAGCCGAATTTTAATTAACTCCAATTATTTAATAAAAACCCTAACAATTAGGCGAAAAACGATAAAAATTCCTGTGGATGTTACAGGTTCCACGATTTCTCTTCCTCTAAGCTCCAAGCTCAACCATGGTGGAGGTAGAGAGGGAAAGAGGCGGATTTGATGATGGTTTAAGGTAATAGGAATTGTTTAATGTGCATTTGGAGTAGATTTTGATGAAAAGATTTAAGATAAAGGTAAAAGATGACGAAGAGAATGATTTTAGAGAGAACGGATAAGGTTTTTGAGGGTTAGAGAGAGAAAGAGAGAGCACTGCATGAAATGAGGAGAGAGAACATGTTCAGACTCTATATAGGCCTTTAGTAATCGATTACAATTCTGTCTAATCAATTACCGCAGATCTAGCTAATTGTAATTGATTACAATGACAAAAATTTCATCCTAAGGGCATCTAGAATGGTTGGGAACCCGTTTCAGACAATTGTAATCGATTACAACTCTTTTATAATCGATTACAATTATTAAAAACATAATAACAGGATAGACTCAGAACTTAGGGCACGAGTATTACCTTGAATACACATATTAATGTCCTCTTTAATTTTACTCTCCATTAACTTTAAAACATAAATGTAAATAAAGGCGTACCCCCCATTTGGATTCAATAAAAATAACAAATAAATCAAAATCCTTAAAAATCAAAATCCAACTTTTGAGTTTTAGTACAATTTTCCGAAAACTTGAGTTTTTGTAAACTTTTGGGTTGAAAACAAGGGGATTACCCACTCCTTAAAATTCGTTAAAAATCACTTTTCAACTCATTGTTGCAGGAAACTATTACTGGGACTTTTAATCTTATAAAAATGTCGTAATCCTATGGCCCTCCAAGAAGGCTTAGTGTAACATTCTTGGTGTAATTTCAAGTTTTTCTATGTTAATCCTATATGATCGATGTGTTAAATCTATTTATGATGGAATTTAGTTGGTATGTGATGATTTTGGGTATTGGATGTCATTTGGAATCAAGGAACCATATTTTCGGACATTGTAATCGATTACTGTGTGGCTGGTAATCGATTACGGGGCTCTCTGTATGCCCACGGGTTAAAAATTTTCTCGTCGTAATCGATTACCAAATATGGTAATCGATTACCTGTTCTGGGTTCGTGGTAATCGATTACCGGACTTGGTAATCGATTACCAGCCATTTGTTCATGGTAATCGATTACCAAAAATGGAAATCGATTACCAGTTCTTTGTGGTAATCGATTACCACAGGCTAATATATATACGGAGAAACGTCCCACGCTTTCATTTTCGAATTTTCTTTCTCTCTCTAATGCCAAACTCTTCACTTCTCTGTAGAATTCTTTCTTCCACCATTCCTGACATCTATTAACTCCATTCCATCATTTCCAACCAAATCAACAGTAACACAATCTTTCTTCCATTCAAACACAAATCATCCATGCAAATTATTCCTCTTTCTTCATTCTTGCTTGGGTGGATTTGAAGTGGAGAGCTCACCTCTATTCTCCTTCTCCTTATTCCAATTCTAGAGGTAAATTTTATGTATTATTCTTTCCTTTTCCCAAGCAATTCCAATTCCTTTAATCTTTAGATAAATTCTTGGAACCCCAGGATTGTAAGATTAGAGAACTTATGGTATGGAGAATATTAGTGATCCAAAATTGATACAAGTGTCCTGTTGTGATTAGATATTCCTAAGGAACTTCTCTCCAACCTTGTGGATTCAGAGACTTAAGATTTTCCTGTGACTGGCGATCTGTGAGTAGATAGAATGCTTTTAAATTAATTATGTTTTAATTTATAATTATTTATTTACTTTAAGAATGCTACTCATGAGTCAATGACAAAAGAAATTCGAATGTGATATGAGATTTATGATTTATGAATATGAAAGAATAGGAAAGTGCATGAAGGATCTGCTTTGCTAATGGCGATGACGCGTTAGCCTTGGTGCACCTTGGATTATGATACTACACGGCCTCCCAAGGGGGGGTGTGTGACGGACATTTCATGGCCATACATATAGTGTGGTGTGTGCCTGAACTTCACAACCTCTCAAAAAGGGGGGCGCGTGCCTGATTTCAGGATTCACACGAAGGAACGGCCACCTAAGTGTGAATCCTGCCTATTTATCCTGTTAGATATTTTCGCTATTTTCCTTAATTGAATGAAATCGTTTTATACTTATATATACATTGACTCATGAGGTTCAAAAGTGTCCTGTCTCTCACTGAGTTTCTCAAACTTACCCCATGGTTATTATATTCTTTTCAGATACAAGTTCAGACTTGGGAGTCGATCCTTCTGCTTAGCACCATTAGATTCCTATCTAAGTGAGCCCTATATAGTAAGGGCCCTGATTTGTACTCTATTTTGTTTGAAATCTTAGTTCTAGCTCTATAGTACTACAAGCAAGGTCTGACCCTTGCTGGTGTGTTAAGGTTACGTTCAGAGATTGTTTAGACTGAGTTGGATTGACTATTGTAATTGATGAATGAATTATGTTGGATTTGATTCCGAATTGAACCTAGAAATGTATATATATTTATGATTGGATGAATATGTCTGATTATAAATTGTGCTATGTGCTGAGGGGTGCATTCTGAGAATGCTTGGATCCCCTATGGAAGTGTGTGCTTGTTGAATTGCAGGATAAGTACTCATATTTGGGAAATATCCTAAATATAGAGGAAACTCTGCCCAAATTTTGTGAAATCTTGATGTGTAAGGCTTGCTAGGGAGTGTGCTCTCTAAGCGCCGGTCATGGCCTTGATTGGGTCATAACACTTAGGGTTTAGACTTAGAATTTTTTAGGATATAGTACTGACAGACAACTGTCACCTGCGTTAGGGTATTACATTTTCGATCAGAAGGATTTGCAGATGGAGATGACAACTGCTGTGACTATGTTGGACTTGCTATGTGTAACATCCTCCGAAATCTTTTTACCGTTTTTCGTTTAATTGTTCGGTTTTTATCGAATAATTGAAAATAAATAGATTTCGGTTAAACAATTAGTTAGACTCAATTAATTAGCAATAACTTGAGTTTAGATAAGAGAGAATTAAGTTAGAATATAGGAGATTTCATAAACTTTTTATTGAAAACCGATTTACCGATTTAAGGAAATCGGTAACTTTACGGTATTTTAAACTGTCGGAATCGGACCAATAGAATTACAAGCTCTAAACCCTATTTTGAGTGGCTGATAATTCAGCCACTTACTAGCCAAAAGTGGCGCAACAATAGCCACTAAACCATGGAGAATTCAGCCAAGCATTTTGGGCCAATTAAATTCAAGCAAAAACCATCAAAAGCCATCAGATTTTTCAGCTCATTTAACCCCCATTCTGACCCACATTCACGCTAGTTTCTCTTCTCTCCCTCAGCTCTCTTTCTCTTTTCCTCACACACCAAAAACTAAAGCAAACTCCAGCCTTGTTCATCCAAGCTTCAAGAATCCAGCACAAACACTTGGATCAAAGGTAGGAGTTTCAATTCTTGCATCAAATCCATGGACTTGGCTGGCTGGGCTTGAATTATTTTCACCTTCCTTGATGTATTAAATGAATGTTTATGATGATGTGTGATTGGTTTTGGGCTGTTGGTTTGATTCAAACCGAAGTGGAAGCAAGAAACCATGAAAATAGAAAGAGCTGATGGGTTAGAGAATCAAAAAACCCTCGGCAGTCCATACGGCGGAGTATACAGCTCCACCTACAGCCAATAAAATTTGATGAAATCAATTTTAAATGAAACTAGACATCTAGGGCTTTCCATAGATATATCATATAAGGCTTTTGGATTAGTATTGAGGGAGTTATGAATTTTTGAATTTCGACCTAGGGTTCTGACTCTGAATCTGGGCAGACTAGCTTGTTCAAGATAGAACTCGACCTATACTACTTGAAAATGAATGAAACTAAATTTTTTAGAAATATTACACATAGGAGAATGTCCCATAAAAATTTCAGAATTAGGTAAGGTCCCAGTTGCTCCCAGTGATCCAAGAAAGTTGCCCTATGTCCAAACCGGGCTAGAACAGGGCAGTTTAGGAAGGTCAGAATTCGAGGCTAATAACTCGAGCCCTACTAAGCCAAATGAAATGTAACTTTTTGGAAATGAAACTTTACCCTGTTACCTTTAATTTGAGTCCAATTTTGTATAATTTGAGTCAGTTTTCGATTTTTAGTGGATTTTTACTTTTAGTTGCCTGATTCTGGCAAGCCACATGGCATGCCTAGATAAAATCTGAATATCTTGAGCTATAGATATCAAAATTAGATGGCACTAAAAAGGTTAGAAACTAGACATATAAGGCTACAACATATCCAAAAATCAGGTTTAAAGGAGTTAAATTGAAATAAAGGTGGGCTATACCATAACCGGGCAGAAATAGGCAAAATCAGTTAAAAGTCCTATTGAAGCTTGTTGAAGCTATGAATGAATTTATGAATGTATGTGCATAATTGCTGCTCTATATTGAAATTGCAAATTGTGTAACTGTATTGGTTGGCTGGCACTATTCATGGGGAAGTGGACACATTCCGTTATGCTGCCGAAATTACGGTAGGACCCATGCACAAGTTATGAATTCTATGTTAATGCATGTGCATCCTTAAGAAAGTTATGAAAGTTATGAAAAGGATTATGCCACTATGAAAGTTCCATGCTACTTGGGCCAGCCCTGGATAAGAAGTTAAGGGGAATAGATCGGTGGGAATGTCGGGGAAAGTAAACTCGGCAATTCCTGTATAGGAACGAGCTCGATCCTGAGAAGCAGACTATTACCCAGGAGTCTAAATGGCCAAGAACTCCTAGGGGACCAAGAGATGGAAAAATGATGAAAGGAAATGAAAAGTTTAAGAAAGAAAGTTCAAGTATGAGTTTGCATGATTACACGAATGCAAAAATGCATGAAATAGTTATGTCAAGATGTTACGGTTGTCTACTATATTTATGTACTGCTGTTTATTTATTTATTCTGTTTATCCTTCTACATACCCTTATTAGTAATCTATTTTATTTCTTATGCCGTCTAAAGTAAAATTGAACCTTGCCTCGGACCGGATATTTTCTTGAACTCATTAAAGTGGATATCTCAGTTCGAACACATGTTTTTATAATTAAGTAAAAACCGAGGCAACTGAGAATGTATGTGATGTTAGTTAACCAAGATAATGCGAACCCTACTGAGAATTTCTTGAAATTCTCACCCCGTTTTGTATCTTCCGCATCCTTCTCAGACGCTGGCGAAGAACTCAACGACCACTCTTTTCACTGAGATCCTAGACCTGCAGCTTCGCCAGGTTTCCGAGTTGGACACGTTGGACACAGCCGGCTCCTGCTAGTTCTGCCTCTGCTTTTAGCACTAGGAATTTTGCTGTCCTTATTTCATCTGCTGTTAATACATATATATATATATATATATATATATATATATATATATATATATATATATGATCAAGCAATGACTTCTGACATGTAAATATACACGAACGTATATAGTTGATGTTATTATACTATTCCTTACCTGTTGTAGTATTATGTTGAGTTTCATTACGCTCATAGTATAGCAGCGCGCCATTTCGTTTCATTTCGAAAAAAAATATATATATATGCAGAATATTAACACAGTAACACAGTCTACCTAATTTCATGTTATGACTTAAGCATAATATTAAATTAGTAGGGTGTTACACTATGGCGTTCGCTCTCTCAAATGCTTGTAATTACGTATGCGATGAAAGAGTGTGAGAGGGAGTTTCTTTCTCATTTTTTTCTTTTGAGATTTTCAAGCATATTGCAGTGGTTCAAATGCCACATTTTAAAAGAAACCACTGTAGTGTTCATTTGCTTTACAATGGTTCTTGAAAACCAGCTAATTAAAACTACCCCTATTTACCTAATTTTTTTTGATGTATTATTGAGTAGGATATATTGATAGCTTAAGGTCCTTGGTCTTTCCTTATTCTTCTAGGTATCCATGGCTAAGGGTAAAGAACTTCAAAATGATTGAAAAGGGAATGAGGAAGTGCTAATTAGGAATGAACTAGCTTCTAGGAGCGTCCTATATTGGTGGTTCATGCAGATGTCAAAAAGAATCATTGTTATATGATGAAAGAGAAAGCATTGCCTATTTCAAGCAAAATGCTCGGGGCTCTACTAATGGAAACGAAACTTTCTTTGGGAGTTTCCGCTCTTCCCTCTAAGATTGACTCCTCCACCATAGGAATTTGGATATAGACACTACCTTCATCAATGTGTATGACACATGTTTCTAGAAATTATATTTTAGGCTCCCCTTCACTTCTTTCCAATGTGCATGCTTAAATCAGCTTAATGTTTCTCCAACTTGATTACATCCAAACAATTGGACTTTCATCCAAGCTTTTGAAAACCTTATGGAGGTTTTAGGAATAGAGCCTATTTGTATGTGTATTCTTTTCATACTTTCGAAAGGTTTAATGTGTGTCTATAAGTATTCATCATTATTGCCTAACACTCCAATTCTTATAAATGGTTAAAGGATAGGTTTTTTAAGTTGATATCCGGTTATGATGACTTCCTGTTTCTCTTGGACAAGTGTGGCTTGGAAAAATTTCCCTTCGATTTATTGGAACTGTGAACCTAAGCAGATCCTCCACATCGATTACCATAGACATCTTGTTGAGGATCAATACTACCTTGATGAGGTAAATTCTTCCCAAGCTCTTTCCTACTATATTCTTTCATAATGGAATTTTGATAAAGTTGAGGCATTTAAGAATATCAATAAGTTTCTACTACCTTTGTGATTTCATGTTTATATTTATGTATTATGTTCTTCATTGCAACATGTGCACCTTTACACAATCCAGCACCCCCATATATGACTACCAAATCCAATTAAAACCGTAGCAAATCTCTTTCTCTTTTTCCTTTTCCACCACTACTAGGACCAACATCATAACCCTATCATCAACCACCCCCTGCAACCTTTCTTCCTTTGTCTTCTCCCAAAAATGCCATCGTACCCAACTATGGACTTATGCCTGCCATAAATATATCATCAAAAGTGTAACTACCATTGCATATCTCTTTGAATATCAAGCACGCACAATAAACGTTTGAATTAAAATCAACAATATCATAAAAAAAAAAAGAGGAGGCAAAATATATAACCATAACAAGTCATAAATGATTATACATAAACAAAAACAAATTGAAAATTGAAAATCTAAAATCACTCCAACATAATGTAACACCCTCAGTATCATGCTTAAGTCATAATACCATACTCAAAAGTTGTTACTGTTACCTGAACGGACTTTGTTTGATAGCAATTTCTGGCTGTCTTCAATATTTCTTGAACTATCTAGAGATAATATAGAAATAGATATAGGAGTGAGAATTTAAAATTCTCAGTAGCATTCTCTAAACTATCACACATAGTGACATCGCTATTATCTTCAGCTACGTCAATTTATTTTAAAAAGATGAGCATATTTTATAAATATTTTCAATTTTATAGTTTGAAACCATATTGTCTGAAGCAGAGCTCATTTTAGTCACACATTTGATAAACAGGGTAAGAATTAAAGCATAAGCATAGCGGATTGTGAGTGATTTCATAATAATAAAATAGCATATTGTACATGTGCAATGGCTCATCATATATTCATACGAATACACTTATACTTTCTTTGCTTCCTGTGCTTAACATGCCTAGGTGTTACATATCGTCATCCCTAGGGTGTCTACATGCATATATCTTTGTCTTTAATTTTTACTGCCTTTGGATAGTTTGATCTAGGAGTGAGCTCAACTTGTGATCGTCGCCACATAGAACTAACTTACAAGGGGATCCACGTGCCTCTAGTCTTTGAGGGATCTCATTTCTAGCCATGTACCTCTAAGGTAGAGCGATCTCATAGCTTTAACTGCCTTTATAAGGAGGGACCCAAATAACTACCTCCAGGTGAAGGGACCCAATCTTATATAATCATATACTTTCTTCATTTGCATGCAAATATGCAAACTTTCATAAAGAGGATCATGATCCTATCATCATACAATGTCCATATGCATTTTTAGTACACTTATCTTCAAACTTTCTTGTAAGTCTCATAATAATAGATACTTAATTTAAATGTTGCATACATGTGGAAGTATATCATATGTTATGTATAGCTTTTGCCGGATTTTCGGCAGCATAATGGATCGAATCCACTTCCCCATGAATAGCTCCATTCAACTAGGTAATAAGTCATACAAACAATCAATGCAATGTATCAATCTCACAATAATCAAACAAGTTTCATAACCTTAATCTTAAATTAGGTTTCTGCCACTTACATTCAATTCTGCCCGATATTTTAAATTGAGCCATAAGTTCTATTTAATTCATTTAGACCTAAATTTTGGATATGTTAAATTGTTATTTATCTAGTTTTTAACGTCTTTAGTCTCATCAAGTTTTGATATATGTATGATTTAAGTTATTAATATTTTACCTAGGTCTGTCCTGTTACTAGGTGGATTTGCACACTGAAAAGTAAAAAATCGTTAAAAATCGAAATCTACTTGAATTCCTACAAAACTATGTTGTTTTAAATCTAACTGACCCGACTTTTATTTCCAACAAGTTTCACCTTATTTTAGTAAATAGAACTCAAGTTATGCTCTTGAATCTGGGTAACTTGCACTACCCTATTCTAGCCCGAATGGGATTTAGGGAAAGTTTCATGAATTACTAGGAACAATTGGGATTGAATTAAATTATAAAATTTATATGGCATGTTAAACTATGTCTTAACTATCCAAAAAAATTGGTTGCACTCAATTTGAAGAAGTATGGGGCAAGTTATGCCCCTTGAAATCTAGTCTACCCAAAATCAAGGTCAGAATCCTAGGATTAACTTCAAAAATTCATATCTCATTTAATACTAATCCAATGGCCTTATACTTTATATGGGTAGAAAGCCCTAGATGTCTAGTTTTACATAAAAATAGGGTCATCAAGTTTCGGTGGCCATAGGCAGAGCCATACACTCCGAAAATATGGATGCAGTGAAGGTTTCCAGTTTTCAGATTCTGGTTAACTTCCTTTCTAGCTTTTCACTAATCATTCAATCTAAACCCATATACATTCATACTAATCCATCCATAAACACCTATATAAACTCAATATAACATCAAACAAGTGAGTAGAGATAGAATTCCAAATAATCACCAGCTCAAAAACCAAGTGAAAGTGTTGAATCCTACCTCAAAACTTGAGTTGTAGTGAAAAGAAAGCAAAGGTTGGTGAAGGCATGGAAGTGAGGTGAACAAATGAGGATGAGGAGATGAAGAAGAAGAAGAAAAAGGGGGAGGAAGAGAGCTGTTGAAGGGAGCACGGAAATGGGGGAGAAAAAAGGAAAAAAATTTGTTTTGATAGTGATAATAGTTAGGATGCTTGGATCCTATTAGTGCTTGGGTTTGGTGGTTCTAAAGCATCCAACACTCCTCTTTGGTGGCTGTTTGGGGCGCCACTTATGAGGGAGTGTGGTTGATTTCATAGCCACAGATCTTAGGGTTTGGGATGTGTAATTTTATTGATTCGGTTCCAGTAATTTAAAATACCGAATCTCTACAAATTTCCTTCAAATCGGCAAGTTATAACCAAATGGTTTTGTAAGAGATTCTATATGTCTATTTTAATTTTTCTTAAGCCTAATCTCTTTAATTAAAATCTAATTAAATCCTGATAAATCTTTAATAAACTTTTAATTAACTTTACAAACTCAATAAAACCGAATAAATTGATTGACAACATAAATTAAATATTTTACAAATTGAGAGACTTTCTATTTTCTGTTTTCGTAGCCAATGATATTTTTGTAATTTTGGGCAAGTCTAGGGGCCTCCCATATCATTTCACGTTTAGACACCTCCGTTGCTTAATTAGCCAAGAATTAGGCTTCTACGTTTTCGATATGGGATTCTGTTTCGTTTAAAACTTTATTCTACTAATCCTATTGATGTAAGGACCTAAATGTCATTTTTTAAAATGTTCAGGGCCAAGATTGTAAATAATAAAAGTTTGCCCAAGGACATTTTATCATTTCCTATTATGTTATATGAGATGTTACACACAACACTTAACTCCATGAGCTTCTCAATGATGGGATCAATTTCTTGGCTCCTCCTGGTGAGACCCTTCTTCAAAATGTAGTAAACCTTCTCCACCAAATCCTTTACTTCCTTTAACCCCAAATCCGTGAGCATCCTCATCTCCTTTACGATCTTTATCTTTGAAGTTGTGTTGTACTGCTCTAGCATTTTACTGAATGTCATCTTCTCTTATGCCACCATTGTCTTCACATATGACGTAGTAGTTGCAGCTCACTTGCAGTAGAGGTGGGGTCTCTACAGAGAAGTTTTGCCCCAAGTCTATTGGACAGGAGTGGGGGTTTCACCCTTCACTCCATTCACTACTTCCGCTACGATAAATGGTGCCCTGCAACTAAAATATTTTGGTGTTTGATCCATCTCTTAATGGAAAAGAGGTGGGTGGGTGGCTAGAGAAGGAGAATGTGGTGTGGTCAATGATGATTAATGTGGTAGTGGAGAAGAAAAAAGAGTGGATTTGCAATTTCAATGAAAATGGAATAGTGGTCCTTGGATGATGAACTTTTCACCTTTTCATAGTAACTAAAGCTGAAATGTCACGACCCAAACCCGGGCTGTGACCGGCACATAGGGACAAGTCCCTACGCAAGCCTTCCGCGACAAAATTTTATAAAAATTTTGATAGAGTCCCCTTTGTAATTAGGATATTTCCCAATTACAAAAGGTTACCCTGTAAGATAAACAAACACAATCTTCCATCGGGGATCCAGGTATTCTCAGAATACACCCCTCAGCACATAGTATAATAGTAAAATATATAAATACAATCGTATGTCCAAAATACATAGCTCAAGTTCTTCAGAAAACATATATATATATATATATATATATATATATATATATATATATACATAACAACAACAACAAAAAGCAGAATAAAGTAGGACCACATGTATCTTTGTGGAGCTACACAATCTAAGGATTCTGAAAATACAAACATTTATAGTACACTCTTGAATAGAAAAGGGCTATCCATAAAACTTGGGATTTAATCATGAAGGCTGAAGGATTATATCCTACCAGAATGCCCGTATCTGAAAAAGAGAAAGAAACAACAGGGTGAGTTTATGAAACTCAGTGAGAGATAGAGTGTCCCTAATCCACATGAGACAATGTACAAACTTATAGATATTAAGGCAATACAATAATATGTATAACAAAACCAAAATAGAAATCTTAATAAAATATTATCCAAATTTCCTTTTCCAAAGACAGATTCCATCTATTCCAGGATAAATCCATCAGGAATCACACTTAGGTGGCCTTTCCTTCATGTGAAACCCATAATCAGGCACACACCACTCTTTTCAGTGGCCATGAATATCAGGCACGCACCACACTATATGTATGGTCGTGAATAATAGGCACGCACCACTCCCTTGAGTGGCCATGAAATCCAACATCCTAGGTGCACCCAAGGCTAACGCCTACTGCTTAGCCTACAAATCCTGGTCTAGACTTTCCCAAATCTTTCTTTTCCATTATACAGAATATCTAATAAAGATTCTTATAAAACATACCAATATACCTTATAATAAACAATAAAATTGTAACTTCAAAGAAAATAAAGCTTTAACACTTTAATAAATAAAAAACGAACAAAAGTCCAAAGCTTTTACCCAAAAACCTTTCAAAACAAGAATAATTTTACAAAGTTTAATAGGAAACCAACGCAACAAACATTTGTCATATTTTCTTCCCAAAAATCAAGTCATTGCCTCATGTGATCAAGTAAAAGTAAATAAGCTACCAAAATTTAAACTATATTGCTAAGACATACCAAATCATTTGCATATGAATATATATAGACAAAAATACGTTAAAACTAAGATAGGGATAAACTATCTACTCACAGACTTAATGCTAAAAGTGAAATCCTAATCCCATGAACTCTGAGAGCCGAAGCCAGTCCTCCAATGGTATATACTATCAATAATATGGCAATTTAATTCAAGGTCAGTCCCTTAGACTACGGATTAATCTACTTTACTCCCAGATATGAAAATTGCTAATTCTTCTAACCTAGGGTTCTCCAGGAACTCACTGTAGAGGAAATAATCTATAATTCAAAGGAAAGGAAGAGGAAAGGAGTTTGAGGATTACCTTTGAAGATAGAGAAAGGAAATGAAAAGATTTACGGGTCATGATACTCCTACTCCAAGCTCCAAGACTCACCAAGGATATGGTTGGGGATTGGAAAAAAGATGAAGATTAAAGGTGAAATTTTTGTTATGAGAGTGAAAGGAATGTAATTTGATAAAGTTTAGAAGGAAAAGTTGAAGGATTTAAGTGGGGATTGAAGAGGAATAGGTGTTAGAGAGAAGGGAAAGAGTTTTGAGTGTAGAGAGAGAAAAGAAATTCGAAAATGAGGGGAAGGGGTGCGTCTTGGCTTATATATTGATTTGTGGTAATCGATTACCAAGGGCTAGTAATCGATTATCACAGGTCAATATATATGCCGAGACATGTCCCTTCACCAAGGGCTGGTAATCAATTACCATGAAGAACTGGTAATCGATTACCAATTATGGTAATCAATTACCACAGCCAAAAAGCTGGTAATCGATTATTAATCTTTGTGTCGATTACCACCAACTTGAGCTGTAATCGATTACCAAAAATGGTAATCGATTACCATGCGAAAAATTTCAACCCGTGGGTATACAGAGAGGACTGTAATCGATTACAGATTCTTTATAATCGATTACCAACTCCAAAAACTTGGTTCCCTCATTCTGCAGTCATTTCCCAGGTTCAGGATATTGCACAGACTTATTTACATAAAAGTTAATGTCCTCTTTAAATTTACTCTCTATTAACTTTAAAACATAAATGTAAATAAGGGAATACCCCCTATTTGGATTCAATAAAAATATCTAAAAATTCAAAATCCTTAGGAATTAGAATCCAACTTTTGGGTTTTAGTACAATTCTCCGAAAACTTGCGTTTTTATAAACTTGAGAGTTGAAAACGAAGGGGTTCTCCATTCTCTAAAATTCGTTAAAAATCTCTCTTCAACTCATTGATGCCTAGAAAACTATTACCGGGACTTTTGATCTTAAGAAAATTCCTCAATCCTATAGCCCTCCAAGGAGGCATAGGGTTCAGACTCAGAATTTTTTCAAGTTCCGGTTTCGACAGGTAACTGCACTCAGGCTAGGGTATTACATGAAAACTCCCATATAAAAAAAAGCTTAAAATTATATACACAAATACCTTATTGCATAGAATTCAAGCATATAAATTGAATTTTTTTTTTAATTTGTGCAAGTATATATATACACACACCTAATTTGAAAATGCCAATACCAAAAATTGATTAAGTAGTTTTAAAGGATAGAAAAATTAATACAAATGACAAAAGTTAAATAATTTACCCATATAAAATAACATGTATATAAGGGCCAAGATTAAATGAGAGGAGTGATCAATTGTGAGAGTGAGAAGAGTGAATCTTGGCCATTAGACTTACATAAATGATTAAGGTTAAAATATAAAGTCATGTAACTATTTTAAATGATCATATGACATTCAAATAATTTTTAATCTTGATTATCTATATATAATTATATAATTAAGATTTGCTAATCTTATCTCTTATATAATATACTTTTCTTGCTTGATACACCATAACTATGTAGTATTAAAAAGTTACTTCTACTATAGTCACCATCATTGCTTGATCGTAATATTAGTTGATCCACTAAAAAAATAAATAAATAAAAGATCACAGAGGAATTCGACCTACTCCTGTGAACTCTAATAAGCTCGTCATTGGTTTATTTGTTATTTGAAAATTGAATTTATTTGTAAACAAAATTGTTTTTTCTTTTGCTCAACGCAAAATTGTTTAACTAAGAAGTTGTACAGTGACTTAATTTATAAAAAAAAATTAATTAATTGTTTTAATAGTTAGTAGGTAATGAGCCTCAGTTCCACAATTTCTTAACATTATGAGCTTGAGAATTATTAAGTAACATACACTAATTCATACCTGCATATTTATATATTTTATGTTTATTATCGTGAGGAACAAAGTAATGTGTTAAATATTTTTGTTACTATCTAATTTATATTTAGAAATAAAAAGGTAAAAGAGAAGCTAAAAAGAAAGAAAAATACTTGTATATTTTTAGAGGAAGAATTTTTTCTTCGTTGAAATGAATTTTAGCCGTCATATATATATATATATATATATATATATATGAGAACAATTTATATGTACCGATAATATAAAATAATTTTATATTATTAACCAATAAAATTTTAAAAATTTATCATATTATTATAAATAACTATTTATTATAATAACTACTTATTATAATTTGTTATTTTTTTAAAATTTTATTAATTAATAATATAAAATTATTTTACCCTATTATATCACAATTAATCTCATATATATTTTTTTAAAAAGTGAATGAATGAAAATTTTCGTCTATACTTGTGTAGAGAAGAGCTCAAAAAGAAAGGAAAAGCGTCTTCCTTCTCTGTTCATCACATTCACTGCAATCTGTAATATCTATCTCTTCGCAGTTGCCCACTCTGTCTCTCCCTTCCTTTACCAAGTAAGCAAAAGCAAACCACCACCTCCTTAATATAACTTTCTCTAATGGCGCTGGCAGCAGTAGCATTAACAGTGGCTCCACCAAAGGTGGTTCCCTTGCTGCTCATAACGATTATTACAATAATCACAGCCACAATGGGGAGCAAGATGGTGGCAGCACAAGGAGAAGCCACTTGGTGCGTGGCGAGGAGTGATGCCAGCGACCAAGCACTGCAGACAGCGATGGACTATGCATGTGGAGCTGGAGCTGATTGTCTTCCTATTCAGCCCGATGGACTATGCTACCTTCCCAACACCATTCAAGCTCATGCTTCCTTTGCCTTTAACAGCTTATACCAGCGCAAGGCCGGAGCCCCTGGCTCATGTAACTTTGCTGGCACTTCCACCATTGCACAAACCGATCCCAGTACGCCCCATTTCTCCATTTTCTTTCAATTATATATATATATATGTACGTGTATGTTCATTTCATTTTGATTCTATTTTTCTTTTTGGTGTGTATAGGCTATGGATCTTGTGCGTACCCATCTTCGGCAAGGTATGTCCTACTCCTATTGCTTCTTTATATATTTCACAGCGAGTAGTACGGTATATATAGATTCACTTTAGTGAAAGCTTTTATTTATAGATAGCGCATTTCTGTTCCTTGGTATTCAAGTAAATGGATTCTCATTCTCAAACTGTAATTTTTCCCCTTACCTCTTTCTTCTTTCTGGGTTCAATGGGTTACCAAAGGAAACAGACGTCATACGGGACGCTGTGATCAGCGGCAGAGCTTGGGCTCTATGTTGAGTGCAGCCAAGCAATTTTTCTTTCTTCTTTTTTAACAAATAAGAACAGAATTATTATGGGTTTATATATTTATTATTTTTTAAAAATAATATCGAAATAATACATTATAAGTAAGTAATAAGTTTTATCATTAATTATAATTAAAATATGAACGAATAAGTATAATCTTACCCATTGCTTTAGCAACTTGCAGTAACCTTTTTTAGGGTTGCAGAGCTCCTTGTCTAAGATTTTCAGGGTGTGTGTGACGCGTGTCTCTGTGCATGTATGGGCTTGACTCCATTTTGCGTCGGTGTCTGAAAGTTTTGGTCTTTGTAACTTATGTGGTTTGTCTATTTCGTACTGTCAAACCATGGTCTCTCGGTTTTTCTCCTTCCTGTTTCCTATAAGTCTTGTGTTCTACAATTTGGTTGTAATATTCACATGCCATTTTGTGTGTCGCCACCTCAGTGCATTGGTTCTCTGACAATCCAACGGCTTATGTTCATTTTGATCGTGCCTTTTTCTTCACGATTATGACAGGATCAGATTTTGCTTTTGAAAAATACCGAAGACAGTAAAAAAAAAATGGTAATTAAACTTAATTATAATAAAAAATGATTAGTGCAAATGTGTGTGATTGTTTTGCTTTACAGTCGTAAAGTGCCTCAGCAGGAGCAAGTATAAGAGTATCTGATGCAATGTAGAAGTTTATTGAAGCTTTACGTTTGTCACTTGCTGTTTTCCATCATCAATGAATAGAGTCAGTGAATGTCATACGGAGCTTGATCAGTTGTACTCAAGTCTAAAATTAACGCATCCTTCACGGTTGCATATAAGACCTGAAGAGACTCGAAACTAGAAAGATAAGCTATAGGTAGCCTTTTACGGACTATAGGGGTGGCGTTCATATGAAGCCTAAAGTTTGAAACTTTAATCTTTACTTGGTGGAGATTACTATATTTTTTACTTATATTACCGGATAAATATATCAACATTATGTTGAAGAGCCATGATTCCATTGCCAAAGGGGCAACTTCTTGTTGGTGATTGACAAAAAGAAATATAAGACAAAGGGACCGAAGAGGGAAGGCTAGTGCGATCGACTTTTGATGTTAATATAGAGCTAGATGTAAATTTAGGCTCCATTAGAGAAAGCAAAAGAAACCACACCTCTTATCGTGGGATCGCATCAGTGCTAGTGACGTGTACTTTTTGATTTCTTATATGCCTATGCGTGAAAGAGACTTGCAGATGGAGAAAGGGGGCTTTGTGGGGGCGATATCCTTTTTGAGTTCTAGATTTATTTTTTGAGAAAATTTATTTATATTCATATTTTTTTGACTTTCAAAATGGTTTACTCTCATTCACCATTAAATGAAATATAAATTTATATCATTCAATAAAAGATGGGAATAAATTAGCACAAAAATTGAGAAAATATGAATTCAAATAATATAATTTTTTTTTTTCCCACCCACTTCAGGATGTATTTGTGTCCTTTGTTAATATCTAGAGGCGTTCAACTAATTTAAATTGAAAATTAAATAAAAAATTGAGAAGTAATTAAAATTGATCTTTCTAAAATTAGCTAAATTAAATTGATTTTTTCTTTTTTATATAATTCAATTAGATTCAAATATATTAATAATATATAATATAATTATTTATTATTAAATTTATAGTTTGAGTTTAATTTTAATTCCCTGATAGTATAAAATATTTTTATACAATCAACCAATAATATTTTTTTATTTGCATAATCATTCAAATAGTAGATGTAAGACTTAATTATATTTACTAATGTACTAAGATATGATTGAATATTTATATAAAAAAAAAAATTTACACTTATAGTACATACAAATTAAGTCCTTATATTTTTATCTATAGTAATTTTAATTTCTTATCACCACTGTTGCAACATTGATAGTTTGCTCGGCTTTGTCCCATAAGCTTTGCTATAGGTTTGACATGGCACCCAAATCCAAACTTTAATTTCTCTTAAATTTATGAATTTTTATCTGTCACTTTCAATCAAATATTGTTTGATGTATAATGAGTAATTTTTGCTTTTTATTTTTTTTCAAAAGAGTTTCTTTAAACTTGTAAAGTTGCCTACTTAAAAATTTTTTAAATAAAAAATAATTATATAATTTAAATGTGCGTTTAGATAAGTTTATTTTGGTTCAAAACAGTTTATAATTAAAGTTTTTAAAACAGCTTAGGACCAAAAAAAGTGATTATATCATTATAAAAAATTGTCCCAGACATGCTATAACTGGAAGCATTGGTAGTTATTTCGATATTAAAGTTCAATGCATTACCATCAAAAAGGTTAACCACCTCATTTTTAATTGGACAAAAAATTGATCTTTTCCCTAAACCATGAGCATGCTTTGCATTGATCAGTTAGTAAATTACTGTCAACACTGTCTTTATGGAGACGAACTGATAATTGCTTGATTTTCTTACAATGTCTAGCACTGCTGGAGGGACAAATACAGCGACTACAACACCATCGATGAACAACCCGAATAATGTGCCAACAACGACACCTACAACAACAAGTCCAATCTATGGCGGGGCCGGTGCTGATGGACTAACCCCAGGAATGAACCCTGCAATCCCTGAGAGGTCTAGAGCACCTTCAAAGGCAATAACCACCTCTTTTTTCATTTTATTTACCTGTCTTCTCGTTCTGTCCCTTACATCTTAGCCCCTGGCTTTGTATGATTCTGGGGAAAGTAGGAGGCTTACAGTTTTGTCTTTAGCTAAAGGAAGCCTTTTGTTGTTATATGAAACAACCTGGCTTTATGGAACTACATTTGATAACTGATATGATATCCACTACCTTTTGTGTTTTTTTAATTTATTTTGGTCTGAATGATATCTACTACTTTGAATTCAGTTCGGTGTTAAGGTTACGAGCAGTACGTTCAGCATGTCCAGGAGAATAGCAAAGTTTTAAGTTAGGATTGCAGCGAGGCCATTATTGAGATTCTAGATCTGATGACTTATAGAGCTCAATTTTAATTCAACAGCTTAATTTAGTTGTTCCCATTGCATACATTAAAATTTTACTGACAGCAAAAATATTATCAGCGTATAAATGTAACATTTACAGTGACAGCTAGGCCAATAGGAATCTAGGATCCAAATTACAAGGTTAATAATCTTTGCTGTGGGTCCCAAAAGTGTAACTGTACGTGAGACAAATATTGGACGCTGCTCACAATATTTAAAATTGTTAACAAATAAAGATATGGATATTTGCTCTTGTCCAAGTGGATTCAAATGTCAAAATCTGACTATCCAACAAGACATACCAAGTAGCAGCAGGCCAAATATCGCAAAAATCCTTAAAATTAAGAATTAAGGCAATTGTATTTGTGAATAAGGTATTACATATTGGGGGGAAAAAATGAGGACCGTTATATCAAATTGATGCATATTCCGATTCGATATAACTTCTACCCCATCCCTCCCAAACAAAAGATTTAGGGTCTTTGATTTCTGAAAACAGGAAAAATAAAAAATGAAAATAGGAAACAAAAATAGAAAGCAAACAGACCCTTAGTTATCGAGTGGAAATAGGTCACGATATACACATACTAGGAGGATTCTGAATCCCAATAAATTGTAACAAAATTTATCATCTTTATATGAATACAATATTTATACTAAGCGCAAAACAGAATGGGTCCTGCTATGATTATGCCCACCATGAATCCAGTACTCACACAAAGAATCTTATTTTTCCTATTGAATCATCATTTATTCGTATATTTGGTTGCTAATGAGACACGATCACATATCGTGAACCTCCGATTGCAAACACATGGTGACATAGATGCCATATAATATCTCTCCGGCGCCCCACATCTTGAAGTCATTGGAACGCTTACTAACGTTTCTTCAAGTTAAATTAATTGGATTGAGCTCCCTCCTCAAGGGTCCTACAAAATCAAAGAAAGCATCCTGGTGAAAATTGTCATTTTGCTCATGATACATAAGAAGCTAAAATCCTTGCTGCTGACATAAATCCTAACCCCCTAAGCTATGCTTTCTTGCAAGGTACTCTGATATTGTACGGCTAAGTGCAAATAAGTATATGTGAAGTGAGTTTTCGCTTCTCGCTAGTAGATATTAGATTAAAGCATTTCAAGGACTGTTTCCAATAAGAATGATGAAACATTGGTCAATATAACGCAATGCACACTATACACAAGATCCATAAGCAGGTTTTATGTATGTACCTTTGGCTTGAATGGACATTTTTCAGGCTGCCTAACAATGTAAATCTCATCACCAGCGCTACCGTAGAAGTCTTGGTTGCGATGCCAAGTCCACAAGGCATGGGTTTCATTTTTCACCTGCATATGACTCAACCTGTTAGTTCGTAGTCCTACTTAAATAATGTATACCAATTCAACATGCATAAACTTTTATCAGATGGCTTCAGTTCCTAATATGGCCTCAAGAATCAGAAAACTTTTTGCTCAAAACCACAGATTTTAGGCACCTTTTCGTCGAATACTTGGATCAGTTTTTCCCCAAGTCAATGTGAACATGTTATACATTTGTCAAGTCCCATCCATATAAGAAAACAAAGAATTAAGTCCAGTGTATATTCTAGGGAGAGAGATCACCTCTAGAATCCCATGACCGAAGCTGCTTTCTCTGAAAGCACTATAATCAGGCTGTCGGTCCCAACAGAATTTACCTGCTGCTGGACCTGATGTAAAATTGAAGGCACAGAAGCCGCCCATAAAATCATCTGGTGTAGTTGATGGCTCTGGACAGTTTCCAGGTTCATCAGCGTGTGTGATTGCCATCTTTTCGCGGTTGCCACCATCGCCGACCGTTATATAAACAGGACCACAGGGATCCAGTGTGTAGTTATATACTCGGTTTGATCTCTCATATGCATGAACCTGTTCAATGTTCCCACAATAAATTAGTGTGTTAGGAATAATATTTTCCTATGAAAGCATTAAAGGAACTGCCTGTTCCTTGTTAAGCAATGTTTAACACACCATTGTACATTATTAGGAATTATGAAGCAATCAACTCTCTTAACTGAATATTGTCAATGCTGTCATCAAATCACAACTCTATGGGAAAATATAAAAGATGAAAGAGTAGCTTTGGTTGAAGAGACACTTTTTGCCATCCAAATGAAGTTGAAATGCAAGTAATTATATAATGTAAATTCATTTATTGAACTTCACATCCCAGTATCTGGAAATTGATAGGGAAAGCAATAACTATCCTTTCCTACCACATCCTCAATTCAGCTGTGTTAATTTCTTCCATAGAGAGATTATGCGGTTAATAATGGGATGAATGATGTACCATATGCAATGAAAACAAAACAATACGCTTACATGTCCATTGAAGACAATGTCAACACCATATTTATAGAGTAATTCTTCCATCTCTACCCTCATACACTCTGCTTCTCTATAATGTGCCTTGTAGGTGCTGTACCAAGGTGGATGCCATGTAGCCACTAACCATGGAGTTACCTCTCTGTCAACAGAAGCCAAATCTCTCTCCAACCACTTGTACTGGTCCCCTGCAATAAAAAGAAGGGGTGATAATGGAAGTGAATTAGTATGGAAGAAACTTTAGCACTTTCTATCTCTATCATGAATGTAAACAAACAGCACTACTTTCTAAACCATATTAGTTATATGACGAATGTCAAAAGTGTAGAATACAACAGAAGAAAAGGATGAACCAAGACTTAACCTGATTTGTTGTATGATATGTAGGCACCAAGCATTATAAAATGTATGCCCCCAGCATTGAAAGAATAATAGAAAGTGGATGCTGATCCACTCTCTTCTGATGGAAATGCAAATCGAGAACTATAAGCAACAAATGTCTTGTTCTCAGCTTGTTCTTCTATCTCATGATTCCCTTCTATTACCATTATTGGGACATTAGAAATCAGAGGTTGCATGTACCTGGATCAACAATTGGCACTGATTGCATGAGCTGAGTTGCAACCAAGAAATCCCAAGTAAAAATAAACCATAACTAACAAAGCTATTGGAGATGAATACTATTGAACACATAAAATAACTCATGGGACCTTAGACGAACATAATTATGATTTTTCATAATCCCATTCAAGGTTCAATTAATACGTTTGCCAGTGCCATAACAACTAGTAAGAAATAGGCATCTATATTTCCATTTGGCTACAGAGAAAAACTGTGGACATGAATAGAAGAAATTAAGGCAATTTGAAATTTTCAATTTACTCAACAGATTGGTTGGTTAATCAAAATTGATTGACAAAAACTCAGGTAAATTTTACCTTCCCCAATAATCCCAACGAGGCTGATATGTTTCATGGATAGGAGCGTTAGAAAATGAGCAAGAGTAGCAGTCTGACCCAGTACCATTAGTAAGATACAGGTTAGCATAACTAACATCTCCAACCAGTAGAATAAGATCAGGATGATTACTGATCATATGATTAACTGTCGATGTGGTATTGTACGTAAGACCCAAGTCTCCAACCACTGCTATTCTGCTAGGGTAGCTCTTGGGGCCTGAAACTGGCATAGTCCTGAAATAATGAACATCACTCATTGCCGACATAGAAGGATCTCCACATTGATATTGATATAGTGTGTTTGGTCTCAATCCTGCAACAAAGACAAAAGAATTCTGAATTTTGCCAACAAGTTCTTCAGCAACAACAATTTATATGGCACCCAAATACAATCATGACTTGACTAGCATGACTAGGCAATGGATTAGTGACTCTTCAACATGGTTGTTCTTTTTGTGTTTCCTTCCTTTTCATGACACAAGCACATTTATTTGGATAAAAAAACCTGTGCATGTGACACAAAAAGGAAGTTTGTATCTAGAATATCATGAACCATCTTTCAAAAGCTTAAATTATTGGGTAGAGTCCCATGAACAATTTTATATCTTAACATAGAATTATACCTATAAGGCGAACATGATGTATAATTCCAGAAGTGTAGTTTTGAAGGCCTTCAAAAGGATAAAGTTGACTGTAAACAAGGGAATAACCCGTGGCTTGGTGGGACATGGACCTTCCAAACCTTCCATACTGAACTATGCTAGCAACAGTTTCAGGATCTAATGGTTGTATATTGTCCCCAATTTGGAACTCACCTGCACAAATAATCCAGCAATTTGGTACCCATTTAATTTCATGTGTCACATATAGATAAGCACTAATTATATGGCAAACTTTATAGTCTCTTGAATTGACATCCGAAATTAACCGCTGAGGCATGCCCAAAATATGACATAGAAAAAAAAAAAAAAAAAGTCAACTTCCAATTGGTAGATAGCTAAGGCTTTGAATGATGAAATAGGTGCAGCTTGTTGACAAGAAATTTTATAAGAATTTAATTTATATATATTGTTAGTGTAAAAAAATTTTATATGGATATTTAATTATATATTATTACACCAGCAAAAATGTTTGACTCAATCGTCTATTACCTTAAAAATCTTATAAATACAAATATTTGATTAAATAATAGTATAAAATTTTTTTATATTATCAGTATATAAGAATTAAACTCATTTTTCAAACCTCTGATTGTATATTTATGATTGCTTAATGCATTCAAAATAAACGTCTTGCTAATAGTGGAATGAAGAAAAAGCTACAAGCACCCAATACTTCTGTAGCTAATATGGGCTCAATTTTTTCATACACCCAACTCACGCAAAATTATTTTAGACTTGAAGTATAAATAATGCTAAGATTTTAGTTTAAAAAAATATAAATAAACATATCTTTTTCTGAAATAAATTAAAAAGCAATTTATACATACCGTTAGTATATAAATTTTTTGTACTTATTTAATTATAAATTATCATATAATTAAAAATATTTAATTTTCTTAACAACAACTTAAAAAGTTAAAATATAATATAATATTAAATTTTTACGCCAACAATATGAAACAAAGTCGCCAATAAAAAGCCCAGTGCTCCAGCACTGGAACTGTCCAACCATAGGATGAAACAAAAACTTGATAGGATTTGTAACGGCTAAGTTAATTTGAAAAAAACAAAACAAAACAAAACAAGGACAAAACCGGTGTGAGTGTGAAACTCGAAGACTTGTGTACACTTGCATTTCAAACTTCACAGCACCCGATATCAAAATTAAACTCATAAAACAAACAAATAAATAACTTTTATTATATTTCTAACCATAACAAACATGTCCTATTTTGACTCTTACATTCGGCGCTACTGGAAGCAACATTCAATGCATTTGGAGAAACTAGAAAAGCAAAGCCAGTTGTCTGCATACCATTATGACGATAACTAAGTCTAGGCTTCACGTGAACAACTGGACCCACGCACACCCGCGCATACAAAAAAAAAAAAAAAGGACACAGAGATTGGAAACTAATGAAGATAACAGGAAAGGGAGGTAGTACCTGTAATCCAAGAAATCCAAACAGAGTCATAGGATGAAGAGAGGGAAACAGAGATTTGTTCTGGCTCATACCCTTCAACGGTTCTTTGAACAAGAGGATCTGTGTCTGGCAGGTCCACAGCGTTTCCACGGAAGCTCTTGTCAAGAGGAACAGTCACAGGCTTGAAGGGTCCTTCCAGAGTAGTTGGAACTCCACCATGGACAATGAACGAACTTAGTGAAAACAACAGAGACAATGCAACAATAAGAGGCACCAAAACCGAACTCATTTCGGGATTCACTCTATTCTATGTTGAAAAGCATGCGAAAACAGAAGAAACCAGATTATGTGAGTCGAGAGTTGGTATGTATGAATGAATAAATAGGCACGGGGTCTTTAGGAGGACGAGGCAGAAGAAGGGTCCAAGAATTCGTACTGGCTGAGGTGAGAACACTAAAAAGATGAAGGATGTCTTCTAGAAAATTATTACAAAATGTTTAGCGTGATTGGGATGAGCGGACCAAGGAGTTTTCTAATTTTATCGAAGTCCGGCGGTAAAGGCACCATAATTTTATATATATATTTTAAATATTATTAAAATTTCAACATTAAATAATTAAAAACAATAATTTTTATCCTACCTTTTTTTTTTTTTCCAATAGAGAATTTTCACTATTTCCATAACTCATTATCGAGTGAAGGCAAGACAATATAGTCAAAAATCAGAATGGAGACTGTTTTGCGCGGACCGATCTTGCTACTTGATAGTTGCTTGCTTGCTGCCGACTGGGTTCCGTGCTGTGAAGAAAGTATAACACTTTTCATCAGTTTTAAATTTATTAAAGGTCAACTTTTTCAACTTTTCACGTTTCTGCACGACAATAGATATAAAAAATACTATATAAAAAAAATAATGATTTGTCAGGAATCTATAGATATGTTAAGATATGTGACTGTCAAGAGATTTCAAAACCCTTCCCATGTATTAAAAAAAAATTTTAAAAATTGATTAACAAATTTGGTCAGACCGTTATTTGATTAAATATTTTACTTTAATTCTTGAAATTATATGTGTAATTTATTTTGGTGTCAGAAATTTAAAAATTAATTTTTTTAGTTCATAAAATTTATAAAATATTAATCATATTAGCCCCGATTTTATTTCCATTATTATGTCATCATATTTTCTATATGTCATATTAAATGATATCATGATATTTCATGTGATCTTTAAGATATCATGAAAGAATAATGGATTCAAAGAAGAGTATTTACCCAAATGATCTTAATGTTTACAATAAGAAATATATGAATATAGTTAATATTTTCTAAAATTTTATTTTATTACAATGATATATTTTTATATAAAATAATGATAAACAAAATAAATATATATAGTTAAACATTGGGCATTGAAATACATGCAATTAAATATATTATTTTTCACATTTTAATAATAGTAACAGTGAGCTTGTGCAATTTATATGTTCCGTATCACCCATTTGAAGTATTAAAATTTGTAACAAAATCATTTTCCTAATTCTTTGAGCCATTATATCCCTAGTATTTTTACTAATCAAAAAGTAAATAACTTTGTTTGTGAATGCTTATCAAATCTAATAAATCTAGTCATAAGTTAAAGATATACATTTTAGTTATGTAAGATTAACAAAATTAATTAATCAATTAATAATTTAAATTGTTTATATTTTGTTATCAAAAGTCAAAAAATTATTATAATATTAAAATATGAGTAAAAATAATTTACTAATATAAATTTAATATAAATTGTTAGTAATTATATGCTACATAAATCTTCACTTGAGCAGTGTATATATCTAGTATTACTAGTGCAATATATAATAAAATTATTCAATAACAATTTTTTTGCCATGTAGGTTTCATTATCTTAAATAAGATTTTAATAAGAACATATAATATAAATTATAAAGACCTTCTAAAATTCTTTATCCCTTATTTCTTCAAGCTACTAAATCCATGGAATTCAAGTTACAAAATCTATTGTATTTTTATTAATCAAATGGTAAATAGCACTGCCTATTAGTGCATATAGGACTTTTCTTTGATAAGGTGATCCATTATGTGATATGTTGCTTAATTTGCTTAAATAAGATATATAAATATTATTTATTAATTACTTTAATTTGCTTAATTTTCTTCGAGCAGTTAAATCCATGATATTTTTGGATCATTGTACTATTATAATATATATAAATATTATTTATTAATTATATTTTAATTTAAATTGATAATAATTATGTGATACTGATAAGTAAGTCATTACTTATGTAATAAATATGTTTATTATTACCCATCAATGTTAAAATTTGATATCATTTGTTTGAGTTATCAATAAAATCGTTCTATAACTTTGGCCATGTGAGTATTATTATCTTACCAAAATTTTAAAAAATAATTATTATGTCATTAAAAATATATATAAATATAATTTATTAATTTAAATTATTCGTCATTATAAGTATACTAATCATTACATGTGTAATTTATATGTTTGTATCACCCATGCAATATATATTTGTATCACCCATCAATATTAAAATTTGGTATCATCTATTTCGGGTATCAATATTAGTAGGGAAATCATTTTGTAGCCCTTTATCATGTGAGCTTTATTATCTTATCAAAGCTTAAAAAAATAATTGCTATGGTATCAAAAACATATATAAATATAATTAATTGATTTAATTTTAATTTAAATCATTCATACTTATAGATATATTAATCATTTTTTGTGCAATTTATATATTTGTATCACCCGTACAATATATATTTGTATCACGTGTACAATATATTTTTGGCATCCCTATGGTATTTTTATTAATGAAAGGGTAAATAATATTTCTTAATACCTAAACTTGTCTATTAAGATGTAATATTAACATTTTGCACATATCGAAATAATAATTAACAATAAAAATAAATGTACATATATGAATATTTAATTAACTAAAATAATTTTTATTAATCTTCATTATTATATATTAATTAAGAATTTAGCATTTATCTCATTTGTGGCTATTGATAGTGTAATACCCAACTAAGAGTCACATGAATTGTGGATTTGGTATTGTCAAGCCCCACGAAATTGCTAAGTTTGAACCCTATATCTTCTTGGAGAGTTATACGATTGAGACCTTTTCCGAGGATCAAAAGCCCTGCTAATTGTTCCTTGGATATCAAAGAAGTAAAAAGCAAGTTAATTTAATAAATTTTAAGAAGTCATTAACCCTTCCACTTTTAGCTCGAGAGTTTATAAAAACACAAGTTTATGGAAATTTGTATTAAAATCCAAAAGTTGGATTTTGATTCTTAAGTATTTTGGTTTTTTTTTTTTTATATTTTTATTGAATTCAAATGGAGGTATTTCCTTATTTACATGTATATTTTAAAGTTAATGGAGAGTAAAGTTAAATGAGACATTAACTTAAAATTAAGCTTGGATAGCAATAGAGGTAGGAATACCTAGAAGAACTCATTTGGATATTTCGAACCGCCGGGGGGGGGGGGAGCTCGAGTGTAGCAACTTGCGCTCAAGTGTGCTACCAATCAGAGGCAGGAAGTTCGGCCCTAGACTATGCTCGAGCACAGCAAAGGTGGTGGGAAAAATAAAATAAAATGGGCTTCACCCCCAAAAAGAAGAGAACACTTTCTCTCTCGAGCTCTCTCTCTTCTCTCTCTAAAATCAATCATATATGGTATTTTTATCATCTTATACTATCGTTTATCCTTTTCCATTGCTTATTAATTATATTTCTAGCCTTCCTACCAATTGATTTTTGGTCTGTGAGCAAGTAAAGAAAAGCTTTGAAGCCTTGGGAGGAGGCTCAAACTCCCCACCTCATTCCTTTCCATTCCTTGATACCCAATATCACCTTTGAGCTTATGGTTTTCCCCATATCAGGATTTAAGTTACTTCTTCCTATAAAATTGATTCTTAGGCTAGGTTTTAGAATTCTAGAACTGTAAATCTAGGGTTTTGGGGGATATAGGAGCAACTTATGTTGATCTTTTGCCAATACAACTAATATATGACTATGCTGTCATATTTATGGTGTTAGATCCATTCTAGAAGCACCCTATTGGTTTTGTGGCTCCTTAGAGGAACTCTTACTTTATGCTTTGAGTATTGTGAATACATAACTTATTTGTGGTAGCTTTTCTACCATCTATATGCACATGTATTTATGTCTATCCAAGTATATTTTTATGATTTTGTATATTTAATGAAATATTTTTCCCAATCGCATGCGAAGAAAAAGAGATTAGTATGAACTTATGATTTGAAAAGTGCATGGGATTTGGATCTAGTGAGCTAAATTTCAAATTGTTTAGAACTTTTTAGGAATTAATTGTTGCATGGTTGCTTATATGAGAATAAGGAATTATTTTCTAAATATATTATGGAAAAAGGTTTGTGGGGTGAGCCATTCATAGAACTGTGGCTAATGATGGTAAGTGTTAGATGTGGTGCACTTCGTATGAACCCTTGCTGGCAGGAAAGGTGGTAGCTCGGCATATTAGGCTGACACAACCGGCTTGTGGTTTCACTAATAGCTGGTTGTTGATGTTGCTCAGTGCCTGAAGGTTGGCCATTGATGCTACTCAAGATAGTACAATAGGAATTCTATAATTGCAACCTCCCAAGTGCATATTTCAACTTTCCATGTTTTAAAGAAAAATGTATTCCGAAGGGATTTCCAGAAAAATAAGATTTTTTATTGTTTCTAGCCGAGTCAAGTGATTTCCACATGTATAGATATATAGTTCATTTAATCCCATGGTAGTTATAAATAGATTATCTCTCACTTAGTTGCTTAACTTACCCAATTATTTCCCATATTTCAGATTTTAGTGTAGATTCGAGTCCATTTCCACCAGCCTCATAAATAGCTATTGGACACTTTTAGTGATCCTGCTGCATGACTATGGGCTTTCTTTTGTATTCTCTGTTAGATCTCCATTGAATAAGAGGTAGGGTGCTAATCTGTTTGGGGTTATGGGCAAGACTATATAATGCCCTATGATTTGTATCAATTGTAAAGGACATTATGTATATCAAAATATAAAGAAGGGTGTATATGTACATAAAAAATAATTATACTATTCTAGCTTGATGATAGTCTGTTTAAATAGGTCTAGCAATTTCTAAGAAATCCAAATTTTTAAGGGAAACTCTGTCTGTTCCTCTACAGAATTTTGGTTAGGCTTGTTAGGGAGTCAAGGCTCCCTATGCACCAGTGATGGCCAACTTGAGTCATGATAAAAGTGGTATCAGAGCTTTAAGTTTCCCTGTGTTCAATGAAGCAAGTGCTCTTTAGTAGGCTCATGATTGTGCAAATGGTAACCAGCCCATTGTCACAAGACGTGGTGCTACCAGAGACCTTTAAGAACGTTATTCTTTTGATTATGAACTTTGCTTATGATATTTCTTCTTTGGAATCTTGAATATATTTTAATCCCTTTGTTCCCTTTTATAGGTGGGAATGCTACCTAGAATCTGAACGCATGCTTGAGGAGTTGGAGGCCATGAGGCTTTTGACATTGAGTCTAACAGAGTCCCTTCTTCTAGTGCGAGGGGAAGGGGTTGCGGTAAAGGAAGAGGCAGCAATAGGTGTAGAGGCCGTGGAAGAGCGGCTAGGCAGGCCGATAAGCTAACCCCTAAAGCGACATGGATATGATGGTGGGATCTGTTAAGGAGTCCACCAGACCTTAGAAACTCAGGTAGGGCTTATGGTGGATCAAGCTAGGGTGGGAGCACAGCCCCACACAGAGCCTATTCCACTAGGTCAGAGGCAACCCTAGCCTCCAAGAGAAGTTGAAGTAACTATCGAAGCATTCCTTAAGTTAAGCCCCCTACTTTTATGGGAAATCTGCTATTCGAAGACTCAGATCTTCATAGATTAGACCGTTAAAGATATTAGAGTTTTGAGGTGTTCTAGTGAAAGGGCAATGGAGTTAGTTACATATTAACTGCGAGGTCATCCAAAGCAGTGGTCTCAGACCTTCCTCATGGGGAGATCCCCTAACTTCTCTGATGCCTTTATGGCGAGATTTCTCCCTGCCAGTAAGGCCGATTTTACCATGGAATTTGAAAAGTTGACATAGACCTGGGTGTGACAATTTTAGAGTATGAGGATTATTTTACCTAGCTTTCTCATTATGCCCTTCATATGGTGCCTATAGATACTCTGAGGACAGAGAGATGTATCTGTGATTGGCTAACCCGATGTTTACTATATTATCATCTCATGTTGGGAGAATCACATATATTGAGGCTATAGATGCTGCCTTACGTATTGACTGATCGGATGGAGAGGAAGGCCTTCACGGATGTAATCAAGAAGCCCAAGGTGCGAAGTTCATCCTCAAGTGGTTCCAGTTCAGGTGGGGGTTTCATTTATCAGAGTCAGTAGCGAAACATACAAGGTAGTGTCGCATCCTTTGGGCCCTCCCCAATGAGTATCTCAACTTTAGGATCCTATACTGGAGATGTGTCGATCCTAGGGGCACAGGGTTCTGGGCAATCCAAGCAGAACTGGCCATTATGTTAGAATTGTAGCAGACCACACTATGAGCATGTCATAAAGGATCAGGAATGTGTTTTGGTTGTGCGCAGATAAGGCATTTCAAGATAGACTACCCCAAGTTGTGAGGAGGATCTAGCCAGGGCAGTAGGCCATGTCGACTCCTTCTTTTCCTACCCCATCTCAGGGTGGTACCCTCATTCCTAGGATGGTAAAGGAATAAGTAACAGAGGTCCTGGGTGTAGAGGTTCAGGTGGTAGAGGAATAGGCTCAATTGGGAGAAGATAGCCTCGACTCTATGCCTTGATACGCCAGGATGCCCAATCATCCAATGCAGTGGTGGCAGGTACTCTTCAAGTTTGCTCCTTTGATGCTTATGTGTTATTTGATCTAGGGTCCACTCACTCCTATGTGTCCCCATTTTTTGCTTCTCGTTTTGGCGAGCCACCCATATTACTTAATCATTCTTTTTGAGTTAGTACACCAATGGAAAGAGCCTTATTGGTTCAGTCAGTGTTCAAATCCTATGTGATTAGCGTAAACAGAGTATATATGCTGGTCGATTTGATGCTCTTAGAGATGGCAGACTTTGATGTTGCAACACCCTTCTAATTATAGCACCATGCTTAAGTCATGATACCCAATTAAAGGTTGCTATAGCCTTTCTTTTATTTGCACTTTAAAATACTTCTAAAGAATGCATGGGTTATAAATATGAAAGTAGAAATTTTCTAAAAAAAAATAAAAATTGAGCCTGCATTGGAATTACAGAATTCTCATTGACTATCTTTATTTATTACAAAAGTTGTAGGAACTTGACTCGCTCTCTATACACCTTGAGAAATTGAAAAATACATCGGCATTAGAGAATAAATCCAAATTCTACCCACATAACCATTAGGTGCGAGTGAACCCATGTATGTATCTAGGTCATCTTGGTACAAACAACTGAAATCTTCATAACGCATAGAGCTTGTTTTCCTATGCCACTGCCACCTATACTATTTGGAGATGACATGAGAACATGCACAAGGGTGAGAATTATAAATTTTCATTAGGATATCTTAGACTACCACATACAGTGTCATCGTCATTATCCTCGGCTACTTTGGTTTAGTTTGAAAAGATATGTTCTTAATAGGTAAGAGAGTAAAGGTTTATTTTCTGAATTTCTAAAACTCTTTACCCGAAGCAGTTTGATTTTATTCACATACTTGAAATTAAGGAATAGTTCGTGATGTTGATAATAGTATAGTAAAATAAAGGAGTATGCTTATGTAATGCAAATGAAATAGGCTATACAAGTGCACTTGACTTTCTCGTTCTTTTTTTAACTTGCATCATGAGCATCTATACTTGGTCCTCTAGGAGTATTTGGCCATTTCTAACTCCTGGGTAATAGTCTGCTTTTTAGTATTGAGCTCGTTCCTATATGTGATTGCCTGATTTACTTTCTTAGACCCTCACACCGATCTATTCCCCTTAATTTATTTCGGGGCTGGCCCAAGTAGTATGAAATTATAGTCATCTTGTAAGCTCATGTCATGTACTCATAGGCACTTTTCATTTGTGTTCATGCATAAAAATGCTTAATATGCTTATGATTATACTACATAGCTTATTTTCAACATATTTCTACTGATAACTCAACAGCATGATAGTTGTACTATGAAGATTTCCAAAATTGACAATAGAAATACCAACCAGCGAGTCATAGAAATAACAATCTCAACATATCACCAATAAGATTTCAAGCACAATCATCATAAAAAAGGCATAGAAGTCTCAAGTCTAGAAATTCCAATGCCTAACCACATTATAGCTAATACAGCAATATAGTGACAACTCAACACATAATGCATAACCTACCATTCCAATTAGGCCCCACATAGTTTCGAGGACCTTAAGCCACATAACTCATAAGTTTGGCTCAATGTCTTTAAATCTATCCAAAACTTACAAATTGCACCAAAATTCTAGTTTAATTCATTTTAATCCCAAATTTTTATGAAATGTAGCATTATTAATCTGCTTTTAAACCTCTTTAGTTTCACTTAATTTTGACTTGTATAACTTAAGTTATTAAAGTTACACTTCTACACTGTTTGGGACAAACATGAGCACTTAAAACAGGAAAATCATTAGAAATTCATTCCTTATCATTTTTCCTTGCAATTTTATATACTTATACTCACTTGAACCCTCTTTCAAACAAATTAAATCTCACTTGATTTAGCCAAGCAGAGCTTAAATTATAAGCTTTATATTGGGGCTGTCCTATTTCATATTTTTATAGAATATGGGATAAATTCGTTGAATTACTAGGAACAATCCACTAGGAGTTTGAATCTAAAAATTTACAAACTTATTTTTTTATGTATTAGCTTTCTAATAAAATTGCTTGCACTCAATTTGAATGTCTATGGGGCAAGTTATATAGACTAGAACATGTACTACTGCAGTACATGTTACTCCAACGATAGTCAACTTAAAAAATTCATAACTTATTCATTTTAAGTTCAATGGACCTCAAACTTCGTGGATATACTCTTCTATGATTTAGATTTCAATTAAAATTGGTTTTAATTCAATTGAAGGTCCCTAGCTCTAGATACGTTCTGCAAATCCAATACTATCTGGGGTTTTTCTAGTTGTCCCATTTTCTATTTGTGGACATCTTTGTGTTCCTAGCTTGTTTCTCTTATTAACTTGAGTTTCACTTGTTCTAACTCTTTAATATGAGCCTAAAAAGCATCACTTCTAGCCAAGAAATGTGAGAAATAAAAGAATGTAAAACCCTAGTTCATCTAACTATATAACCATATATAAGGTGGTTTAGGAGCCTACCTCACTTCCAAGTTCAAAGAAGCTTTAAATCTTACTTCTAATAACACTAGGACCCCTTAAGAATTATAAGAACACACCCAAGCTTTTCCTTTTCTTTTTTGGTTGAAGCCATAAAGGTTGAAAGGTGAGGGATTTTGAGCTTCTATATAGGTTAAAGATGGCAAACAAGTTCAAAAGCTAGGTAGATGTTGAAGAAACCAGAGAAAACTAAGGACTTGAGAGCCTATAAGAACAATAATGGAGGAGAGTGAGTAGAAGGGAAGTGGCAACCATGAAGGGGAAGAAGAGAAGAAGATAATGATATTTTAGGGTTTCTTGAGGTGTTAAGCAAGATTTTTTTTGAAAGCAAAAGTGACTCATCATCGGATATGCGGTCCATATTGTTTCTTGTAATTTTGACAATGTAGCCTGCTCCGGGCCACATATAATAGATTGGTCTCATGATGATTAAACTCTCTTGTAGCTTAAATTTCTATCAGAGCAATTTCTTGTGTTACAATAAACTATTTTTAATACTTAGGTGATATGACTTCTTCTAAGCCACTCAATTTACCTAACTTAGGACGTGTCAAATAATTAACCATTCTTAAAAGGAAAAATGTTATTCCTAGAACTCATCCCAAATAATATAAGACCCTTGAGGATTAATTCAAGGTGTCCGATGATTAATTTGGGTACTCAAAGTTACCCATAATATTATTTGTGGCTGTGAGTAACCCCATACTTTTATTTAAAACTATGTGTATAAAATATCATTTATAAGATTGTTATATATATGTTGTTTAGCTTTTAGTATCATAAGGCGCACATTCTTGAAATCGGTATTTTTCCTCTAATGTCTTTCCTAACAATCGTAAGTTATTATTTACAATTTTGTCACTCTTTATTATAATTCAACTATTTACCATTCTGCCCCTACCTCGGACTGGTTTCCCTCTATACTGGGATGTTCCCAGATTTGGGGACGTTATAGATGTCATCCTAGGCATGGACTAGTTAGCTCACTATCATGCTACAGTTGACTGCCATGGCAAGGTAGTCAAGTTTAAGGTTCTAGATGGGCTGTCTTTTGTCTTCAATGGCGACAGTTGTTTGACCCTTATCACTCTAATTTATTCATTAGCTATTCTACATTTGATAGATAAGGGTAACCCGAGATTTCTTTCTTTGATCAAGAATGAGGCTGAAGTGCCCAACTTAGACCAGGGACAAGTGTTAAGGAGTTTCCAAACGTATTCCTAAACAAATTACTTGGAATGCCTCTGGAGAGAGAGATTAAAATTTGTGTAGATTTAATCCTAAACACTTAGCCTGTATCTATTCCTCCTTACCATATGGCTCTTGCGGAGCTATGGGAGTTAAAGGAGCAATTGCAAGATCTACTAGATAAGGGTTTTATTTGCCTGAGCATGTCCTCATGGGGTGCTCCAATGCTTTTTGCGAAGAATAAAGATGAGTCAATGAGAATATGTGTTGATTATAGACAACTTAATCAGGTGATTGTTCATAATAAATACCCTCTCTTTCAAATTGATGATCTTTTTTATTAGCTTCAAGGCACTTCTTACTTTTCCAAGATAGATCTTTGCTTTGGTTACCATCAGTTGAGGGTTAGAGAAGAAGATATTCCTAAGATAGCATTTTAGATTCGCTATGGGCATTATGAGTTTTTGGTGATGGCCTTTGGGTTGACGAATGCTCCAGCAGCTTTCATGCATTTGATAAATAGGGTATTCAAGCCATTTTAAACCACTTTGTGATTATTTTTATTAATGATATTCTGGTGTATTCCAAGAGTAAGGGGGAACATAAGCACCATCTGAGGATAGTTTTGCAAACCTTAAGAGATTATAAGCTCTATGCAAAGGTTTCCAAGTACGAGTTTTGGTTGGATCAAGTTGCCTTTCTTGGTCATGTGGTGTCTAAGGAGGGAATTATGGTGGATCTTAAGGAGGTGGAAGCTCTTCAGCACTGGCCAAGGCTTACCAGTGATTTGTGAAGGATTTCTTGAAGATTTCTACCCCTTTAACTAAGTTAACTTAGAAGAATATTAAGTTTCAATGATCGGATACTTATAAGGAAAGTTTCCAAAGGCTCAAGGATTGTTTGACCTCAGCACCAGTGCTCGTTCAGTCTAGGTGGATATCAAAGAAGTAAAGAACGGTTTTTAATGAATTTTAGAAAGTCATTAACCCCTCCGTTTTTAGCCTTGGAGTTTATAAAAACGCAAGTTTCTAGAAATTTGTACTTGAACCCAAAAGTTAAATTTTGATTCTTAAGTATTTTGATTTTTTTATATTTTTATTGAATTCAAATAGGGGTATTTCCTTATTTAAATATATGTTTTAAAGTTAATGAAGACATTAACTTAAAATTAGGAAATGTAAATAAGTGTATAAGACCTTGGCTTGGGTGGTATTAGAGGTAGGAACATCCAGAAGAACTCATTCAGACATTTTGAACCTAAGGGGGCACACTAGAGCATAGCACCTTGTGCTCAAGCCTACTACTAACCAGAAACAAAGAAATTTCTGGTCCTAGGCCACATTCAAGCATAGCGAAGGTGGTGGAAAAAAAAATAATGGCGGCTTTGCCCCCAAAAAGGAAAGAATACTTTCTTTCTTTTCTCTCTCGAGCTCTATCTCTCTTCCTTCTTTAAAATCACTTATATATGACATTTTTAACATCTTATACCACCATTTATCTCTACTCACTTCTTATCAATTATATTTCTAACCTTCTTACAGATTGATTTTTTGTCTATAAGCAAGTAAAGAAAAGCTTTTGAAGTCCTGAGAGGAAACTCAAACTCCTTATCTCGTTCTTTTCTATTCCTTAACACCCAAGGTAATCTTTGAGCTTATGATTTTCCCCTTATATCAAGATTTACATATCAGGATTTAAGTTACTTCTTCCTACAAAACTTATTCTTGGACTAGGTTCTAGAATTGTAAATATAGGGTTTTGGGGGATATAGGAGCAACTTATGTTGATCTTTTGCCGCTATGGCTAATATATGATTATGTTGTCATATTTATGGTGTTAGATCCATTCCAAAAGCAGCCTATTAGTTTCGTGGCTCCTTAGAGGAGCTCCTACTTTGTGGTTTTTGTACTGTGAGTAGATAATTTATTTATGGTAGCTTTTCTACCATCTATATGCACATGTATTTATGTCTATTCAAGTATATTTTTATGACTCCACATATTTAATGAAATATTTTTCCCAACTGCATGTGAAGAAAAAGAGATTAGTATGAACATAGTGTTTGAAAAGTGCATGGAATTTGTATCTGTTGAGCTAAATTTCAAATTGTTTAGAACTTTTTATGAATTGAATATTGCATGGTTGCTTATATGAGAATAAGGAATTATTTTCAACATATGTTATGGAAAAAGGTTTAAGGGGTGAGCCCTTCATAGAACCGTGGCTAACGACGGTAAGTATTAGACGTGGTGCACCTTGCATGAACCTTAGCTAGTAGGGGAGGTGCTAGCCTGACATGTTAAGCCAACATGACCAGCTAGTGGTTTCACTGAAGGCTAGCCGTTGATGCCACTCGGTACTTGAGGGATGGCCGTTGATGTTACTCAATGTAGTATAATAGGAATTCTATAGTTGCAGCCTCCCACCAGCTACAAGTGCATATTTTAACTTTCCATGTTTTAATGAAAAATGTATTCTAATGGGATTTCTAGAAAAATAAGATTTTTTATTGTTTCTAGCCAACTTAAATGATTGCCACGTGTATAGACATATGGTTTGTTTAATCCCACACTAACTATAAATAAATTATTTCTCACTGAGTTGTTTAACTCACTTAGTTGTTTCCCCTTATTTCAGATTCTGGTGTAGATTCAAGTCCAGCTCCAACAACCTCATAAACAGCTATTGGACACTTTTGGTGAGCCCGCCACATGAGTGTGGACTTTTTTTTGCATACTCTATTAACGCTCCATTGAATAATAGGCAGGGTCCCAATCTATTTGGGGTTATGGGCAAGACTGTTTAATGTCCTATGATTTGTATTCATTGCAAAGGATATTATGTATATCAAAATGTAAAGAAGGGTGTATATTTACATACAAAAATATTTATATACTATTCTAGCTCGAAGATGGTTTGTTTAAATAGGTCTAGCAACTTCTGGGGAGTCCAAATTTTTTTGGGGAAACTCCGTCCGTTCCTTTGCAGGATTTTGGTTCGACTTGCATGGGAGCCAAGGCTCCCTATGCGCCGGTCATGAACAAGTTGGGTTGTGACAGATAGGTAATGGAATAGGTGATAAATTAGAGATAGGCCCTATAGACCTATGGAATCTGATTACTTTTTTAAAATTCAATTCTAAGCTTGATGAAATTTTATATTGTGAGAAGCAATTCTCGTATTCCTCATGAATTTTGGACTGAATTGTCATAAAACAAACTAGTAATTGTATGTTTGGATAAGGTATCATAATGCTTTCAATTGAGTGTATGGAAAAAAATAAAAAATTGGGATTATCCCATTTGACACTTTGTATTCAATCACATCTTAATTTTGTATTCGTCTTATACCTGCAAGATGATGACGAAATTGCTTAGTGATCTGATGAAGGTGTAGAAGGTCACCCTACATGTAACACCCTACCAAGCGTCGTGTTATGCTTAAGTCATAACATAAGACTCAGTAGTTAGTTACCGTCTGAATATATTTTTGTTTTTGTTTTTTTTTTTGTTTTTTTGCATTATACTAGGTCTTTAATTAGGCACAAAAAATCTCTAAACGGAAATAGCAGTGCATCCTATATAGATATACCAAACTGGCAAGTGCGAGGTATTGAAAGTAAATAAATAACTCAACAGAACACATGATATAAAGTAATGTGCATCCACTATATATATTAGATGCTACAGCTCCAGGTTTTATACAAGTGCAAAAGGGGTTACAGGTGTTGGGTTAGCATACACAAAAAGATAAATAACCCGTATTAGTGAGGTGCACCTCTACATAGTCCTTAGAGGACATTGTAACTAGTGGTGGTGTCCCTAACTAAACATTACTCCATGGCCCAATGCCGTACACTACCAAAAAAGGGCCATACTGTATAAGGTAGTCTATCAGTCTAGCATCTACTTATTCAGAAAACTGTTGGCCATATCAGGCCCGACCGGGGTGTAGTCTGCATCTGGTCCGGAGGATGAGGAAGGTGAATAGGTGGCCTCTGAAGGGTTACTGTTGGAGCTAAGAAGAAGGTTGGGAACTACCTGGTCAGGTGAGGTTGGTGAAGTGGCTGCTGGGGTGGCTGGTGCTACTGGCAGTGGAGAAGGTATAGGGTGCACCATGTGCCGTGGAATGGCAAAATATGGAACGGAAGGGTCGAAGGCGGGTTGAAACAGGGGGATAGCAAAATCTCTGTGACTAAAGAGATAAAGTTGGAAAAGGCAAGAACCAACTATGTATAGCGAATCGAACATGTGATCATAGTGAAGCTACATGTCTAGAATCTCAAGGAAAAGTATGGCTGTCATGGCTATTCCTGTAGTCTGAGAACGATGCAGATAAACACGATAGGGTGAGAATTTCAGAGAATTCTCAGTAGGATTACTATATCTATAAGATACTGACATCGCATTCATTTTCAGTTGCTTCGATTTTTATTTAATTATAAAAAGGTGAATAACATAATACATGATTCTTATTTATTAGATTTAAGAAATCATAATCCGAAGCAATGTTTAATTTTTACTTGAGCAGCAATATACAACACAGAGATACCTTTCACAGCATTACTCATAAGGCATGTATAATGGATAAATAAAACATTCACTATAAAGATGTAAAGCTAGCAATACATTTAATTTAAAGGTAATTAGAAATGTGATACAATTACAGTAATGAAAATGAAATGCCATTGACTAAAATGCTTAATTCACTAATATGTTCCTACACTTGGTCCCCTGTAAGTTTGTGGCCATACAACTCTTGGGTAATAGTCTGCTTCTCAGAACTAAGTTTGTTCCTATACAGGAATGTCAGGTTTACTTTCCCCGATGTATTCCCCTTAACTTTAATTCGGGGCTGGCCCAAGTATTATGGGACTTTTCTCATGATATAACTCTTATAAGCTTCATACAAGTAGCACATGTATCAATATGCACCTCATAATTTATGCATACTTTCCATAGAATTTCGGCAGCATGATGGATCATGTCTGCTATCCTATGAATAGTGCCAGTATCACAGACAATCAATTATTCAAAAAAGCCACAATTGTAACAACCTCTATCATATAAGCTATGCTCGAGTCATGGAGTTATATTAAAAGGTTGTCACTATGCTAAGAAATCTTTAAAATGTGGAAAATATAATACATGGCCCTTTAACTGCACACTTTATTACAGACTAATAGTTTATAAACTTCGTTGTCTCTGATACATAGGGGATAAAATAATTACAATTTAAAAGAAATTATGACTAACATAATACATAGAACTTGCTTTTGACTTGTTGCTAGCTAGCTTCAATAGTTTCTTGGTCTGGTTTATGCCCGAGTCTTGCTTAGAAAATGTCCCAGTACTCTACCTCTTACTTGATTTCCAACTTAGGTGCTGAAATGTTTATGGAAAAGAAAAATATACAAGCAGGTAGTAAGAACCTAAAGTTCTCAGTAGGTAAAACTCGAACTATTACTCATACAGTGCCATCATAAACATTCCAGCCACTTCGGTTTCTTTTAAAAATATGAGTACATATACATAGTAGTGGTTCAATTTTAAGTTGAAAACATCTTTCTCGAAGCGGGTTATATTTTAATAACCACTTGGCATATTTTATGACAGACATAGAAACACGAATTATGTAATATACTTCAGTAAAAATCATAATAACATCATGACATAGTGAGATAATTAGAGATGCACATATTGATGCTTGTACTTGATTGCATGCAAGTGCAATTGACTTAATTCATCTCTTTCTTTAACTTGCAACTTGATCTTGCTCTTCTGTACTTGGTCCCCCGGAGGTGAATGGCCTCTCTCACCCCTGGGTAATAGCCTGCTTTTTAGGTCAGAGCTTGTACCTATACATGAGTGATGGGTTTACTTTTCCCGACCCTCACATCGGTCTATTCGCCTTAATTTTGGGTGAGGGCAGGCCCAAGTTTTAGATAGTACCGCTCTGGCCCACACTAGCTGGGTCTATGCCATGCCTCACGTGACAGCTTGGTACGTCCCTCTTGTAAGTCCTTATAATCTTTTACTATTCTTGGATATAATTATGCACGTGAATGCTCTATACGTTCATACATATATCTTATATCATTCCTCAATCCTATTTGCATGCATGATTTTCATAAACATGACATTCATATGAACACATGTATCCTTATAATCTTAGAACAATTATTCATAATATAAGTCCTCAAAAACTCCTGTCGCAAATTCGGCAGCATAACGGATCGAGTCTGCTTCCCCATGAATAGTGCCAAACTACTAGTGAAATCATTCAAACATGCAAATCAATATGGAACAACAATTTTATATTCACAATATCATTCATCAAATTCAATACAAACATCAATAAAGTTTTCTACTTACTTCATCCTATTTTGCCTGAATTTTGTATAATCCACCTTTAGTCCAATTCAACTCATTTAAACCTGAATTTTGGATATGTCATAGCTCTGTGTGTCTAGTTTCCAACCCTTTTAGTCCACCTCATTTTGATTTGTATAACTCAAGTTATTAGTATTTTACCTCAGACTGCCCTATACTTAGCCAAAAATGCACCCTTATAAGTGAAATCTAGGTGAAATTATGCGAAATTTATATCAATTTAAAGCTAACAGAACAAGCTTTCAAATGAAAGAAGTTTCATATCATTTACATAAATATATTTTGAGATATAAGCCCCGTAACTTGATCTTACTGGACTACCCTGTTCTAGCTCGGTTTGAACTTAAGCTAAATTCATTGATGTTCTGGGAATAATTGGCAACGAATCTGACTCTGAAATTTCTATGGGATGTTCCCTTATATGTTAGCTTTCAAAAAACATTAGTTTCACTCAATTTAAAGTTGTGTAGGGTGAGTTACACCCTTCTCAACTCATACTACCCATATGAGAATCCAGATTTCTAGGTCAAACTTCAAAAATTCATAACTAACTCTATACTAATCCAACGGCCTTATATTTTATATGTATGGAAAACCCTTAATGTATAGTTTCATATAGAAATGGATTCATCAAATTTAAACAGCTGTAGGTGGATCCGTACACTCCACCATATGGACCGTCGAGGGGAAAACCCTAACAACTTCTTGGATTCATGTTTTCCTTAAATCAATCCATCCAATCTTCAATTCAAACTCACATATACACCTTAAACCAGCCTTAATTCATTATCCCCACCCATCACAACATCGGAATCATGGATGAACAAGGGACCCTATGCAGCCCCAATTCAAAGAAAAGAAGGAAAAAGTTAAGATTCCTACCTTGGTTGTGTGAAATCTTGGTAGAACTTGATCTTGGAGTGAAGTTGATGGTGGGAGCCTGAGCTTGGGTATGAGAAGAAGTGGAAGAAGATGAAGGAAAGCGGGAAAATGAGGCTGGTCTGCCTCTATTGTAGGGAGGCCGAAAATTTAAAGGGAGAAGGAAGAAAAAAGAAAATGAAAACTTATGAAGGAAGCTAGTTTTGATTGGTGGACTTCAATCCTCATTCAAACTTGGCTTGGCTTCCTTCTTCATGGCTGTTGGTGGCGCCACTTGTAAGCGTATGGTGGCTGAATCTTGGCCCTCTATCCTAGGGTTTTCATAGTATAATTTCTATTGGTCTGGTTCCGACAGTTTAAAATACCAAAATTTTATCGATTTCTTTTAAATCGGTAAGTCGGTTTTAGGAGAATCCTATGAGGTATCCTATGGTTCTAATCTAATTCCATCAAGTCTAATCTTTCTAAATCACACTTAATTGGCTTTAAGTGAATACTTAATTGAATCCTAATTAATCCCAATTATTCGATGAAAACCGAACAACTTGGCTAATAAAGATAAAATTTTTCTGACGTTACAGTCTCCACTCACTTGGCAGCTAAATGGCACCATCCATAAGGGTAGAAGTGGCTCAATTTTCAGCCACTCAAACTAGTGGTGTTAGTATGAAATTCTACTGATTCGGTTCTGACAGTTTAAAATACCGAATCTTCGCCGATTTTCTTCAAATCGGCAAACTTTACTAAATGACTTTGAGAGAATTTCTATATCTCTAGTCTAATTATTCCTGAGCCTCATCCCTCTAATTAACATCTAATTAACTCCTAATTAATATTTAATTAACTTCTAATTGCCCTTACATAACTATCGAAACCGAATAAATAGATTAATGGCGTAAATTAGACAATTTCGCAAATTCGGAGCCTTTTTATTTTCTATTTTCTGTAACTAATGGCATTTCCATAATTTTGAGCAAGTCCAGGGACACCCCACGTCATTTTACACCCGACTGCCTCCATGGCTCAATCGGCAGAGATTTAAACTTCTATAATTTCACCACGTGATTTTGCTCTGTTTAAAATCCTATTCTACTAATTCTACAGATGTGGGAACATAAAAGTCATTTGATGAAAAGTTCTAGGGTTATTGTGGGAATAAGTCTTTGCGGTCAAAATATAATTTCTAAAAATTCTGGGCATCACTGCAATTAACAAAAGTTTACTGGGGCACTTTTGTCATTTTCTAATTTTTAACATATGGCAGTGCCATATTTTCAATGGCAGTGTTACACTACCCTATAATTCTGAGTGTGAAGATCGTTATGGCATAATGCTGCTTGAGAAATTCTCACATTGCCTAAGGGAAATAATTCAAAGTTTCCATTATATTCTATTTACAAAAGTGGGGATATTACATTCTATCCACTTTAAAAAGAATTTTGTCCTCAAAATTCTAGGGCTAAGAATATTTAGCAGTATTCTCTTAGCTTAATGGGGTAATCTCTTCTTCGGGTTCGTGTATCATCCTAAAAGTGACTATCGGTAATTACAGGGTATTGTTTCAATACGTGCAAAGAACCCTTAAAAGTTGTGTGGGTGCTCGAGTTTATCTCATATCAATGATGTCTTGAACCTTCATTAGGTTCATTGGAGACTTTCCTCATCTCCTTTCCTTTGAACTTAATTACTTTTACTTAGTAGTAACTACTAAATCTTTTGTTCCTTACAATTGAGACCTTAGATATCAATCCTTAAAGATTTGAGATTATAAGGATTACCAGCATTGCCATGACCGATGTTAATGTATAATAATGAAAATGGGTGCATCAAAATTTTAGGAGGCTCATACAACTTTTTCGAAGATTCTTACTCATGTGAATACCCTTAGTCCAAAAATAAATTTTCTCCATTAAAGTCCTTTAGAAATATGGGCTTAGGTCTCTTCTCAGAATTATAGCTAGAAGCTTTGTCTTAAAACTCCTTTTCCCTATACACTTCACCTCGTGCTCCATTACTTGTGGAAAGATCTCAGGTCATTCCTACTGTATGGTTAAAGTTTATAAGAATTCATAGCTCTTCTTATTACCATCCTCTTGTTCTCCTTGATTTTTAGCTATCAAGGTATACATGATTCAGCGTAGGAATGGAGGTTAATAGCCATATTTCCTTAGCAAAGTTGCAGACTCTTCCTTATCCCATTTCTTTTCTATGAGATACCTTCCTAATACGTCAAGAGTCCCCATAAATTGTATGACCGCCCAAGGTACACTTTATCTTGATGATGGTCTGATCTATTAGCAAGCTCGCCGAGAAAGTTACTTATCTTTCTTGCCATGTGTCTGACTACTATTGCATTGTGATTTCTAGTAAACTCTTCATTACTTGTGTCTTGAGTCTTCAACTCCAACTCGAGAAGTTTTATCGTTACGAGGGCTATTGTCTATAGTAGCAATTAATTTCGACAGGTAGTGGTCATAAGGGCCCTATCAAAGTTTTTGGGAAATTGATTTAGCGGTTTCCAAGGTTTTGGTCCACTTGACCACCTTTGATTAGTGATGAGTTCCCTTATGTTGAGTCTAGAGTGTAGGACTAGAATATTTTCATAAACTGTAACTATAGGCCTTACTTTGAAATCTCTCCTCTCCTTATGGGCTCTATTCCATTTTTCTCATTATCTGCTAGTCAGATTTCGTGTCATCCTTGTTAAGCTTCTTAATGACTATTGCAATACTTTTTCCCCCAGAATATGATCAATTCAATCTGAGAAAAAGGATTGTTGAGCTGAAAATATTCCATCACTCTCCTATCTTCTTCAATTTGGTAGTGAGGAGATTCTTCTTTTATTACGCTGACATCCACTTTCTTCTAAACTTTAAATACCAACTTAAGAAATCTCGTGGTTACTAGTACTACATTTCTCATTGATGGTCTATCCTAGTATAATATATCAAGTTTATGGTTAAACTTTACATTACTCTCACTACTGAGCTTTCTGGTTATCCCTTGTAACATCTTGCCCTTAGGATGTAATCTATTTGTTATGAGAGATGGAAATGATGGTCTTGCTACCTTGTTGAAGTTACAATATGAGGACTTCCCAGAAGGTCACCCATCTTAATATTACTCTCGTTCGAGCACGCTTAACTATGGAACTTTGATGGAACCCAGTGCGTTAGTGATGATCGCATTTAATCTGGCCCAAGGTATGGAGAGTCCTTTGACTACCTCTAATTCCGACATCGTAACCTTGCCCCTCACGGGGCATGCTTCCAAACCCTTTTTGATCTTATATTGGTGCATCATCCGGTCTTGCTTATGGTGCATTGGGTTTGCTGCACTTATAACCGTTGCCAAGGCAACCTTGCTTGGTATTTTATACACAATCTTATTTGCACTGTAATCTCATACTAGGTAGCTTTTCTCTTTTTAATTGGCTAGTCAGAAATCCTAACTTCCTTGTTTCCTAACTCATTCCTACTATGTTCTATTGTTCTTACCTTTCTGTTGCTCCCTTGGTCTATCGGGATCAGTTGCATACTTTAAGTCTTTATTACACTCGCCTGAATCTGAATACATTCCTTATCGAGTTACTCCACCCATAGCATATATAATGGTACCTAAAGGCAATTGTTAGACTTGCGTTTCTTCTCTGAATAGCCTCATTCCTCTACTAATAACATGTTGAAGATGATTCTATTATCCAGTTCCTGTGATGGCTGAGGTTGATAGAATTTGAATATGACTAGATTTTCTAGCACTTCCTTTATGCCTGAAAGATAGGAAAAATTACACTTGGTTTGTATGCCACCTCTAGTCTGAAAGTGTTCCTACTTCAGGTTAGTAGGAGATATATTGCCTCTATCTCTTGTTACGCTTATAACTTTATCTGCTTTCCATACCATGTATAACCGTATCTTTATCTTGATTCAATGTACAGTTAGATGGGTCTTTTTACAGTTTGCTCAACTCAAGCTTCCTTTCGAAGCCAAGATTCCACTTAGTACTCTTCCAATTTGCAATCGCTACAAGGTTTGTTCCCAGTATCCTTGAGAAAACCACTCCATCCTCTAGACGGGGACTTAAAAAGGTCTCCCATATACCTAACCGAAGCTTCTGCCTTAGCTTCCTTCACTGATTCTCTGCTTCATTTGTCCACTCTACAAATTTCTTAAAGAAGGATCAGGTCTTTATAATGTGGTATTACCACAATCCAAAATAAAAACCATTGACTAAATTTGCTGGCGAGGTACCTTCGGGGTAATCTCATCTATGAAGAAAATAAGAGCACTATCCATGCTACATAAGATAACCTCATCAGCGGGTAATCACCTTACTCCTATTGAGTATTAAAGTAACAAAACTAGGTAGAAGAATCTCCTAGATTCAAGCTAGAGAAGATAGTCTGGATTGGGTAATCGCAATGAAGCTTGAAACAAGCCCCATCAGGGTGAAGAAGATTCTTACTCAGCTCGTCTCCAACTAAGATCCTGCCCTTGATGATGGAAAATCTTCGGTTACCCAACAACACTTTACAACCAATCTTTTTCGATATAACTAGGTTCACTATGTCCATAGCAAACCGTCCGACACAATTCCTTTGATTGAATCCCCAATTCTCTGCACTCCTTAACTTGCTCAATTGTCTACCCCTTTATGTTATCGCTACTTTCTAGGAGTTTCGGCCCTCATAATTATGTTTAGAAGGTTTCTAATAAGCCTGCTGGGTGTTTTAAGCTTCTGTTTACACAAAATCTTATATTGAGGTGATCAAGCTCAACATTCAGTCAAGTGCAATAGGTAGTCCACAACACTCACAACAAGGCTACCATGCATAATATTTCTATGCCCTCTTCACGCGAGGACCCAAAGCATGGTTTATCTAAATTCTCAGAGTATGCACCAGAAGCATATTCAGTCCATCCACGGGCCTATACAGGATTAGCTGATCTGATACCAATAAATGTAACAACCTCTATCATATAAGCCATGCTCGAGTCATGGAGTTATATTAAAAGGTTGTCACTGTGCTAAGAAATCTTTAAAATGTGGAAAATATAATACATGGCCCTTTAACTGCATATTTTATTACTGACTAATAGTTCATAAACTTCGTTGTATCTGATACATAGGGGATAAAAATAATTACAATTTAAAAGAAATTGTGACTAACATAATACATAGAACTTGCTTTCGACTAGTTGCTAGCTAGCTTCAATAGTTTCTTGGCCTGGTTTGCGCCCGAATCTTGCTCAGAAAATGTCCTAGTACTCTGCCTCGCACTTGATTTCCAACTTAGGTGCTGGAATGTTTATGGAAAAGAAAAACATACAAGCAGGCAGTGAGAACCTAAGGTTCTCAGTAGGTAAACTCGAATTATTACTCATACAGTACCATCATAAACATTCCAGCCGCTTCAGTTTCTTTTAAAAATATGAGCACATATACGCAAGCAATGGTTCAATTTTAAGTTGAAAATATCTTTCTCGAAGCGGGTTATATTTTAATAACCACTTGATATATTATATGATAGACATAGAAACACGAATTGTGTAATATACTTCAGTAAAAATCATAATAATATCATGACATAATGAGATAATTAGAGATATATATATAGATGCTTGTACTTGATTGTATGCAAGTGCACTTGACTTAATTCATCCTTTTTTTTAACTTGCAACTTAATTTTGCTCTTTTGTACTTGGTCCCTTGGAGGTGAATGGCCTCTCTCACCCCTAGGTAATAGCCTATTTTTCAGGTCCGAGCTCGTACCTATACATGAGTGACGGGTTTACTTTCCCCGACCTTCATACCGGTCTATTCCCCTTAATTCTGGGCGAGGGCTGGCCTAAGTCTTAGACAGTACCGCTCTAGCCCATGCTAGCTGGGTCTATGACATGCCCCACGTGGTAGCTTGGTACGTCTTTCTTGCAAGTCCTTATAATCTTTTACTACACTTGGGATATAATTATGCATGTGAATGCTCTATGCGTTCATACATGTATCTCATATCATTCCTCAATCCTATTTGCATGCATGATTTTCACAGACATGACATTCATATGAACACATGTATCCTTATAATCTTAGCACAATTATTCATAATATAAGTCCTCATAAACTCCTGTCGAAAATTCGGCAGCAAAACGGATCAAGTCTACTTCCCCATGAATAGTGCCAAACTACCAGTAAAATCATTCAAACATGCAAATCAATATGGAACAGCAATTATATATTCACAATATCATTTATCAAATTCAATACAAACATCAATAGAGTTTTCTGCTTACTTCATCCTATTTTACCCGAATTTTGTATAATCCAGCTTTAGTCCAATTCAACTCATTTAAACCTGAATTTTGGATATGTCATAGCTCTATGTGTCTAGTTTCCAACCCTTTTAGTCTCATCTCATTTTGATTTGTATAACTCAAGTTATTAGTATTTTACCGTAGACTGCCCTATACTTAGCCAGAAACACCCCCTTATAAGTGAAAATTCACTAAAAATAGAAATTTGGGTGAAATTATATGAAATTTATATCAATTTAAAGCTAACAGAACAAGCTTTCAAATGAAAGAAGTTTCATATCATTTTCATGAGCATATTTTGAGATATAAGTCTCGTAACTTGACCCTACTGGACTACCCTATTCTAGCCCAATTTGAACTTAAGGTAAATTCATTGATGTGCTAGGAATAATTGACAACGAATCTGACTCTAAAATTTTTATGGGATGTTTTCTTATATGTTAGCTTTTAAACAACGTTAGTTTCACTCAATTTAGAGTTATGTAGGGTGAGTTACACGCTTCTCAACTCATACTGCCTAGATGAGAATTTAGATTTCTAGGTCAAACTTCAAAAATTCATAACTAACTCTATACTAATTCAACGACCTTATATTTTATATGTATGGAAAGCTCTGAATGTATAGTTTCATATAAAAATAGATTCATCAAATTTAAACAGCTGTAGATAGAGCCGTACAATCTGTCATACAGATCGTCGAGGGGAAAACCCTAACAGCTTCTTGAATTCTTCTTGGATTCATGTTTTCCTTAAATCAATCCATCCAATCTTCAATTCAAACTCACATATACACCTTAAACCAGACTTAATTCATCATCCCCATGCATCACAACATCAGATTCATGGATGAACAAGGGACCCTAGGCAGCCCTAATTCAAAGAAAAGAAGGAAAAAGTTAAGATTCCTACCTTGGTGGTGTGAAATCTTGGTGGAACTTGATCTTGGAGTGAAGTTGATGGTGGGAGCTTGAGCTTGGGGATGAAAGGAAGTGGAAGAAGATGAAGGAAAGTGGGAAAATGAGGCTGGTCTACCTCTATTGTGGGGAGGCCAAAAATTTAAGGGGAGAAGGAAGAAAAAAGAAAATGAAAACTTATGAAGGAAGCTAGTTTTTGATTAGTGGACTTCAATCCTCATTCAAACTTGGTTTGGCTTCCCTCTTCATGGCTATTGGCGGCGCCACTTGTGAGGGTGTGGTGGCTGAATCTTAGCCCTCTATCCTAGGGTTTTCACAGTATAATTTCTATTGGTCCGATTCCGACAGTTTAAAATACCGAAATCTTATCGATTTCTTTTAAATCGGTAAGTTGGTTTTAGAAGAATCCTATGAGGTTTCCTATGGTTCTAATCTAATTTCATCAAGTCTAATCTTTCTAAATCACACTTAATTGGCTTTAAGTGAATGCTTAATCAAATCCTAACTAATCTCAATTATTCGATGAAAACCAAACAACTCGGTTAATAATGATAAAATTTTTCGGACGTTACACTCTCCACTCACTTGGCAGCCAATTGGCATCATCCATAGGGGCAGAAGTGGCTCAATTTTCAGCCACTCAAACTAGTGGTGTTAGTGTGAAATTCTACTGATTCGGTTCTGGCAATTTATAATACCGAATCTTCGCCGATTTTCTTCAAATCGGCAAAACTTTACTAAATGACTCTGAGAAAATTTCTATATCTCTATTCTAATTGTTCCGAAGCCTCATCCTTCTAATTAACATCTAATTAACTCCTAATTAATATTTAATTAACTTCTAATTGCCCTTACATAACTATCGAAACCGAATAAATAGATTAACAGTGTAAATTAGACAATTTCGCAAATTCGGAGCCTTTTTGTTTTTTGTTTTCTATAACTAATGGCATTTCCGTAATTTTGAGCAAGTCCAGGGACACCCCACGTCATTTCACACGCAACTGCCTCCATGGCCCAATCGGCAAATATTTAAACTTCTATGGTTTCACCACGTGATTTTGCTCTGTTTAAAATCCCATTCTGCTAATTCTACAGATGTGGAGACATAAAGGTCATTTCATGAAAAGTTCTAGGGTTATTGTGGGAATAAGTCTTTGGGGTCAAAATATAATTTCTAAAAATTCTGGGCATCACTACAAGTAATAAAAGTTTATAGGGCACTTTTGGCATTTCCTAATTTTTAACATATGGCAGTGCCATATTTTCAACAGTAGTGTTACACTACCCTATAATTCTAAGTGTGAAGTCGTTATGGCATAACACTACATGAGAAATTCTCACACTGCCTAAGGGAAATAATTCAATGCTTCCATTATTTTCTGTTTACAAAAGTGGGGATATTACAGCAATAGCACATTCATTTTCAATATCATTCATTAACATTGCCAAAGACACCACATTCATACCTAAGTATAAGCTTCTATCTAGGTGCTTCATTTCTGCCTAGATTTTGTAAAATATACTATAATTTCTATTTAACTCTCTTGGAATTGAAATTTGGATATGTTGAAGTGTTATGTATCTATTTTTTAACCTCTTTTGTCCCATTTGATTTTGATAAGTGTAGCTCAGATTATTGGGGTTTTATTTCGACATGCCTTGTAGCAGGCTAGAATTGCACACCCAAAAATAAAAATCCACCAAAAAATGAAATCTAGGTGGATGCCTACCAAACCTATGCCGTTTTAAAGATTATTGATCAAATTTTCACATCCAAAAGTCTCACTTTGTTTGACTAAGGAAAGCTCAAGTTATGAGCTCATAAAACGGATAGGTTTGGGTTGTCCTATCTCTGTTCCAACAAAATAAGGGGTGATTTAAAGAATTACTGGGAATTATAGAGAACGAATTTGACCATGAAATTTTTATAGTATATTCTTCTATATCTTAACTTTCTAAGAATTTTATTGCACCCCAATCCAAATTATATAGGGTGGGTTATGCCCTATACTTCCTTCCTTGACTAGAATCAAGGTAAAAAACCTAGAGTAAAATTAAAAAAATCATATCTCCTTCAATACTAATCCAATGGCCTTATAATTTACATGTATTGAAAGCCCTAGAAGTCTAGTTTCATCTAAAAATAGTTCCATTGAATTTTCACGGCTGGATGATAGTTCGTACATCATGATAGTATAGACAGCTTAGGGTTTTCTTAGGATTCCTGATTCTATTTTTGGGGATTTTTAGCGGTTTCTTCTTAGGCTTTGAGTTAAACCCATAAAAACCAAGTCAAATCCATCTTAAATCACTATACACACATCATATAATATCAGTTTCATAAACAAAGAAGAAATTCATGTTAAACACTAATCCAAGAAACACAACTAAAACTAAAGAATCCTACTTCTAACAAGTAAATTTCTTGAGAAAAGTTGAGGTTTTTGGACAAGGAAGTAGATGAAGACTTGAGAGGGTGTCAATGGAGGAAGAGAAGAAGAAGAAAATGGTGGGAGAGATGCAAGGGAAAGGGCCAAAATTTTTAGGACCTTAAGGTGATTTTTTTGGAATTGATATTATGATGGTAGTTGGCCAAATGGATGCTCATTGGTTGATTCTTCAAGTGGCTCACAAATAAGCCAACAAATCTTGTGATTGTGTGGCCAGAAGAGGTGCCACTTGTAACACCCTACCAATTTAATATTATGCTTCAGTCATAGCATGAAATTAAGTAAAATGTGTTACGGTGTATTTGCTCTGCTTACGTTTCATTTAGCATACTATTTTTTTTTTTTGTAACAGAAAGAACGGAGCGCTGTGTATAATGAACGTGACAGAGTTTAATATATCACAACAAAATAGAAAAATAAGAACAGATAACACATATACCATCAACTGTATATGAGCATATATATATATATGAAGCCACTGCTTCAGTTTTATGTATAAGTTTCAAAATAGCATACAAAAGTGGGGCCGTGTACCAAAAAGACGTAAGGCCCGTGTCAGTCAACATGATCCTATGAGGTCCTCAGAGGACATTTCAAAACCTACCACTAGGTCTATGACCCAGAGCTGCATGTTGCCAAAGGAGGGTCATGCTATACAACACCGCCTGTGGCTGACCTATTCAGTCAAATAGTCGTTGGCCATACCAGGCCCAGCTTGTGAGAAGTCAGTACTGGGTCCTGAGGAGGAGGAGGATGATGAGCCGATGGCCTCTGAAGGGTCGTTCTCGGAGTTGAGCGGGATGTCAGGTACCACCTGCGGAGGCGACTCTGGTGCAGGGTCAGCAGGGGCTACAGGTGCTGCAGGTGCAAGAGGTGCTGGCGGAGGAAGTGCCATGTGTAGCGGCACCTCAAAGTATAGGGTGGCAGCATCAAAAGCAGGATGGTGTAAAGGGACGGTAAAATTCCTATCACTAAAAAGGTAAAGACGGAACTGGCAAGAGCCGGCTATATACAGTGAGCCTACTGCGGGGTCATGGTGGAGCTGCAAGTCTGGAACCTCAATGAAGAAGGTAACTGTCGTGTCCATCGTCCACGTCTGAGAATGAGGCAGAAATGCAAAACGAGGTGAGAATTTGAAGAAATTCTCAATAGCATTCGCGTACGGTGTTTGACTGACGTCGCATTCATTCTCAGTTGCCTCGGGTTTTATTTAATTACAAAAACATGAGATCAAACTCAACTATTCATATTTGATCAATTTGGGAAAATGTCTGGTCCGAGGCAAGGTCCAGTTTTACTTAAAGCAGCATAAGGAACAGAATAAACTACTAACATTAAAACATAGAATGAAGGGCAGGATAAATGAACATACACCACTAAGTAAATATAATAGACAACCTGTAAACATTTTGTAATGACTGTTTGATGCAATCATGCGCTTAATGTAATCATGTAAATCTCATTCTTGAACTTTTCTTCATAAACTCTTCCATTTCTCATAAACTTGTCCATTACTTTTCATCATTTTCTATCACTTGGTCCCCTAGGAGTTCTTGGCCATTTTAGACTCCTTGGTAATAGTCTGCTTTTCAGGATCGAGCTCGCTCCTATACAGGAATGTCGGATTTTCTTTCCCTAACTTTCCACCGATCTATTCCCCTTAACTTTATTCCGGGGCTGGCCCAAGTATCATGGAACTTTCATCATAGCAAAATCTTTATATTCCTCATAACATGACTTTCATAACTTTCTTGAAAATGCTCATGTATCAACATGTATGTCATAACTCATGCATATATTTTACCGTAATTTTGGCGGCACAACAAAACGTGTCCGCTTCCCCATGAATAGTGCCAGTACTCAGCATATCAACTCATCAAAGAAATCATCTCATACCATTCATAATTCAACATATTTCATTCATGTTTCAATCATCAAATTTAAGGCACAAGTATTGCACTTTAAAACATGTTTACTATCTCACTACTTGTATTTAACCCGATTTTTGTAAATCATGCCATAATTCCTATTTAACTCATTTGGACCTCAATTTTGGATATGTTAAAATGTTATATGTCTACTTTCTAACCTCTTTGGTCCCATTTAATTTTAATGAGTATAACTCAAATTATTTAGGTTTTATCCCGGCCTGCCCAGCAACTAGCTAGATTTGTACACTTAAAAGTAAAAATCTACTAAAAATCAAAAACTAGCTCAAATCATATGAAATTGGTCTTTTATTAAAGCTAACAACCATCTTTTATTTGCAGAAAGTTCCATTCCATTTGACCTAGTAGGGCTCGAGTTATAAGCCCCGAAACTTGACCTTCCTGAACTGCCCTGTTTTGTCTCAGTTTGGACATAGGGTAACTTATTCTAATCACTGGGAACAATAGGATGGTAACAAACTCAGAATTTCTTTGTACGATGTTCTCCTATGTATAAGCTTTCTAACAAAATTGGTTTCACTCAATTTGGAGTTGTGTAGGGTGAGTTACACCCTTTTCAATCCATACTGCCCGGGTGAATGTCTTAACTCCTAGGTCAAACTTCAAAAATTCATATCTCTCTCAATATTAATTCAATGGCCTTATATGATACATGTATAGAAAGTCCTAGATGTCTAGTTTCACATAAAAATGGTTTCATCAATTTTAAACGACGGGAGACGGAGCCGTACACTCCACCGTACGGATTGCCGAGGTTTTTGAGTTTTCTAGCCTCTCAGCTTCTTCATATCTTCATCCTTTCTTACTTCCAATTCAAATTTTAATCTCATAAACAACCAATAAACTAGCTATAATTTATCATAATCATTCAATCAGCATATCAAAATTAAGAAATTAGACCACCACCAATCATCCAAGAATCAGAGAATCAAGCAAGAATTAAAACCTCTACCTCTTACTATGAATGATTTGGCTTGTTTTTGGGGTTGGGGCTATCAAGACCTTGTTAAGCTTGGGGCTTTGATGGAGTTGAGTGAGTGAAGAGGAGAAGAAGAGAGCTGAGCAAGGGAAAAGAGGAGTGGTGTAGACTTTAGGCTGAAAAGAAAGGAGGAGAATTTATAAACAAGGCTTTGAAGTGGTAGTTAGAATGGATGGCTTTGATTGGGTGAAATTTTTGTGGGCAAAGTTCAGCCATGTCTCCCTCTTTTGTGACAAAATTGCTCTCCATGTCGCCTAAGAAGTGAAACTCACTTCCAATATATTCTGAAAATGACATCGAAAATCGTACTTTTTTTTAAAGTCGGAACTCGTGCATATCTATTCGGATGAAATCGGAACTCGGAATTATTGTCGGGTTTACTCGAAACTTGAAAGCAAAGTTGGAGGTGAAACCAAGCACTTAAATCCGGAAATCGAGGACATTATGTAAACTTGAATCGATTCTAAGCATAGCATCGGAGACCGGGAATCAAGTCATTAATCCTATGTTCCAGTAAATGGGAACTTATGAAATCTCGGAACTCCACATTTAATCTCGGAACTCGGAACTCTAGAAAATAAGGGAAATGAAAAGCTCTTGGTAATAAACTTGAGACCGGAACTTGTGCCAATTTGGTCGAACTCGAAAACCAATTCAGAGATCTGATCTCGCGTCCATTTCTGGTTGAGATCAACTCAGACGTCGAATTTCGTGTATATACCTAATGTCGGAACTCGTTTATTATGTACATAAGGTCGGAAATCGGAAAATCTAGGCCAGTCCATTAGAGCCTTAATAAAATTGAAAGTAAAAAATTTTTAACCTTTACTGATTAGGTCGGAAATTGGAAATGGGGATGTTACATTACCACCTTCCTTAAAAAAATTTTGTCCTTCAAATTTAGTATCTAAGAATAGTCCAGGATACTCTTTCCTCATGTCTGATTCCAGTTCCCAAGTGTAGTCTTCAGCATCTTCCTTTCCCCATGCTACCTTTACTAGTTGCATGGATTTATTCCAAAGTTGTCTGCTGCTTCTGTCTACTATCTGTGTTGGTTGAACATGGAAAGTCAGGTCTTCCTTTAACTTTATTGATTTGGGTTCAAGCACGTGTGTAGGGTCAAGCTGATATCTTCTAAGTTGAGAAACATGGAACACGTCATGAAGGTTTGACAAATGTGGAGGCAAGGCGATTTGATATGCAACTGATCCGATTCGCCTCAAAATCTGGAAGGGACCAATAAAGCGAGATTTAACTTCTTGACCTTAATGGCTCTACCTATCCTCGTTGTAGGCGTAACCTTCAGAAATACGTGGTCTCCTTCTTGGAATTCTAGAGGCTTTCCCCTGGTATCCGCGTAACTCTTCTGGCAACTCTGAGCGGTAAGCATCTTATTCCGTATTTTCTTGATTTGCTCAGTGGTCTGCTCAACTAAATCAGGCCCCAATAGAGTTGATTCTCCTGTTTCATACCAACACAGGGGAGATTGGCACTTTCATCCGTATAATGCTTCGTAAGGAGCCATACCAATGCTAGCATGATAGCTATTGTTGTATGCAAATTCGGCTAGTGGTAAATATCGATCCCAATTCCCGCGTTGCTCCAGTATATAGGCTCGTAACATATCTTCCAAGGTTTGAATTGTCCTTTCTATTTGGCCATCCATTTGCGGGTGATATGCAGTGCTTAGGCACAACTTAGCACCGAATGCCCTTTGTAAGGCTCCCCAAAACCGTGAAGTAAACCTTGGGTCCCGATCAGAGATAATGGTTGAAGGGGTTCCATGCAGCCTTATAATCTCTTAGATGTACAGTTGTGCCAATTTTTCCAACGGATAATTTGCTCGGATGGGTAGAAAGTGAGCAGATTTGGTCAATCTATCCACAACGACCCATAAAGCATCATATCCTGTTGGCATTCTTGGTAATCCCATCACAAAATCCATGGAGATACTCTTCCATTTCCACTCAGGGATTTCCAAGGGTTGAAGCATCCTGGAGTGTTTTTGATGTTCTGCTTTCACCTTTTGACAGACCAAGCATTTGCCCATGAAGCTTGCCACGTCTGACTTCATGTCTGGCCACCAAAACATCTTCTTAAGATCTTGATACATCTTAGTAATGCCAGGATGTATGGTGAATTCACCCTTATGTGCTTCCTCCAAGATCTTCCTCCGGATATCATTCCCATCGGGTACACATACCCTATCATGAAGTCGCCAGATGCCTTCTTTATCCTGAGCAAAACCCGTTAATTTCCCTGATTGCACGAGATTGATCGTATGCTGGAGATTAGCATCCTGCTGCTATGCTTACCGAATCTGCTCCTTAAAGCTACTGGCTATCTTAATTTGGTATAACTAAAGGGTCTTGGGAGTCAAAAGGATTCCCAAATTAAGATTTCGGAAACTTTCAATAAGTTCCGTCTCTTTGATCATCATCCAAGCTACAGTCAGAGATTTCCTACTCAAAGCATCTGCCACAACATTTGCCTTGCCTGGGTGGTACTTCAATTCAAATTCGTAGTCCTTAAGAAGTTCCATCCACCTTCGCTGCCTCATATTTAACTCCTTCTTATCAAAGAGGTATTTCAAACTCTTATGATCAGAAAAGATCTCAAACCTTACACCATACAGGTGATGTCTCCATATCTTTAAGGCAAATACAACTGCAGCTAGTTCGAGATCATGCGTGGGATAATTCCTTTCATGTGGCTTCAATTGTCGAGAGGCATAAGCAACTACATTTCCGGCTTGCATCAACACATATCCTAATCCTTGCTTGGATGCATCACAGTAGACCTCAAATGGTCCACGAGGGTCTGGTAAGGCCAACACTGGTGTCGTAGTCAACCTTCTCTCCAAGTCTTGGAAACTCCGTTCGTACTCCGGCGTCTATTCAAATGAGACATTCTTTCTAGTTAGCTTGGTCAGGGGCAAGGCTATACGAGAGAAATCCTTAATGAATCGCCTGTAATATCCAGCTAAGCCCAGAAAACTCCTGACTTCAGTGACTATGGTCGGCTTTTCCCAATTTAGAACCACTTCTACTTTGCTAGGGTCTACTGAGATTCCTCCATAGGACACTACATGGCCGAGAATTTTACCTCTTTCATCCAAAATTCGCATTTGGATAGCTTAGCATAAAGTTTCCTTTCTCTTAAAATTTGCAGAACCAGCTGCAAGTGTTCCGCGTGCTCTCGCTCCATCTTCGAGTAGACAAGTATGTCATCAACGAAAACCACTACAAACTTGTCGAGATATGGGCAGAATATTCAATTCATGTAATCCATGAATACTGCTAGTGCTTTTGTCATTCCAAACAACATCACGGTATACTCATAGTGTCTGTAACGAGTTCGAAAGGCTGTCTTAGGGATATCTTGTTCTCGAACTCGAATTTGATGATATCCGGAGCGTAAGTCAATCTTAGAGAATACCGTTGCACCTTGTAGTTGGTCCATGAGATCATCAATCCTTGGCAGTGGATATTTATTCTTAATCATCACTTTATTCAATTGCCTATAGTCCACGCATAAGCGCATACTCCCATCTTTCTTTTTGACCAACAAGACTGGAGCTCCCCACGGCGACGCGCTTGGTCGTATGAATCTTTTTTCCAAAAGCTCCTCAATCTGTCTCTTTAGTTTGGTCAGCTCCAAAGGTGACATTCAATATGGAGCTATAGATGCTGGTCCTACACCTGGAACCAATTCGATGATGAACTCAATCTCTCTCTCAGGAGGGAATTCAGGAATATCTTCTGGAAAAACATCAGGATATTCCTTAACAACCGGGATCTCCTCTAGTCTCTGTTCAACTTCCGTCACATTAGCCGACAGGAGGATGTATCCTTGACTCTTCGACCCACTATAGTTCACTAACAAAGAGTTCAGATAAAAAAGTGTTGAAACTTGGGATTCAGAAGATGAGACAGAGGAGAATACCACCGTCTTATTAGAACAATTGAGCATGACTTGATTGATAGAAAGCCAGTCCATGCCCAGAATTATGTCCAGTCCAGAGAGATGGAGGCAAATCAAATTGGCTACAAAGGTCCTACCCTCAATTCGGAGGGGAGCATTGATGCAAATTTGACCAGTTTTAACAAGTTCATTAGTAGGAGTAGAAATCAGTAGATCATAAGGTAATTCAGAAATTGGCAATTGCAAAATAGCCACACAATTATGAGAGATAAACGAATGTGAGGCGCCCGAATCATAAAGTATAGTTAGAGTCTCACCGTCCACTTCACAGGTACCTTGGATTAGTCCCTCAAACTTATCAGCTTCCTCCGCATCCATGGTAAAAACCTGTCCTTGACATTATGGTCGAGACGGCTGTGGTGGATTTTTGGTCGGACACTCATAAATTTTGTGGCCTGGCTTGCTACACCCATAGCAGACATTTTGACCTGCCAAACACGGCCGATCGCCATGATTCCTACCACACTTTGTACAAGTTGAATTCGGAATAGGCCTTTGAGGCTGCTTGCCTTTGCTACCCACCGGCGGGACTCTCCTCTGCTATTGAAAGTTGGACTTAAATCTGGGGCCCTGCGGTGCTAAACCCTTCTTGAAACGACCATCAGATGCCCTGGCTGCCACTAGTTTCAAGTTGCAATCTTCCACAAGTCAGCATTTATTTACCAATGTGGGAAAATCTCTAATCTCTATGGGCCCTATTGCAGTAAGAATGTCTTCTCGTAACCCTCCTTCAAACTTGATGCACTTCCAGGCTTCATCTGGATTCCTCTGATAAATTATAGAGAATTTGCACAGCTCTTCAAATCTGGCAATGTACTCGGATATCGTCCGGTTTCCCTGATGAAGTTGCATAAACTCCAGCACTTTAGCATTTTGAACAGAAGCAGGAAAGTACTTTTGGTAGAAGACGTCTCTAAACACCATCCAGGTGACCGCTGTCTGAGACTCTTCGTATAATCTTCGTACCCCATTCCACCAAAACTTGGTGTCTGCCTCGAGCATATAGGTGGCAAAAGTCACCTTCTGATGATCTGAGCAATCTAGGACAGAGAAAATTTTCTCCATAGCCTTGATCCATTCATCGACTTTATCAGGATTATACGCCCCTCGAAAGCTGGGCGGGTTCGCCTTCCGGAACTCAGCAAACTTAAGATAGTCTAGGTCAACTCCCGAGCCATGTGGGTTTCCTCCACAGTTTACCTCTAGTCGCCTGCCTAGCTAATCCATCATCTGGCGAGCTGCGGCGGCCTGTTCCCGCATTGCCTGAGCCATCTCTCTTACCGTGTCCATAAGGTTGGCAGGATCCTCTTGAGCAGGTCCTGTACGCGGTCTACCTCGCCTTCCGGAAGCCATTAAGTTCTGAGCACACAAAACAAAAGTTATTGAGTTGATCAGGCTCAATACTAAGTCTAATGTGCTAATAAATAACAGTTCACACGGTTAGGCACTTTCTACACATGCACACATATATCTCAACCATATAGGCAAGATCTAGTGCATATCATCAGCTAGAAACATAGAATATGCGTGAAGCATAGTCAGTCCAATCCTCAGGCCTTAGCTAGGACGAACTGCTCTGACACCAAAAATGTAACACCCTACCAATTTAATGTTATGCTTAAGTCATAGCATGAAATTAAGTAGAATGTGTTACGGTGTATTTGCTTTGCTTACGTTTCGTTTAGCATACTATTTTTTTTTTTTTTTGTAACAGAAGGAGCGGAGTGCTGTGTATAATGAACACGACAGAGTTTAATATATCACAACAAAATAGAAAAATAAGAACAGATAACATATATACCGTCAACTGTATATGAGCATATATATATATATATATATATATATATATATGAAGCCACTGCTTCAGTTTTATGTACAATTTTCAAAATAGGATACAAAAGTGGGGCCGTGTACATAAAAGACGTAAGGCCTGTGTCAGTCAACATGATCCTATGAGGTCCTCAGAGGACATTTCAAAACCTACCACTAGGTCTATGATCCAGAGCTACATGCTGCCAAAGGAAGGTCATGCTATACAACACTGCCTGTGGCTAACCTACTCAGTCAGACAGCCGTTGGCCATACCAGGCCCGGCTGGTGAGTAGTCAGTACTAGGTCCTGAGGAGGAGGAGGATGATGAGCCGGTGGCCTCTGAAGGGTCGCTATCGGAGCTGAGCGGGATGTCGGGTACCACCTGTGGAGGCGACTCTGGTGCAGGTCAACAGGGGCTACAGGTGCTGCAGGTGCATAATGTGCTAGCAGAGGGTGTGCCACATGTAGCGGGACCTCAAAGTATGGGGTGGCAGGGTCAAAAGCAGGATGGTGTAAAGAGACGGTAAAATTCCTATCACTAAAAAGGTAAAGACTTAATCGGCAAGAGCGGCTATATCAAATGAGCCTAGTGCAGGGTCATGGTGGAGCTGCAAGTCTGGAACGTCAATGAAGAGGGTAGTTGTCGTGTCCATCGTCCACATCTGAGAATGAGGCAGAAATGCAAAACGAGGTGAGAATTTGAAAAAATTCTCAATAGGGTTCATATACGGTATTTGAATGACGTCACATTCATTCTCAGTTGCCTCGGGTTTTTTTTAATTATAAAAACATGAGATCAAACTCAACTATTCATATTTGATCAATTTGGGAAAATGTCTAGTCCAAGGCAAGGTCCAGTTTTACATAAAGCAGCATAAGGAACAGAATAAACTACTAACATTAAAACATAGAATGAAGGGCAGGATAAATGAACATACACCAGTAAGTAAATATAACAGACAAGCTGTAAACATTTTGTAATGACTGTTCGATGCAATCATGCACTTAATGTAATCATGTAAATCTCATTCTTGAACTTTTCTTCGTAAATTCTTCCATTTCTCATAAACTTTTCCATTACTTTTCATTATTTTCCATCATTTGGTCCCCTGGGAGTTCTTGGCCATTTTAGACTCTTGGGTAATAGTTTACTTTTCAGGATCGAGCTCGCTCCTATACAGGAATGCCGGGTTTTCTTTCCCCGACTTCCCACCGATCTATTCCCCTTAAATTTATTTCGGGGCTGGCCCAAGTATCATGGAACTTTCATCATAGCAAAATCTTTATATTCCTCATAACATGACTTTCATAACTTTCTTGAAAATGCTCATGTATCAACATGTATATCATAACTCATGCATATATTTTACCGTAATTTTGGCAGCATAACGGAACGTGTCTACTTCCCCATAATACTGCCAGTACTCAGCATATCAACTCATCAAAGAAATCATCTCATACCATTCATAATTTAACATATTTCATTCATGTTTCAATCATCAATATAAGGCACAAGTATTGCACTTTAAAACATGTTTACTGTCTCACTACTTGTATTCAACCCGATTTTTGTAAATCATGCCATAATTCCTATTTAACTCATTTGGACCTCAATTTTGGATATGTTAAAGTGTTATGTGTCTACTTTCTAACCTCTTTGGTCCCATTTAATTTTGATGAGTATAACTCGAATTATTTAGGTTTTATCCCGGCCTACCTAGCAGCTAGCCAGATTTGAACACTTAAAAGTAAAAATCTACTAAAAATCGAAAACTAACTCAAATCATACAAAATTCGTCTCATATTAAATCTAACAGAACCATCTTTTATTTGCAAAAATTTCCATTCCATTTGACCTAGTAGGGCTTGAGTTATAAGCCCCAAAACTTGACCTTCCTGAACTACCCTATTTTGTCTCAGTTTGGACATAGGGTAACTTATTCTAATCACTGGGAACAAATAGGATGGTAACAAACTCGGAATTTCTTTGTAGGATGTTCTCCTATGTATAAGCTTTCTAACAATTGGTTTCACTCAATTTGGAGTTGTGTAGGGTGAGTTACACCCTTTTCAATCCATACTGCCCGGGTGAATATCTTAACTCCTAGGTCAAACTTCAAAAATTCATATCTCTCTCAATATTAATCCAATAGCCTTATATGATATATGTATAGAAATCCCTAGATGTCTAGTTTCACATAAAAATCGTTTCATCAATTTTAAAGGGCAGGAGGTGGAGCCGTACACTCCGCCGTACGGACTGCCGAGGTTTTTGAGTTTTCTAACCTCTCAGCTTCTTCATATCTTCATCCTTTCTTGCTTCCAATTCAAATTTTAATCTCATAAATAGCCAATAAACCAGCTATAATTCATCATAATCATTCAATCAACATATCAAAATTAAGAAATTAGACCACCACCAATTATCCAAGAATCAGAGAATCAAGCAAGAATTAAAACCTCTACCTCTTACTATGAATGATTTGGCTTGTTTTTGGGGTTGGGGCGCTATCAAGACCTTGTTAAGCTTGGGGCTTTGATGGAGTTGAGTGAGTGAAGAGGAGAGATGAAAAGAGCTAGGCAAGGGAGAAGAGGAGTGGTGTAGACTTTGGGCTGAAGAGAAAGGAGGAGAATTTATAAACAAGGCTTTGAAGTGGTAGTTAGAATGCGTGGCTTTGATTAGGTGAAATTTTTGTGGGCAAAGTTCAGCCATGTCTCCCTCTTTTGTGACAAAATTGCTCTCCACGTTGCCTAAGAAGTGAAACTCGCTTCCAGTATATTCTGAAAATGACATCGAAAATCGTACTTTTTTTTTAAAGTTGGAACTCGTGCATATCTATTCGGATGAAATCGGAACTCGGAATTATTGTCAGGTTCACTCGAAACTTGAAAGCAAAGTCGGAAGTGAAACCAAGCACTTAAATCCGGAAATCGGGGATATTATGTAAACTTGAATCGATTCTAAGCATAGCACCGGAGACCGGGAATCAAATCATTAATCCTATGTTCCACTAAATCGGAACTTATGAAATCTCGGAACTCCACATTTAATCTTGGAACTGGGAACTCTAGAAAATAAGGGAAATGAAAAGCTCTTGGTAATAAACTTGAGACCGGAACTTGTGCCAATTTGGTCGAACTTGGAGACCAATTCAAAGATCTGATCTCGCGTCCATTTCTGGTTGAGATCAACTCGAACATCGAATTTCGTGTATATACCTAATGTCGGAACTCATTTATTATGTACATAAGGTCGGAAATCGGAAAATCCGAGCCAGTCCATTAGAACCTTAATAAAATCGGAAGTCAGAAATTTTTAACCTTTACTAATGAGGTCGGAAATCGGAAATGGGGACGTTACACCACTTTCATAGAAGAGATGGTCAAATCCTAGCCAATGGATCTATGGTTTGGTGTGTTAAATTTAGCTAGTTTGGTCTGGCAATTTAAAATTCTGAAACTCTACTGATTTTTCCTCAAACTAGCAACTCTTTTCTACTTATTTTCACTAAGATTTTCTAATTGGCTACTCTTACTTCCTTAACTCTAATCTATCTAATTAACATGTATTTAGTTTCTAATCAATCCTTAGTTGGATCTCAACTAATTGTACTTGTGCAAAGTAACCGAATAATCTAATTAATAATGTAAATCAGACATTTTAAAATTTTTGGACTTTACACTACTACCCTCCTAAAAAAAAAATTTGCCTTCAAAATTTAATACCTTAGAATAGTTTACGATACTCTTTCTTTATGTTTGACTTCAGTTCCCAAGTGTAGTCTTCAGCACCCTCTTATCCCTATGCTACCTTCACCAATTACACGATTTTATTTCGAAGTTGCCTACTGCTCTTATCTACGATTCGTGCTGGGGGTACATGGAAGGTTAGATCTTTCTTTAGCTGTCAGATTCAGGTTCCAAGAAATAGGTAGGGTCAGGATGATATTTTCTAAGTTAAGAAACATAGAAAACATAGGGAGATTGACACTTCTGTCCATACAGCGCTTCATAGGGAGTCACACTAATCTTTGGCGTGATAGGTCATTTATTGTACGTGAACTCGGCTAGGGGAAAGTATCAATCCCAGTTTCCATGTTGCTCCATTATGTATGCTTGCAGCATATCTTCTAAGGTTTGAATCGTCCTTTCTGTTTGACCATCCGTTTGTGGGTGATATGCAGTGCTTGGACATAGCTTAGTAACAAATGCCTTCTGTAAGGCTCCCCAAAATTGCGAAGTGAACCTTGGGTCTCGATCGGAGATGATGGTAGAAAGGATCCCATGTACTCTTATAATCTCTTGAATATATAGCTGCGCTAATTTTTCCAAGGGATAATTTGCTCGGATGGGTGTGAAGTGAGCAGACTTAATCAGTCTATCCACTATGACCCATATAGCATCATATCCTGCTGGCGTCCTTGATAATCCCATTACAAAATCCATGGAGATACTCTCCCACTTCCATTCAAGGATTTCTAGAGGTTGTAATGTTCCAAAGGGTTTTTGATGTTCTGCCTTCACTTTCTAACAGACTAAGCATTTGTTCACGAAGCTCACCACATCTGACTTCACGCCTGGCCACCAAAACATTCTCTTGAGGTCTTGATACATTTTAGTAATGCCAAGATGTATGGTAAATTCACTTCAGTGAACTTCTTCTAAGATTCTCTTTCAGAGATCGTCTATCTCAGGCACACATATCCTATTTTGATATCGCCATAAGCTTTCTTTGTCTTGGGTAAAGCTGGTTAACTTCCCCGATTGCACCAGATTAATTGTATGTTGACAGTTGGTATCCTGCTATTGTGCTTGCCTGATTGGCTCTTTAAAGCTACTAGTTATCTTCATCTGGCATAATCGGATGGCATGAGGGGTCATAGAGATTCCCAAATTAAGATCTCAGAAACTCTCTATGAGCTCTGTCCCTTTAATCATCATCCAAGCTACATTTAGGGATTTCCTGCTCAAAGCATCAGCTATAATGTTCACCTTACCTAGGTGGAATTTTAATTCAAATTTGTAATCTTTGAGAAGTTCCATCCACCTTCATTGTCTCATATTCAGTTACTTCTTATCAAAGAGTGATAAGTGCATTTTATTCACTTATTTTATATTCTTTTCTATGCTTGTTCATAGCTTTAATCTTGTAAGTATAATGCTTTTATTTTACAATTTGTGTTTTGTAGGAAAATAAAGCTTAAGGATGATTTTTGGGCTAAACAAGAGTAAAATGACTCAATTTGGAGCTAATTCAAGAAAATGCTAAGAATTGAGTACTGGACAGTATGAGCAGTATGTCTTTCCAAGGGCATAACTTTTTGGTCTGGAGTCAAAATGACATGATTCCACTTCAAAATGAAAGTAGACATCCAGAGCTTTAATTTGACACCAAGATCACTTAAAAAGTCCAACGGACCAGAAAGATTGAAGCTACCAAAGTTGGGCTTGATGCTGACCCGTCACTGCATTCAATGCAGTTTTGCTCAATTCAATTCTCACTTGATATAAGCCCAAATGGGATGATTCCAGAGCCAAAAAATGAAGCTCAAAATGTTAAATTTCCAATGGTGGTCAAATTACTCTCATCCAAGTCCATTTGGTCAATGAAATTTACATGTGAAGTAGAGCTGCCAGAAAAAATTGAAACTGTCAATTTTAATTAATGAATGGTGGGCCAATTGAGTTCAATTCATTTGTGGCTTTTCATTATCTGATTATAGGTTGTTAAAAACTTAATTATCAGAATTATTTATAATAATCACTAATGCTTTGTGAGAATGTAACCTATGAAGCTAGTTTAATGTAGAGTTACACTTGGAGCAGTTACAATTTGGATGGCTGAGATTACATTTTGACAAGAGACCAGCAGCCACAAGAGAGAGGGTAACAAATGAGCATTTTGGCTTTTGCTAGAGAGAGAAATTTTTGTGGAGAGAGAAAGAGGTTTCAACTACTCATCCTTAGAAACCATAGTTACAATATTGGAGTTAGAGAAGTGACATTTTCATCAAGCTAGCAGCTGTGGACATCACTTTTTGCTGCTCTTTAGGGATTTAATTGAGGACAAGAAGAAAAGATAGGTGCTGAAGATTAGAGTTTGGGCAACTTTGCTTTCATCCTTTAGTCTGCACATGTTTTCTTTCTTTCTTAACTCATGTCATGTATTCTTCAATTTGTGATATGGTTTTCTTTAGAATGTTAGGCTAAGTTATTTTTATGGTTATAGGTGAACTTTGAACCCTAAATTATCATGTAATTAAATTGATTTTTAGACCTCTATTTTCTTAAGAGTTGATTATATTCTCCTACTCATTTCATGATTATGGTAGTAATGTGACATGTTTGGATTGGCCACCCTTATATTTCATGTTATGGCTGATTGCTAGATTTAGGATTATGATGTTCATTATCCTTTATCCATATGTAGTAACTTGTGTGCAAACTTAATGGTTAAGTTTTGATTGTATGCAAGGAAGAATATAACCTAAGTCACTTAGTCCTATGTTAGAGACCAAAACTTAGATCAATATATCCTTCTAGCTGCAATTGTTAATTGAACTTAGTGGATGTTCCCTATGTCAATTAGTGATTAAAATAGGTTAATGGATGTTCCTTAATCTATTTAAAAGAAGGTAGGTAATAGAATATTTCATTGCCTAAGATTGGTAACTATAAAAGGAGAATTAGAGGCTGAAATTGAGAACTAATTGCATGATATAATTTGGTGGGGAAAAGGGATCCCATAACCAGTTGTAATTGATTTCAACAAAATAGCATCATTTGCTCTTGTTTATTTTTTTTATTTTTGTGTAATTTTTTTTTATATAATTTTTGTTTGATTTATAGAAACAACAAAACCTCCCCCATTTTGTGTTACTTTGTAGTTTATTAGAATCAGAATCTAAAATAAGCTAAATAATTAAATTAATTCAATTCCTCATGGATTGACAGCTCATTACTAAACTAATTTTTTCTAAACCAAGCAAAAGTTTTTAATTTGGTAGTTTAACGACATATCAAAGAGCTTTTTCAAACTCTTATGATCATAAAAGACTTCAAATCTTACCCTATAAAGATGGTGTCTCCATATCTTGAAGGCAAACACGACCGCTGCTAATTTGAGATCATGCGTTGGGTAATTTCTTTCAAGTGATTTAATTGCTTGGAGGCATATGCAACCACATTCCCATTTTACATTAACACGCATCCTAATCCTTGTCTAGAAGCATCATAATAGAACTCAAACGGTCCATGAAGGTCTGGCAAGGTTAGCATAGGTGTCGTTAACTTTCTCTTCAATTTTTGGAAACTCCATTCGCATTCTGGTGTCCATTCAAATGGAGCATTCTTTCTGGTTAACTTCATCAAGGGCAAAGCTATCTTAGAGAAATCCTTGACGAATCGCGTATAATATCCAGCTAAGCCCAAAAAGCTCCTAACTTCAGTGACTGTGGTTGGTCTTTCCTAATTTAGTACTGCTTCCACTTTGCTGGGGTCTATGGAAATTCCCCCTTGGGATACCACATGCCCAAGGAACTTCACTTCCTTTATCCAGAACTCACACTTAGATAACTTAGCATAAAGCTTCTTTTCTTTTAAAGTGTGTAGTACCAGCCTCAAATGCTTAGCATGTTCTTGCTCAGTCTTCGAGTAAACAAGTATGTCATCAATAAAAACCACTACAAATTTATCTAAATATGGTCAAAATATACAATTCATGTAATCCATGAATACCGCCAGTGCATTCATCAATCTGAAGGACATCACGGTATATTCATAATGTCCATAGCGAGTTCAAAAGGCCCTCTTGGGGATATCCTACTCCCGAATTTGATGATATCCGAAATGCAAGTCAATCTTGGAAAACACAGTTGCTCCTTGCAGCTGATCCATGAGGTCAGCGATCTTTGGTAGTGGATACTTGTTCTTAATCATCACTTTATTCATCTGTCTATAATTCATGCATAGGTGCATGCCCCTATCCTTCTTTTTAACTAACAGAGCTGGAGCTCCCCATGGTGATGCACTTGGCCGTATGAATCCCTTTTCCAAAAGTTCTTCAATCTGCCTTTTGAGTTCTATTAACTCCAGAGATGACATCTTGTATGGAGCTATAGATATTGGTCCCGTCCTCGACACCAACTCGATGGTGAACTCAATTTCCCTCTCAGGAGGAAATTCGGGGATATCTTCGGGGAAAATATTGGGATACTCCTTAACAACTGGGATTTCCTTCAATTTCTATTCAACTTCCATCACATTGGTTGATAGGAGAATGTATCCTTGACTTGCTGACCCACAATAGTATATTACTAAAGAGCTTAGATAGAGGTTTATCGGGGGTTAGGGTTCAGAAGATGAGATAGAGGAGAATACCACTGTCCTATCAGAATAATTGAGCATAAATTGATTGGCAAAAAGCCAATCCATGCCCAAAATTATATCAAGTCCAGATAAAAAGAGACAAATCAGATTGGCTATAAAAGGTCCTACCCTCAATTTGAAGAGGAACATTCATACAGATTTGACAGGATCATTGGTGCAAATAGAAACCAATAGATCATAAGGTAATTCGAAAATCGGTAATTGTAAAACAGTCACACAATTATGAGAAATAAGCAAATGCGAGGCACCCAAATCATAAAGTATAGTTAAAGTCTCACTATCCACTTCACAGGTACCTTGAATTAGTCCTTCAGATTTGTTAGTTTCGTCTACATCCATGGTGAAGACCCGTCCTTGACGTTGAGGTCTGGGAACTTGTTACGAATTCTTGGTTGGACACTCATAAATTTTTTAACCTTGCTTGCCACATCCAAAACAAACATTTTGTCCCACTAGACACGGCTGATCACCATGATTCTTGCTGCATTTGGTGCATGTCTGCCTTGGGAAGGCCTATGGGGCTGCTTACCCTTGTTGCCCTCTGGATTGAAACTATTACGCTATTAGAAGTTAGGCTTAAATTTCAGGCCTTGCGGCACCAACCCCTTCTTGAAGCTGCCGCTAGATGCCTTGGTCGCTACTAATTTAAAGTAACAATCTTTGACAAGTCAGCACTTATTCACCAATGTAGGGAAGTCTCTAATCTCCATTGGCCCCACCATCACAAGAATATCTTCTTGTAACCCTCCCTCAAATTTGATGCACTTCCAGGCCTCATTAAGGTTTCTTTGGTAAATTGTAGAAAATTTACACAGTTCTTTGAATTTAGCGATATACTCAGATACAGTCTTATTTTCCTGATAAAGCAGCATAAATTCTAGCTCCTTGGTGTTTTGAACTGAAGCAGGAAAGTACGTATGGTAGAAAACATCTCTGAACACCATCCAAGTAACTTTCGTCTAAGATTCTTCGAATAGTCTTTATACACCGTTCCACCAAAACTCTGCATCTACTTCGAGCATATAAGTGGCAAAGGTCATATTTTGATGGTTCGTATAATCCAATATAGAGAAGACTTTCTCCATTGCCTTGACCACTCATCAGCCTTGTTGGGGTCAAACGCTCCTTTGAAGCTAGGCGGATTCACTTCTCGGAACTCGGCAAACTTAAAGTAGTCCAAGTCTACCCCTCGGCCATGTGGATTTCCTCCATGGCCGGCCTTGGGCCACCTACCTAACTGATCCATTATTTGGAGGGCTGCAGCAGCTTGCTTCCGCATCGCATGAGCCATTTCTCGCATCGTATCCGTAAAGTCAGCCGGGTTCTGCTAAGTAGGTACTGTTTGTGGCCTGCCTTACTTCCGGGAGCCATTAAGTTCTGAACACACGAAACAAAAGTTATTAAATTGATCAGGCTCAATACTGAGTTTAATATGCTAGTAAATAACAGCTCACACAGTCAGGCATTTCATATACATGCATTCCTATATCTTAACCATACAGACAAGACTCAATGTATGATATTACCTAAAAATGCAAAGTGTGCACGGAGCATAGTCAGTCCAATCCTTAGGCCTTAGCTGGGATGAACTGCTCCAAAATGTAACACCTTACCAAGCTTAGTGTTATGCTTAAGTCATAGCATAAGACTCAGTGTTTATGTTACCGTCTGAATATATATATATCAGATGCTATTGCTCCAATTTTTATACAAGTGCAAAAGGGGTTACAGATGTTGGGTCAGCGTACACAAAAAGATAAATAACCAGTATCAGTGAGGTGCACCCTTATGTGGCCTTTAAAGGACATTGCAACTAGTGGTGGTGTCCCTAACTAAACACTACTCCCATGGCCCAACACCGTACACTGCCAAAAAAGGGCCATATTGTATAAGGTAATCTATCAGTCTGGCATTTACTTAGTCAAAAAGTCGTTGGCCATATTAGGCCTAACCGGGGTGTAGTCTGTGTAACATTCACCAGAATTTTCTTATCGTTTTTCACCTAATTATTCAATTTTTATCAAATAGTTGAATTTAATTAAAATTTGATTAAATAATTATTTAGGATCAATTAATTAGCAATTAATTGAGTTTAGATATAAGTTAATTAGGTTAGAAGTATAGAAGATTTAATAAAGATTTTCTTAAACCAATTTACTGATTTAGAGGAAATCGGTAAGATTATGGTATTTTAAACTGTCGGAACCAAACCAATAGAATTACATGCCCAAAACCCTATGACCTGAGGCTAAATACTCAGCCATTTATACCCCTAAGTGTGGCGCCACAAAGGCCACAAAAATGAGGAAAGTTGGCTGAAATTCAGCTTTCAGCCTTATGTTTTCAACCAATCAAATTGCAAACATCCAACTACCCTTTTATTACTTGAACCAGATTTTCTCTCCTCCTTCTCATACTGATTGTGCCACCTTCTCCCCTTACTCCAACCCTCTTCTTCTCTTCTCCACTCACCCAACTTCATCAAACCTTCAAGCTCAACAAGGTTTTATTAATCTAAACTCCAAAATCAAGCAAAATCACATACAAAGAGGTAGAGGTTTAATTTTGTTCTTGCTATTCTGGTTGTGGGTGGCTAATGGTGGCTTTACTTTCCTAATTCTTGACATGATGATTGAATAAATATGATGATATTTGGCAGTTTGTTGGCTGTTGTTCATGTTAAAATCGGTTAGGAAGTAAGAAAAGGTGAAAGTAGGAAGATGTGAGAAACTAGAAACCCAAAATCCCTCGGCATTCTGTATGGTGGAGTATACGGCTTTGCTTATCGCCATTTAAATTCGATGAAACCATTTTTATATAAAACTAGACATTTAGGGCTTCCTATACATATATCATATAAGGCCATTGGATTAGTATTGAGAGAGATATGAATTTTCGAATTTTGACCTAGGTTTTTGAGTTTGATTCTGGGCAAACTAGGTTGTTTAGGGCAAAACTTGCCCTATACTACTTGGAATTGAATGAAACTAACTTTTTTAGAAATCTTACACATAGCAGAATATTTCACAGAAATTTCAGAGTTAGATAAGGTCCCGTTTGCTCCCAGTGACTCGAGAAAGTTGCCCTATGGCCAAACTGGGCCAAAACAGGGCAGTTCAGGAATGTCAAATTTCGGGGCATATAACTTGAGCTCTACTAAGGCAAATGGAATGAAACTTTTTGAAAATGAAATATTGTCCTGTTAGCTTTAATATGAGACCAATTTTATATGATTTTAACTAGTTTTCGATTTTTAGTGAATTTTTACTTTTAAATGTGTAATTCTGGCCAGCTACAGGATAGGCCGGGATAAAACCTAAATAACTTGAGCTATGTTTATCAAAATTAGATGGGACTAAAGAGGTAAGAAAATAAACACATAACACTTTAACATATCCAAAATTCAGGTTTAGATAAGTTAAATAGAAATTTTCGCTTAATTTACAAAAATCGGGTTGAATGATTGTGCTTGGGCAGTAACCCTGTCTTAATGTAACTAATGCTCCTATGAATTTAATGTTGAATTATGAATGAAATGTTATGACTTCTATGAGAAATTGGTGTTATGAGTACTGGCACTATTTATGGGGAAGCGGACACGTTCCGTTATGCTGCCAAAATTTCAGTAAAGTCTATGCATTAGTTATAATATACATTCAGATACATATGCATTTTCAAGAAAGCCATAAGGATTATGTTATGATGAAAGTTCCATGATACTTGGGCCAGCCGCGGATTAAGGTTAAGGGGAATAGATCGATGGGGAGGTCAGGCAAAGTAAACCTGGTATTCTTGTATAGGAACGAGCTCGATCCTGAAAAGCAGACTATTACCCAGGAGTCTAAATGGCCAAGAATTCCCAGGGGACCAAGTAATGGAAAAGTTTATGAAGATAAGTTCAAAAATGAGATCTTGCATGGTCACATTTAATAGTCATTATATGTTGTCTACAGTTTGATTGTTATATTTATCTATTACTATATGTTTGTTTATTCTGCTCATTATTCTGTATATCACTACTTAATAGTTTATTCTATTTCTTATCCTGTATTAAGTAAAATTGAACCTTGCCTCGGGCCAGACATTTTCTTAAACTTATTAAATATGGATAGTTCAGTTTGAACCTCTATTTTTATAATTAAATAAAAATCGAGGCAACTGAGAATGAATGTGACGTCAGTTAAATACCGTACGCGAACCCTACTGAGAATTTCCTTAAATTCTCACCTCACTTTGTATTTCCACATCATTCTCAGACGCTGGTGATGGACTCAACAGCCACTCTTTTTATTGAGATCCTGGACCTACAGCTCCACCATGATCCCCTAGTGGACTCGTCGTATATAGCTAGCTCCTGCCATTTCCGTCTCTACGTTTAGCAATAGGAATTTTGTTGTTCCTTTATTTTACTCTGTTTTTTAAACATATATATAAACTGAAGCGTTGGCTTCCGACCTATATATGCATGTATACAGTTGATGTTATATTATTTGTTCTTATCTTTTTGTTGTGTTTTGTTAAACTTTGTCACGTTCTGCGATGTTGAACACATTTATTATATACAGCGCACCGTTTCTTCTGTTCAAAAAAAAAAAAAAAAAGAGATGTGTTATGATAAATACGGTAACACAATCTACTTAATTTCATGCTATGACTTAAGCATAACATTAAATTGATAGGGTGTTACAATTTTAGTATCAGTGCAGTTTGTCCTAGCTAAGGCCTAAGGATTAGACTGACTATGCTTCGCACATATTCTGTATTTTTAGCTGATAACAGCACTAGATCTTGCCTGAACGGTTGAGATATAGATGTGCATGTGTAAAAAGTGTCTGACCGTGTGAGTTGTTATTTACTAGCACATTAGACTTATTGTTGAGCCTGATCAACTCAATAACTTTTGTTTTGTATGCTCAAAACTTAATGGCTTCCAGAAGGCGAGGTAGGCCACGGACAGAACCTGAAGGGGATCCCGTTGACCTTATGGACACGGTACGAGAAATGGCTTATGCGATATGGGAACAAGCCACAGCAGCTCACCACATGATGGATCAATTAGGCAGGCGACCTAAGGCAAGCTATGGAGGAAACCCACATGGCCCAGGAGCTGACCTGAACTATCTTAAATTTGCTGAGTTCAAGAAGGCAAACCCACCCAGCTTCCGAAAGGCGTATGACCCTGATAAAGCCGACGAATGGATCAAAGCCATGGAGAAGATTTTTTCTGTCTTGGATTGCTTAGATCATCAGAAGGTGACCTTTGCCACCTACATGCTCAAAGCAGATGCAGAGTTTTGGTGGAATGGTGTACGAAGACTATTCGAAGAATCTCATACGGCAGTCACCTGGACGATGTTTAGAGATGTTTTCTACCAAAAATACTTTCCTGCCTTGGTTCGAAATGCCAAGAAACTCGAATTTATGCAGCTTCGTCAAGGAAATCGGACGATATCCGAATACATTGCCAGATTTGAAGAGCTATGTAAATTTTCTACAATTTACCAGAGGAACCCAGATGAAGTTTAAAAGTGCGCCAAATTCAAAGAAGAGTTACAAGAAGATATTCTTACCGCAATAGGGCCAATGGAGATTAGAGATTTCCCCACATTGGTAAATAAATGCCGACTTGTGGAAGAATGTAATTTGAAACTGGTTGCAGCCAAGGCATCTAGTGGTAGTTTTAAGAAGGGGTTGGCCCCACAGGGCCCTAGATTCAAGCCCAACCTACAACAGCAGAGGAGATTCCCACTGATAAGTAACAAAGGCAAGCAACCCCAAAAGCCTCTTCTGAATCCAACTTGCACGAAATGCGGTAAGAATCATGGTGATCGACCGTGTTTGGCAGGCCAAAATGTCTGCTATAGGTGTGGCAAGCCAGGCCACAAAATTTATGAGTGCCCAACCAGGAATCCACCACAACCGTCTAAACCTCAACGTCAAGGACGGGTCTTTACAATGAATGCAGAAGAAGCTGACAAGTCTGAAGGACTAATCTAAGGAACCTATGAAGTGGACGGTGAGACTATAACTGTACTCTATGATTCGGGTGCCTCACATTCATTTATTTCTCATACTTGTGTGGCTATTTTACAATTGCCAATTTCTGAATTGTCTTATGATCTACTGGTTTCTACTCCTACCAATGAACCTATTAAAACTAGTCAAATTTGTATCAATGTTCCTCTTCGAATTGAGGGAAGAACCTTTGCAGTTGATTTGATTTGTCTCCCTCTGTCTGGACTTGACATAATTTTGGGCATGGATTGGCTTTTCGCCAATCGAGTCATGCTCAATTGCTCCGATAAAATGGTGGTATTCCCCTCTGTATCGTCTTCTGAACCCCAAGCTTCAACACACTTTTATCTAAACTCTTTATTAGTAAACTATAGTGGGTCGAAGAGTCAAGGATACATCCTCTTGTCAACTAATGTGACGGAAGTTGAACAGAAGCTAGAGGAGATCCCAGTTGTTAAGGAATATCCTGATATTTTCCCAGAAGATATTCCTGAATTCCCTCCTAAGAGAGAAATTGAGTTCACCATCGAGTTGGTTCCAGGTGCAGGACCAATATCTATAGCTCTGTATCGAATGTCACCTTTGGAGCTGACAGAACTAAAGAGACAGATCGAATAGCTTTTGGAAAAAGGACTTATACGGCCAAGTGCATCGCCATGGGGAGCTCCAGTCTTATTGGTCAAAAAGAAGGATGGGAGCATGCGCTTATGTGTGGATTATATACAGCTGAATAAAATGACGATTAAGAATAAATATCCACTACCAAGGATCAATGACCTCATGGACCAACTACAAGGTGCAACGGTGTTTTCTAAGATTGATTTGCATTCCAGATATCATCAAATTCGAGTTTGGGAACAAGATATCCCTAAGACAGCTTTTCGAACTCGTTACGGGCACTACGAGTATAACGTGATGTCGTTTGGACTGACAAATGCACCAACATTATTCATGGATTATATGAATCGAGTATTCCGTCCGTATTTGGACAAGTTTGTAGTGGTTTCCATCGACAACATATTTGTCTATTCGAAGACGGAGCGAGAGCAAGCGGAACACTTGCGACTGGTTTTGCAAATTTTAAGAGAAAAGAAACTCTATGCTAAGTTATCCAAATGTGAATTTTGGATGAAAGAAGTAAAATTTCTCGGCCATGTAGTATTCTATGGAGGAATCTCCATAGACCCCAGCAAAGTAGAAGCAATTCTAAATTGGGAAAGGCCGACCGCAGTCACTGAAGTCAGAAGTTTTCTGGGCTTAGCTAGATATTACAGGTGATTCGTTAAGGATTTTTCTCGAATAGCTTTGCCCTTGACCAAGCTAACTAGGAAGAATGTTCCATTTGAATGGACGCCAGAGTGCAAATAGAGTTTTCAAGACTTGAAGAGAAGGTTGACTACGGCACCAATGTTAGCCTCACTAGACCCTCGTGGACCATTTGAGATCTATTGTGATGCTTCCAAACAAGGATTAGGATGTGTGTTGATACAAACCGAAAACGTGGTCGCATATGCCTCCAAACAATTAAAACCACATGAAAAGAATTATCCCACGCACGATCTCAAATTAGCTGCAGTAGTATTTGCCTTAAAGATATGGAGATATCACCTGTATGATGTAAGGTTTGAGGTCTTTTCTAGTCATAAGAGTTTGAAGTACCTCTTTGATCAGAAGGAATTAAATATGAGGCAGCGAAAGTGGATGGAACATCTTAAGGACTACGAATTCGAATTGAAATACCACCCAGGTAAGGTAAACATTGTGGCAGATGCTTTGAGCAGGAAATCTCTAACTGTAGCTTGGATGAAGATTAAAGAGATGGAGCTTATTGAGAGTTTTTGAGATCTTAATTTGGAAATCCTTATAACTACCAAGACCCTTCAGTTATACCAAATTAAGATAACCAGTAGCTTTAAGGAACAGATTCGGCAAGCACAGCAGCAGGATGCTAATTTTCAACATACGATCAATTTCGTACAATCAAGAAAATTAACGGGTTTTGCTCAGGATAAAGAAGGCATCTGGCGACATCATGACAGGGTGTGTGTACCCGAGGGGAATGATCTTCGAAGAAGAATCTTGGAAGAAGTACATAAGGGTGAATTCACTGTACATCCCGGCATTACTAAAATGTGTCAAGACCTCAAAAGAATGTTTTGGTGGCCAGGCATGAAGTTAGACATGGCAAGCTTCGTGAGCAAGTGCTTGACCTGTCAGAAAGTGAAAGCAGAACATCAGAAACCCTTCGGGATATTACAATCCATGGAAATCCCTGAGTGGAAGTGGAAGAGTATCTCCATGGACTTTGTAATGGGATTACCAAGAACGTCAACAGGATATGATGCCATATGGGTCATTATGGATAGATTAACCAAATCTACTCACTTTCTACCCATTCGAGCAAATTATCCATTGGAAAAATTGGCGCAATTATATATCCAAGAAATTATAAGGCTGCATGGGATCCTGTCAACCATTATCTCTGATCGAGATCCAAGATTCAGGTTGTGTAATTCTGGCCAGCTACAAAGCAGGCCGGGATAAAACCTAAATAACTTGAACTATATTTATCAAAATTAGATGAGACTAAAGAGATTAGAAAATAGACACATAACACTTTAACATATCCAAAATTCAGGTTCAGATAAGTTAAATAGAAATTTTGGTTTGATTTACAAAAATCGGGTTGAATGATTGTGTTGGGACAGTAACCCTGTCTTAATGTAACTAATGCTCCTATGAATTTAATGTTGAATTATGAATGAAATGTTATGACTTCTATGAGAAATTGGTGTTCTGAGTACTGGCACTATTCATGAGGAAGTGGACACATTCTGTTATGCCGCCAAAAATCGGTAAAGTCTATGCATTAGTTACAATATACATTCAGATACATGTGCATTTTCAAGAAAGTCATAAGGATTATGTTATGATGAAAGTTCCATGATACTTGGGCTAGCCCTGGATTAAGGTTAAGAGGAATAGATCGGTGGGGAGATCGGGGAAAGTAAACCCGGCATTCCTGTATAGGAACGAGCTCGATTCTGAAAAGCAGACTATTACTCAGGAGTCTAAATGGCCAAGAACTCCCAGGGGACCAAGTAATGGAAAAGTTTATGAAGATAAGTTCAAGAATGAGATTTTGCATGGTCATATTTAATAGTCATTATATGCTGTCTACAGTTTGACTGTTATATTTATCTATTACTGTATGTTTGTTTATTTTGCTCATTATTCTGTGTATCATTACTTAATAGTTTATTCTGTTTCTTATGCTGTCTTAAGTAAAACTGAACCTTGTCTCATATCAGACGTTTTCTTAAACTTATTAAATATGGATAGTTCAGTTTGAACCCATATTTTTATAATTAAATAAAAACTGAGGCAACTGAGAATGAATGTGACATCAGTTAAATACCGTACGCGAACCCTACTAAGAATTTCCTTAAATTCTCATCTCGCTTTGTATTTCCGCATCATTTTCAGACGCTGGTGATGGACTCAACAGCCACTCTTTTTATTGAGATCCCAGACCTGCAGCTCCACCATGATCCCCTAGTGGACTCATCATATATAGCTGGCTCCTGCCATTTTCGTCTCTACTTTTAGCAATAGGAATTTTGTTGTTCCTTTATTTCACTCTATTTTTGAAACATATATATAAACTGAAGCGTTGGCTTCTAACCTATATATGTACGTATACAGTTGATGTTATATTATTTGTTCTTATCTTTTTGTTGTGTTTTGTTAAACTTTGTCACGTTCTGCGATGTTGAACACATTTATTATATACAGAGTGCCGTTTCTTCTGTTCAAAAAACAAAAAAAAAGAGATGTGTTATGATAAACACGGTAACACAATTTACTTAATTTCATGCTATGACTTAAGCATAACATTAAATTCGTAGGGTGTTACAGTCTGCATCTAGTCCAGAGGATGAGGAAGGTGAATTGGTGGCCTCTGAAGGGTCGCTATTGGAGCTAAGAGGAAGGTCGAGAACCACCTGGTCAGGTGAGGCTGGTGGAGTAGCCACTGGGCCGGTTGGTGCTGCTGGTGGTGGAGAAGGTACAGGGTGCGCCGCATGTAGCGGAATGGCAAAATATGGAACAGAAAGGTCGAAGGAGGGGTGAAACAAATAGCGAAATCTCTGTGACTAAAGAGATAAAGTCAGAAAAGGTAAGAACCAACTATGTATAGCAAATCGAACATGTGATCATAGTGAGGCTGCATGTCTAGAGTCTCAAAGAAAAGTACGGCTGTTGCGTCCATCCTGTAGTCTGGGAATGCTGTGGATAAACATGATAGGGTGAGAATTTCAGAGAATTCTCAGTAGGATTACTATATCTATAAGATACTAGCATCGCGTTCATTCTCAGTTGCTTCGATTTTTATTTAATTATGAAAAAGGTGCATAACAGAATACATAATTCTTATTTATTGGCTTTAAAAAATCATAATCCAAAGCAATGTTTAATTTTTACTTAAGCAACAATATACAGCACAGAAATTCCTATCATAGCATTACTCATAAGGCATGTACAATGGATAAATAAAACAGTCACCATAAAGATGTAAAGCTAGCAATACATTTAACTAAAAGGTAATTAGAAATATGATACAATTGCATTAATGAAAATGAAATGCACTTAACTAAATGCTTAATTCACTAATATGTTCCCACACTTGGTCTCCTGCGAGTTCGTGGCTATACAACTCCTGGGTAATAGTCTGATTCTCAGGATCGAACTCATTCCTATACAGGAATGTTAAGTTTACTTTCCCCGACCTTCCCACCGATTTATTTTCCTTAACTTTAATCTAGGGCTGGCCCAATTATTATGGGACTTTTCTCATGATATAATTCTTATAAGCTTCATACAAGTAGCACATGTATCAATGTGTATCTCATAATTTATGCATACTTTCCACCGAATTTGGGTAGTATGACGAATCGTGTCTGCTTTCCCATGAATAGTGCCAGTACCACCGATAATCAATTATTCAGAAAAGCCACAATAGCACATTCATTTTCAATATCATTCATTAACATTGCCAAAGACACCAAATTCATACCTAAGTATAAGCTTCTGTCTATGTGCTTCATTTCTGCGTAGATTTTGTAAAATAAGCCATAATTTCTATTTAACTCCTTTTGGCTTGAAATTTTGATATATTGAAGTGTTATGTATGTATTTTTTAACCTCTTTGGTCCCATTTGATTTTGATAAGTATAGCTGAAGTTATTGGGGTTTTATTTTGGCCTATCTTGTTGCAGGCTAAAATTGCACATCCAAAAGTAAAAATCCACCAAAAAATGAAATCTGGTTGGATGCCTATCAAACCTATGTCGTTTTAAAGCTTATTGATTTCACATCCAAAAGTCTCACTTTGTTTGACTAAGGAAAGCTTAAGTTATGAGCTCATAAAGCGGTTAGGTTTGGGTTGTCCTATCTCTGCTCCAATAGAACAAGGGGCTACTTTAAGGAATTATTGGAAATTATAGAGAACGAATTTGACCATGAAATTTTTATAGTATATTCATCTATATCTTAACTTTCTAACGAATTTTATTGCATCCTAGTCCAAATTATATAGGGTGAGTTATGCCTTACACATCCTTCCCTGCCCAAAATCAAGGTCAAAAACCCAGAGTAAACTTAAAAATATCATATCTCCCTCAATACTAACCCAATGACCTTATAGTTTACATGTATGGAAATCTCTAGAAGTCTAATTTCATCTAAAAATAGTTTCATTAAATTTTAATGGCCAGATGATGGTTCGTACATCATGATAGTACAGACAACTTAGGGTTTTCTTAGTATTTCTGATTCTATTTTTGGGGATTTTTAGCGGTTTCCTCTTAGGCTTTGAGTTAAACCAATCAAAACCAAGTCAAATCCATCTTAAATCACCATACACACATCATATAATATCAGTTTCATAAACAAAGAAGAAATGCATGTTAAACACTAATCCAAGAGACACAAATCAAACTAAAGAATCCTACCTCTAACAAGTAAATTTCTTGAGAAAAGTTGAGGATTTTGGACAAGGAAGTAAATGAATACTTGTGAGGGTGTGGAATAGAGGAAGAGAAGAAGAAGAAAATGAAGGGAGAGATGCAAGGAAAGGGCCAAAATTTTAGGACCTTAAGGGGATTTTTTTGGAGTTGATATTATGATGGTAGTTGGCCTAATGGATGCTCATTGGTTGATTCTTCGAGTGGCTCACAAATGAGCCAACAAAGCTTGTGATTGTGTAGCCAAAGGAGGTGCCACTTTCATAGAAGAGATGGCCAAATCCTAGCCATTTGATCTAGGGTTTTGTGTGTTCAATTTAGCTAGTTTGATCTGACAGTTTAAAATACCGAAACTCTATTGATTTTTCCACAAACCGACAACTCTTTTCTACTTATTTTCATTAAGATTTTCTAATTGGCTACTCTCACTTCCTTAACTCTAATCTATCTAATTAACATGTATTTAGTTTCTAATCAATCTTTAGTTGGCTCTCAACCAACTGCACTTGTGCAAAGTAATCGAATAATCCAATTAATAATGTAAATCGGACGTTTTAAAATTTCTGGACGTTACACCACATGTGTCCACTCTACATATGTTAAGTACTTTTTGCATTACTTAAGAAAGCCGATTGGAAAGATATTACTAATGAAATCCATAAAATTATTGTCTCTTAAATACCAAGAAAACATGCAATTCCAAAACAGCATATTTTTCTTAGCCATTTCATCAAATATCTTCTGCGAACCATCCCTATCACCATTTTTAGTAGATATCAAGAAGAGTCATTTGTATGAAAATACACCATACAACTATTAAAATCCATGTATCAACAAACTTACCTATGAAATAAGAACTTGTATCAAGAAATAAGACATGAATTTTTTCTAAAACAAATATCAACAAAAAGTTCAGCACGGAGCAGAGTATACTATAGCATAAGAGATTAAGAAAAATCAAATATATCACTTAAATGACAAATTGAATGATAAGTTCAAAACGAATTTATATGAAAGAAAATTACAGCAAGCAAAACAAATGACATACCTTGTAGGTAAGTGTGCCATTATTTTAAACTAAAAAACTTGAAATTAAGAATGCAAAAGATGAGAAAACTGATATAAAAAATAACCAAATTTATAAAAATGATAAGTTAACATCAGTGATCGTAAATCTTGAAGTTATAAAAAATTGATTTCGTGTTGAAAAATGGAGATCAATTACATAAGCAGAAAAAAACTTGCCTAGAAAGCAACTATTTCATAAAATCGAATGAACGGTACATAAATTGCAAACAAAAAATATAGTCAGCACAATAATAGATGTTTTTTTAAATGCACTATCAGTTTCATATAATAAAAATTAAGAAAATGTAAAAAAATAAATAAATGATGAACTCTTTTAAAGAAAGCATATACTATCAAATTAATAATATTAACATTAAAAAAGAATAATCACAGTATTAAACTAAATCCATTGAAGAACACTACAACTAACAAAAAAGTCATCTAAAAAATCGCACAATGAAGAACAAAGAGATGAATAGAATACTCCAATCAAAAATAAAGAAAGAAACATAACCTTTAGTGAATAAAAGAACAAAGATAAAGACAAATAGAATGTTGAAAAAGTAGGAAAAAAAATGAAGAATGAAATACAAATTAAAAACAAATGAAACCTTAATGTTAACGCATGTACATAAAAGCAAAGCTACTTACTCGGATATCAACTCCTTTCATCAATCAATTAAATGGAACCTGTATAAGAAAGAAAAAAAGAAAGATCAGTAAACAAATGAACAAAAATAAACATGAATAGAATTTGAAATAAATATGAAATCCACATATTTGTACATAAAAATAAATCCACTTACTCAGGTATCAACTCCTTTCATCAATCAGCTAAATAGAACCTCAATAAGAAAAAAAAACCGAATATAAACAAATGAACAAAAATAAACATAAATAGAATTTGAAATAGATGAAACAAGGGAAGAAGGAAGCGGATATTAGTCTTTAAGAATGTAGTCGCAAGAGACATACGAAGTGATGAGGAAGAAAATAGTGTAAGAAACAAACCTGCATATAGCATCAATGGGAAGCAATAAAAAGTGAGAAAGAAAAAGATGTCTATAGTATTTCATTTCTAAAATGGAGAGTGGGAATATAATCTGCTAGTATTGTGTCAATGATATGACCTTCAAGTTTCCTTCTTTAAATTTAATTTTGATTTCTATAGATATAGAAATAAACTGCTATGAATTATATATATATATATATATATATATATATATATATATATATATATTAATGATTTGAAAAAATAGTGCATATACATTTAAACTTTTTTTTTTCCTAACGAGTGATTGCTAGAATATATCGCCACCATCCGGTCACCCTCTAGACACCACCATCGCGCACTGTAGCGCTTGTAGTGGTGCTTCTTCTTCCATCACATTTTGGGGGCATCGTGAAGTGGGGTTCAATTTTGGGACTGACCCACTCACACCCACTCTGTTTTTCTCTTTCTTTTAACTTCAAAGGTATCCCTTAGACTCCAATCTCTCTCTATTTCATGGATTTAGCCATATCTCATCATGGAACCTAGGGCTCAAATTTGGGGGTTTTGATATTTGAGAATGAATTAGGTTAATTGTTGGTTTTAATGTCTAATATTGGGTTAAATTATCATGTTTGTGATACTAGATTCCTTCGAAGGTCAGGTTCTTAGCTCCGTGACTCTATGGGACTAAGATTGCGCTATTGGGGTTGAATTGTGAGTAGATAGCATATACTTAAATAATTTCTAACTTAGTTATCTTGTCTATTTTTGTATTCTAGTAATTATCAAGGTATTATTATGTTAAAACTCTTTCTTTAACTATATTATTTCCAAATTTTTACACATGGGACAATGGAATATTTTATATGGTACTATGTTAATTGGTATGTTTGAAAAGAAATGAGAATGGTATCTATGATGGTAAGAGAAAGGTTTAGAAAAGTCTATGATAGGATCTGGAGCTAATGGCAGTAGACGTTAACTTTGGTGCACCATGGGTTACTATTTTCACAACCACACATATTGTGATGCGTGACGAATTACACAGCCACTCAAGGAGTGGTGTGTGACGAAATATGGAATCGCATAAAGGAAAGGCCACTTGAGTGTGATCCTAACAAACCATCTTGGATTGGATAGCTTTCCATGGACTTTTAATAGTTTTATAATATTTTGCAGCTATGATTTTAGTTAACTTTACATACAAGTAAGTTAGCTTAATTTTCTTGCATATTGTCTCATGTGGGTTAGGGATGTCCTATCTTTTACTAAGTTTCATAATTCACTCCGTTGTCTTTCCTCTTTTTCAGATACAGGTGCTCAAATAGGATCTGATCCTCCTACGCCTCAGCAGCGATTCCTTATTTCTTGGGTGAGCCCTTCTTGATCAAGGACATAATGTAATTTAAAGCTTTTGTGGACTTCTTAGTGTGTTGTAGCTCCATGGTACTATAGGCAGGGACCGATCCTTGCTGGACTTGTATTGATGTTTAAATATGAATTTAAGTATGCGGATTTATGAAGAAATGAATCATGTATTTTGGATGGTTATTCTATAAATGTATGTTTTAATCTTACACATTGTGCTGTAGGCTGTATTCTGAAAATGCCTTGATCCCCAATGACTTGAATGTGTATGTGACATGTGCAGGAAGAAGATCCATATTTGGGAGTTGTCCTAAATGCAAAGAAGACTCTGTGTAATTTTTTGAAAAATTGTTGTATTAGGCTTGCTGGGAAGGCTAGTCCCCTATGTGTCAATCACAAACCAGGTTAGGTCATGATATGGAGATCATGGAATGAAGTGTAAGAGAAAAATTGACTGTAGTGATAACACAAATGGGACCCTTAATTGGTGGGAATCACAATATGTGGTGGTTATATTGTGGATTGATTTCGGATAAACACGCCAAGGCCAGATATGTAGCTAACTTTGCGGGTTTCAATTATTGTAGCTATTACATAATACTGAAGGATGGGAGAGGAGCAGATATTGCAGACTGCAATCATTCGAAGGCCCATATAATATAAGAAGCACTTATATGTTATGTTATGGTGTTCTTCATTTGTATTTTATTTCCTTTCCCCTAAACTTTGCTCCACCTTTTTTCAAGAGTGTGTGAGCCTTTTTTGTTATTACCCATCGAAAAAAAAAATGTAGAGAAACTTATTTCAAAATAAAAAGAGAGAATAAACAAATACATATATCATTCCATTAGTAATTGAGAGAAAATAAACAAATACATTTTTTTTTGGAACAAAACACGTTCTTTTATGATTTGTTTGGATAAAAAGAGAAAATAAGAGGAAAGAAAATGAATCAAAAAGAAAATGAAGCGAAAAGTTACTTTTCCCTCTTATTGTTTGGATGGAGAGAAAATAAAGAGAAAATGAGAAGAAAGAAAATGAGAGTTACATAAAAATAACATATATATCCTTCAAGTAGTAGAGTATAATATTATTATTTATAATTAATTTTTAAATGCTTCTTATAAATTGCATAAACAAATAATTTTATAATAAATATTGATAAAAAAAATTTAATTTATTAGTATTAAAATTATAAAATTTAGTTTACAATTACTTGTTTAAATTAGAATAAATGTGATATAAATTTAATTTATAATATTTTCATTCATAAAAACCTAATTTTTAATCTCTAATATAATATTACCCGAAACTGTTTTACTATTTTTTAAATAAAAGCTCTTTAATATTTGTTTATTAAATATAAGTTGTTTTTATTTTATTAATTTCTTTAAGGTCACCTTACTTTACCTACAATGTATCATTGTTAAGGGAGAGTTGTACTTTAGCAACTTTCTTAAGCCTTTACAGGTTTTCTCAAAAGAAGAGGGAATAAAATTTTGTGTGGCCTTCACCCATCTTTTTCTTCTTTCTCTTCATTTCCTTTGCTAAACCAAATAGAAGAAAACTACCTTCTTATCCTATTTTCTCTTCCTTCATTTTATTTTCTACCCTTTTCTTTCGAATCAAATAGTAAATTAGAGATAAATTCAATATAAAAAATAATCAAATGCAAATATCATTTTATTGTTAATTGATGTAAATATCTTTGTCATGTGAATGCACCACCCCCTTTTAAAGGAATTAGAGAGTTCAAAATAATATAGAGTTTAGAAATTTGAAGTGTAGCCCACAATTGAATAGTAAAGTATAATAAAAAAATCTCCTTTGTAACATCAAACCTGTATCCATCTTTTAAAAAAAATAAAAACCAAAAATCCCCAAACTCAATTCATAAACCAAAATAACATGAAACCATAAATATAAACATAGATTAATGATAGGAACAAAAGCTATGATACAAACACAGTTTACATAGTGGTGGTCTAGATATAAAAAGAAATAGTAAAACAAATCTCTATTTTTTTGCTCTTAATAACAAGAGGTCCTGATATTCTATCCATTGGCTATATATGAATAACTCCAATGACAACATTTAATAGAAAATAAAAAATATAAAATAGCCATTGTAGAAAGAAGGAGATTATGGGGTTTTGGTAGAAGAGAGAAATATATGAATAGATAAATATATAAGAGGTATGAAAGCTTTTCATGGAAACTTAAAGATGAAAATAGTGATTCTTCTACTACCTTTTACTTTCTAATGATGTATCTCAATAAATTATCATTGGCCACAATACTTGAAAAAAATGAAATATGTGATGTTTTCCAACAGCAAGCATATGTGAGCTCCCATGAATCACTTTGCAAAAATAAAAGATAATAAAATATTATTTCATAAATAGACAGTATTCTAATTTTGGAAAAATAAAAAAGAAACAATATAGCTTAGTAATAAAATCTTAAATAATAAATAAATATATATAAAAAAGGGAGAGAAATTTGACTTGTTGACTAATTATGTAATGATGTATCCAAAAAAGAATAATAGTAAAAATAGTTAATTTTCAGAGAGATTAAAAATTGGCTCGTGATGACAAAAGGATAAATAGTAAAAATTGATTGGGGCAAAATACATGGATAATTGATGCTAATAATTATCAACATTAATTTTTAAATTTTTTCTACATTATTTTTTAAAAAAAAATATAAAATAATTGGATTAGTAGTGGAATGGTAGTGGGTTTGGTAACAGCAATGCTAATGTTGATTAAATTTAAAATTTTTATTTTAAATTATTTTAATTTTTTAAAGAAAATTTGATATAAATTTATTTAAAATAATTTAATCAATTTTTTGTAGTTGAAATGCAACCACATAAAGATATTTAGGTAGTAGATCATTTAAAAAGAGTTAGCGGAAGAGAGAATCAAGGGTTCATATTTATTGAAAGCTAAATTCTAAAATATTTCCTTTAATAATAAGTCTGAGAAGGTGGTGAAGATTAGAATTGATGCAAAGCTGACACATGGCATAAGTTTCCATCTTTTGAATATATATATATATATATATATATATATATATATATATATATATATATATATATATATATATATATATATATAAATGGATTTGTTTATTTTCTATCTTCAATTTATCTTTAGAAAAATATATTTTGCTCCAAATGAATGCACTTATTTATTTTCTCTTAATTAATAATTGAAAAATATATACGTTTGTTTATTCTCTCTTTATTGCTTGAAATAAATTTTTATACATTTTTTATATCAAGCATTTTTTTTTTAATTCCGGAAAACAAGTTTTGAAAAAATGATTCTTGTAATATATATTCTTCAAATAATTCCTTCATTTTATTTTTATACAACCAATTTTTTAATAATTAACCAATGTTAATATATGACTTATCCAAATTCTTAACTTTGAAACAAATAAAAATACTAGGCTATGGCAAACATATAACGCAGTCTTTTCTATTTCTAATAGGCTATACGAAAACTATATAAATTATAAATTTAATAAATTAATTTTAAGCATTTTCAATCCTTTCTTAAAAATTAGAAGTATATATTTTTATAAAATAAAATATATTTTTAATAATTAATTATTTGATTTACGTGAATAATTAATTATTATATGGAATAGTTTTTATATAATTTCATCTTTAAAATTTATTTGCTAGAATGTTAAAAAATAGGGGAGGGGAAAAAATGGAATTTTTTTTTTTGTGAGTTGTGAAAATTGAAAGTATTTATTATTATATAATTTATAATTTCTATACTTATTTCAATTTATTGTCTTATAAGAAGTTTGAAATTTTAATGAAATATCAAACATGAAGAATTTATTTTATTTTTTTATTTTTATTTTTATTATCTTTTATATTAGACTTTATTTTTTGAGTTATTAAAATTGTAATGAAATCATATAATATATTTTATATTTATCAATCATTTTGTTAGTTTCATATCCAATTATGTAATTTTTGTATATAATTTATTTATTATAAAATTTTTATATTTATCAAAAGTTTTTTATCTCGTGCGTCGTGTGGTTTCAAAAACTCTAATTAATAAAAGTATTTAACTCAACTATCCGCTATTTTAAGAGTTTAATAAAAAGAAACCTATAATTGTATAAAAGTTTTAAAAAAATTTTAAACTGATATCAAAATTAACCTTTTTTTTTTTCTTTTAGGGTAAGACTTCATTTACATTCTTCATATTTTGTAATAATTTTAACTTTGTCCCAAAAGTTTATTTTTGGTTTTATTTACGTTTCTAATGGTTTTTAAAATATTTCAATCTTACCCTTTTAATAGACAATATTCGAGTTATAAATGAAAAAAAATAAAGTTAAAGTTAAATTTCGATGTTAATAACATTTAAATACCACCAATAGAGATCATTTGTCTTTAATTCTCTAAGAAAAGTTTTAGGTATGAGTTTTAGTACGAGAAAAATTAATTAAGCATTAAGAAAATTTAAATTAAAGAGGAAAACTTTTATATTCTATAAAAATATAGGAGAAAATGATGATAAATAATATCATCTTATTTAGATAAATAATAAATATATTATCATTAATATTATAAGTTGATTTTTATATCAATTTTTTTTATTTATAATTTGAATACTGAGATGATACGATAGAAATATTTTATAAATATTAAAAATGTAAATAAAATAAAATAAAAATTAGATTAAATTAAAATTGCTATATAATATAAAAGATGCAAATGAAATTTTATTTATTTATTTTGGAAGAACCTTTCTTTTCCGTTAAAAGGATAAAAAAAAAAAAGAATATTTAACTCACTTGTTTATAATTCCCTTGGCTTTGTTCGCTCCGAGTCGGAGTCGGCCGGTCAGTCACCAGCGGCATCTTTGCTTTAGTCGCAATCAAGGCAAACTCCTCCCTCTTTAACTCTATAAACCCACAACTACACTCCAACCGATCCTAAACCCCTCACTCACTCACTCCTACTCCTCCCTTCTCTTCTTCTCCAAATCATGCTTAATTGACTAATAATTCCCCTTTGCTTCTTTCCACACAACACAAAACCACTCGATCGATCCCATCCGAGAAGACCACCACAAAAAATGGATTTCGCGGAACTGGAGGCCGTGGAAGGCCTCCGCTGGTCATGGAACTCGTGGCCCACTTCCAAATCCGAATCTTCGGCCCTCATAATCCCACTCTCCGTCATGTGCACTCCCCTGATGCAACCCGCGGAGCTCCCCATCGTACCCTGCGACCCACTCCTCTGCTCCCGATGCGGCGCCGTTTTGAACCCCTACGCCCGCCTCGACTACCAGTCACGCATCTGGCACTGCCCCTTCTGCTCCCAACGCAACCCCTTCCCTCGCTCCTACTCCGACATCGCCGACACCAACCTCCCCGCCAAGCTCTTTCCTACCTACAGCTCCGTCGAGTACGCTCCCAACAGCAACAGCAACAACAACAACAACAATAACAGCAGTTTTGGATTCGGTCACGTGCCTTCTAACTCCCGGTTGTCACGTGCGGCTACTTCTTCGCCGATGCTGTCTTCGTCTTTCTCTTCCTCCTCTTCGTTGGTTAGTGGCGGCGGCGGCGGTGATCCGCGTGCGCTTGGGCCCGGGCCTGCTTTTGTGTTCGTTGTGGATCTCTCGTCTGCGGAGGACGAGCTCCGGGCGCTTAAGAAGGAGCTGCTGCTGGTGATGGAACAGTTGCCGGAGAACACTCTCGTGGGATTGGTTACCTTTGACTCGATGGTCTATGTGCATGATCTCGGGTATTCTGAGTGCTCCAAGATTGTTGTGTTCCATGGGGACCGCGAAGTTTCCTCTAAGCAGGTACCTGGTGCCCATTAGTGTAAATAGTAATCAGTTCTGAAATTGTAAGCATCCGTAGCAAATTCATTTTTAGGTCGCTGATATCTTATGTCATAGTCTGTTAGTGTTTGACATTGTATTCTGGTTAGTCAAATTAGTCCGAATCACTCTCAGGGACAGCGGATTTCCTTTTAGGCTAAAACCAAGAACTATTGTGACCGACTTATAATTGCAGGGATTAAAGCTAGGGTTTACTTAAATAGTAACTGAGTTAGTTGCTAATTAGTGATCGGTTAGAATCAGTTTTTGCAATTCGGTTTTGACAGTTGTTTGGAAGTAGAACAGAATCATAGATTCAATTGTTAGAAGTTCACTCGTTTACTCTTGTGTAAGTGCCACCTTATCAATGAGAGTGCACACACTTGTCGAAGGTGATATGCTGTGCTGGTTTAATATCATATAATGTGAAATTTTAGAAGTTTATGTAATATTTTTAATTGATGATGGCTAGATTAAGGCTGTGCCGGTGTGGCTTGTGATTCCTTTGATTGCCAAAACCTTTTTGTATTCTGCGCCTCTGCTGTATATAAATTTCAATGGTTCTTTTGGTTCCAGAACAATCTGATCTGCTCTGTCCCTAATATGTTTGGTTTCTTCCCTTTTTTTCTCAGACCCGACAGTTCCTCAACATTAGCCACACCCACCTGCAGCATCTTGGACAGACACTGACTGTCCCCAAGCAGGGATATCTGTTACCGATTTCAGAATGCGAGTTTAGCATCACTGCTGCAATTGAAGAGATCCATTGTACATGGAAGTTCGCTTCAGGGAGGCGCCCTCTAAGGTCCATGGGGGCTGCAATATCAGCTGCCCTTGGACTTTTAGAGTGTTGCCTGATAAATACAGGGTCAAGGATCATGGTCTTCACATCTGGACCTGCTACTCTAGGACCGGGTGTGGTTGTGGACTCTGATCTCGGCCAAGCCATGAGAACCCACCAGCACATCATTAATGGGCAAGCAAGACACCATGGAAAGTCTTGCAGTTTCTACAGGCAAGTGTCCAAGAGGCTATCTGATGCATCTGTTGTTCTTGATCTGTTTGCTTGTTCCCTTGACCAAGTCGGAGCAGCTGAGCTTGAGAACCTGTTGAGCGCTCGGGCGGATTTATGATTCTTGCTGAGTCTTTTGAATCGGATCAATTCAGGAAATGTCTCCGGCACTTATTTAAACGTGATGATGATGGCTATTTGAAGATGAATTTTGATGCAACTATTGAAGTAGTGACAACTAAAGATGTGAAAATATGTGGAGCTCTTGGTCCATGTGTCTCTCTTAGAAAAAAGAATAGTATAGTAAGTGAGGCTGAGGTTGGAGAAGGGGGTACCTGTATGTGGAAGTTAAATACACTCACTGACAAAACTTGCATTGCTTTTTTCTTCCAAGTAAGTGATGAACAGAAGATTCAACCCGGGTCTGCATTTTTAATTCAGTTTATTACACGATACAGACAGGGGAACATGGGACTCCGAAAAAGGGTGACCACTGCTGCGAGACGATGGGTTGGGAACTATTCCACAGATATTGCTGCTGGGTTTGATCAAGAAGCTGCAGCTTCGGTTATGGCAAGACTCGCTATTCTCCGGGCAGAGACATGCTATGCCCGTGATGTCATTAGATGGCTAGATGACACACTTATCCGTTTTGCTTCCAAGTTTGGGGATTATGTGCCAGAAGATCCTTCTACCTTCCGCCTTTCTTCCAACTTCTCCCTTTATCCCCAGTTTATGTTCCACTTAAGGCGATCTCAATTTATTGATGTCTGTAACACTACTCCTGATGAAACTGCATTTTTCCGGCTAATGCTAAACCGTGAGGGAGTAGTGGGCTCTCTTATAATGATTCAACCTACACTTTTCCAATATTCATTTGATGGGCCACCTGTTCCAGTACTTCTAGATATTCGTTCCATTTGTCCGGATGTTATCTTGCTCTTTGATTCCTACTTTCATGTGGTGATTCATTATGGGTCCAAGATTGCTCAGTGGAGGAAGCTTGGTTATGATAGGGACCCAAGTCATGAGAACTTTAGAAAGCTGTTGGAAGCCCCAGAGTTGGATGCCCAGCAATTGGTGATGGAACGAGTTCCAGTGCCAAAGTTTATAAGATGTGACCAACATAGCAGTCAGGCAAGGTTTCTTCTTGCCAAGTTGAATCCATCTGTAACTCAAAATTCAACATACACAGATGGTTCGGATATTGTCTTTACTGATGACTTGAGCTTGCAAGTTTTTTTAGATCACTTGCAGGTACTGGCAGTGCAAGGGTGATCAAAAAGAGCATTAATTAGATTTTATGCTCTTTAGTAATGGTCACATGAGAAGCAAAATTTGTAAGTAGCTTTCAGAGAAGAGGTTTTCATGTTTTCAGCGTGAAGTGTCTTCTTGTTTACTTTCGAATTGTAAATTATCTGATTTCTTCTGTTTGATTAGAATATAGTTTTGTGTACCAGACGAGTTTTGAAGATAAAGCATACGGTTATTGTTACTTCGACTAGGAATTGGATTATCCCCCAATTTCTTGCCTGCACTGTAAATATTACTTGACGTTATATGATAGATTAAAGCAATGTCCCGTTTCATTGTTTTTTTATTTATTTATGATTTTCCTTGATGGTGGCGAATAAGTCTTTATACCCTTTTCTAGGTTGGAAAGGCCAATATGTTGTCATGGGTCATAGAGAAGTGAATGCTTTTATGATCAATGCCTTAATGTCTTATAGCATGTTTGGAAAAACTTTCAACAGCACTAGAATCGATTTTGAATAGCCAAAATCGATTTTAATCAAATTTTGGATTGTTTGGTTATATATTTTTAGAATCAATTCTTGTTTTTAGAATTGATTCTGAGAGAAATAAGAATTTTTTATTTTCTATCAAAATCACTTTTAAAAAAATTATCAAACATAAATTATTTTATCTCAAAATTAATTTTATTCAAATCAATTCTATAAAATCGATTCTATTTAGAATCAATTTTAAAAAAATAGAACCAAATATGCTATTAGTTTTAGTAATTTTAATTATGCAGAGACCAAAAAATTTGATCAATCTTAGCACCCAACTGGTCTCGGAGTCGAAATTCTAGAAATTTATTTCAAGCAAACAGCGTGAGCCTTGTTTAGCTACTGGCTTCTCCTTTCAATCACCTCAATCCACATTTCATATTCAAGAGCACCATTCCATTCTATATTAAAGAGCAACATTCCCGTTATCAAGTTAGAATTCAAAATTAGATACTTGAAATATCCCATAAAGATTGCGTCAAAAAAAAAAAAAGATCCCATAAAGATTTAGAAAATTTGATTCGGGATAAGAACCCCAACCTCTGATATGCTAAGTATAACATACGCCTGCGTTAGCACGATGGTTACTAATTTATACAATGCCAGATACAAAACCTAATATATGCAAGGTTTGTCTTTCTGGGTAACAGAAATCCTTTACTGCTTGGAATTACCTCTAAATTTGTTCCTGTTTCCACTTCTCAGAGACAATGCAGACCTTCCTCAGAAAACCAGTTTGATCCTATTTGATAGCAACTATGTATTAGAAAGCAAAAGACCTGTGAACAATAACATGTCCTCCACACTGATAAGCGAGAAAAGGGAAGAAAGCATCGACATGTTACATTCATCAATAAGTTCTATGATAGAAATCACAGACACCTTTAAGATGAACCTGTGTGGAACATTTGAGGAGGAAGAAGAAAATATAAAGCTAATATGAAATTGAAAAGAAAGTTCATGAGCATTAGAGAGGCTCAGACTCTCCCAAAAGCCTAGTCCAAATTTCTGCCTACCCTCCCTCACACACACCCCCTCTCATACCTATAGCCTCTCACCTTACTTCCCATGCCAACTCAGCAGAGTTGGTTAAAAAATGTGCAACCCCCCACTACTCCCCAATTCTCTCTATATCTATTTCCTCATTTGCCCTCTCTTTCATGTACTCTGTTAATGAGTGGATACCTAACAATACTCCCCCCAAAAAGAATCACCACCAATACATAACATTTGCAAACTGTCAAAAATTTCTGATCACTATTAGTGCAACCTATACATTGAATAACAGTCTTAGCCACAGCTTCTTCTAGAGACTTCTTCATAAATTTTGCTCTAACAGCATCATTCAGCCTATCATCCAGCCTCCTTAAAAATGAGCTAACATAGACTGCCCACGAGTCTTCAAAAGCTGGGAGGATCTCCCATGTAACATGGACTTCCTGTCTCCCTTGCCAATCTCAGTTAGAAACTAAGACTTCAGCAAGCTCAACTTTTATACCATCTAGCCGTGATTGGTTAAATGCAGCAAGACAAACAGGTTTAGGAAATCACTTGAGTAAAGCGATGACTTCACTTATCCATGCATGCCAAACATCTTTCCTTGTTTCAATGAATTGTAGCACCTACCCCTTCAAATATGAGGCAAATGGGTTAGATATACTCCCCCCCTTTCAATTGCCACCTTGTCCTCAAGGTGGAATGTAGGAAATTGCTCTTCAAAGGCAGTAACTGTAGTGGTATCCTAGCAAGAAAGATCACAACATGCATATGCTAAAAGACCAAAGAGTTCGAATGGAATAGAAAAGAACTCAATATAGACCACATCAATACATATTGAGAAGAGATTCATCAACACAGTAACATATTGACCTCCAAATATCATGAGAGTGATGACGAAATAAGCATCACTCATAGCTATTAGGCCAGCAATGCACTATCTTGAGAAATGATATTTAGCATCAAATCTCTTCCAATATATCTCTGAACCTGGATATTTCGTCTTCTTCGTTGCATACATGATTGTGCAACGTGTAACTCCCATTTTATATGCCAATAAAGATGCAACAAGATTCCCACTGCAATAGTTTCCAATGATCAAATCCAAATAACCCTGTAACTTAATAGCAATTTCACTAGCAACCTCATCTGCATAAGTCTCAAGATATGGCCTTACACCTGTCCTTGAGATCCAATTCTAGGGGGTTTCTTTTTGCTGAATGAAATGGAACTTGCACTGCAACATAGGGATACATCACCTTTGCAAGAGCCGCAGTTGGCTGCCATTGTAGTATTTCCACCCTTGAAATGTGTTGACGGTGTGTCAAATAGGGGCATTAAACCCAATTTGATACTCTAAATATTTTGTAAATATGTTTGATTTTGTAATCATGTAGTTACCTTTTTTACTTTAGTTTATTTTAGGAAGTTCCCATTCTCGTATATTTGTTTCCTAATTCTAGGCTGATATTCTCCTTAATCCTAGCTATTTAAGTAGCTGAATTCCTCTATAAAAGGAAGAATCCTGTACAGTTTTGTCATCAGAAAATAATAGCACACAAATTCAACTTGGCATCAGAGCCTTATCTCTGTGCTTGTGCGCCTTTGCCTACTGCCATGGCTGACAGTTTCTCAGCCACCAATAACTCTGAAAATACCGAAAGTGGAGACAACCCCAACACAAAAAGAGTCCCAATAATACCTCTTCAATGTCTCTTAAACTTGAATAGAGGATGCTGTTTAGTGACTCTCACTTAGTGTAGGATCACCACAATTCACCTCAGTGGGGCAAACTATCTACAATTGTCCCAATCTGTCTACATGTACATCCATGGCAAAGGAAAGCTTGAATACCTCACTGGTGAGCAACTCCAGCCTGCCATCATCGACCCACCATATGCTATGTGGGATGCTGAAAATTCCATGATGATGACATGGTTAGTGAACTCAATGCAAGAGGATATCAGTTGCAATTATATGTGCTACCCCACAGCCAAAGGGCTATGGGATAATGTCATGGAAATGTACTTGGACCTGGGAAACAAGTCCTAAATTTATGAACTGACGTTGCAAGCAAGGGAAATTCGACAGGGAGGAGACAATGTGACAAAATACTTCCATTCGGTAAAGCGAGTAAGACAGGACCTTGCTCTCTTCAACACCTAGAAGTGGAAGTCAATCGAGGATGCCAAACACGATCAACAAGTGGTAGAGGAAGGGAGGATATTACAATTTCTTGCTGGTCTCAATGAAGAATTGGATGAAGTTTGTGGCAGAATCATTGGGAGACTAGCCTTACCCTCACTTGGTGAAGTCTTTGCAGAGGTTAGGAGAGAAGAAACATGTAAAAGTGTGACGATGGGAAAAACCAAGGTAGAAACAACACCTCCGAGACCAATGCACCGTGGTAGAAGCCGCTACTCATAAGAGTTCCACAAATCAAAAGAACTCCTCAAATCTTTTAGTGTAACCATTGCAATAAGCATCGCCATACCCGAGAAACATGCTATAAGATTCACGAAGGACCAGCACACTTGAAAGGCAACAAATTTGGTCTTAAGGCTCCTTGGCCACCCCCCATAGCCCATGAAGCTGAAAAGGCCTCTTTGAGCAAGGACCAAATTGAGCAACTCATAAGGTTGTTAAAATCTAGTTCTTTGTCTGGTACTTCTAGTGGCTCTTTGGCACAAACAAGTAATTTTAGTACCCCTAGCTCCCTTAACTGCACCTCAAATACATGGGTACCATGGATCATTGATTCAAGTGCATCTGACCATATGACCAGCCTGTCTTCCTTATTTAAAACTTATTGTCTATGTTCTAGAAATGAAAAAAATTAGAATTGCAGATGGTAGTTTCTCATCAATTGTAGGGAAAGGTAGGATTGCCCTATCTAAACTCATTGACCTACAAAATGTCCTACATATACCAAAACTTTCCTGTAACCTTCTATCTATGAGCAAAATTTGTAAAGATTCTAATTGCCATGTGAAGTTCTTCGACTCTCATTATGTATTTCAAGACTGGACCTCAAGGAAGATAATTGGCAATGCTAAAATGATAGATGGACTCTATTACTTTGAGGAGGAATTCGAGAATAAAGTAGCTTAGGGATTTAGTGGTATAAGTTCTACCCTTGCGCAGGACCAAATAATGCTCTAGCATAGTAGACTAGGACATCTAAGTTTCCAATATCTTAAGCATTTGTTTTGCAAGTTTATTTAAAAACATTGATTGTTCTTCTTTTGAATGTGAAAGTTGTGCTCTTGCAAAAAGTCATCATGTTCCTTACTCCTCACAACTGTATCATGCATACAAACCCTTTCACTTAATTCACAGTGATGTGTGGGGTCCCTTAAAAATTACAACTCTATTTGAGAAAAGGTAGTTTATAACCTTTATTGATGATCACACCCGACTGTGTTGGATTTACCTTATGCATGAAAAATCTAAAGTTCTTAATACCTTTAAACTTTTTTCGCAAATGGTTGAGACCCAATTTGAAACAAGGATCAATATTTTAAGAACTGATAATGGGACTAAATATTTTAATAAAGCTTTCAATGAATTTCTTCTAAGCAAGGGCATTTAGCATCAATCTACATGTCCAAATACCCCTCAACAGAATGGCATTGCTGAAAGAAAGAACAAACATCTCCTTGAAGCAGCCCGTGCCATAATGTTTGAAGGAAATGTCCCAAAATATTTATGGGGAGATGCTATCCTAACAACTGCCTATCTCATAAATAGAACGCCCACTCGTGTGTTAAATTATCACACACCTTTGGGCAACTTCAAAAGTATTTTTCCAACATATAGATTGCTTGCTAATATGCCCTTGAAGGCTTTTGGTTGCACTGTATTTGTACATATCCGCTCAAGCTCTCGGTCTAAGCTTGACCCGAGGGCTAAAAGGTGCATTTTCATTCGGTATGCAGCAAATCAAATAAGGTAAATATGTTTTAATCCTAACACAAAAAAGCTACATGCTAGCATGGATGTTAGTTTTCTAGAACATCAACCTTTCTTTCAAAAAAATTCTCTTCAAGGGGAGAATAAAAGTGAAGACAATTTTATGAATAACCAAGTTTTGCTGAATAAACCTTTGGCCACTCCCATTTTGAATACTAAAATTAGTTCTAACAATACTGCAAATACTGAAATTAGTAATATCAGTCCTAAAACCAGTTCTACACCGGAAACTAATAAGTAAATACTAATGCCAAACTTAGATGGCGTCCAAATAGGGAAAGAAATACTACTGTCAAAAAAGAAGCTGCACGTTTATGCTCGAAAAAAGCATTCAAAACAAAGCAGAAACCATACTATCATCCCAGCACAAAGCCAACTAGATTCCCCAGAAGTCGACCCAACAGATGAAGTATAAGAACTTCCAGGTAATACTGAATCTCCTACCATATATTTTGACCTACCTATAGCCCTTAGGAAAGAAACTAGAACTTGCACAAAGAACATACCCAGAACTAGCACAAAACACCCCATTTACAAATATGTTTCCAATGAAAAACTTTCCCAAAACCATCAAGCATTTACCTCTAAAATTACAAATCTGTTTGTGCCTAGAAACATTGAGGAAGCACTAGATGATCTGAACTGGAAATTAGTAGTTTTAGAGGATTTTAATGCTCTCAAGAAAAATGAGATTTGGGAAATTGTTGATCTCCCACATGACAAAAAGCAAGTAGGGTGTAAGTGGGTCTTCACCATCAAATGCAAGGCAAATAAAGCCAAGTTGGTAGCAAAGGGATTCACTCAAACCTATGGAGTGGACTATCAGGAGACATTTGCTCCAATTGCTAAGCTCAACTCCATACGGATTTTACTATCCCTTGCAGTCAATTTTAATTGGCCTCTAAAATAGAGAGTTAGAGGAGGAAGTTTTTATGAGTCTTCCCCCAGGATTTGAAAAAAGCCTTGAAAGAAATAAAATGTGCAGACTAAATAAGCCCCTATATGGGTTAAAATAGTCTCCAGCGCAGTTTGAGTGTTTTGGTACAGTTGTGAAAAGACTGGGTTATATACAAAGCCAAGCTGATCACACATTATTTTGTAAACACTCAACAGAAAATAAAATTGCAATCTTGATTGTGTATATAGATGACATAATCTTGACAAGTGATGATAGCTTGGAGCTCAGAATTTTGAAGAAGAAACTTGCCAAAGTGTTTGAAATCAAGGAGCTTGGTCCATTAAAATATTTTCTTGGAATTGAGTTTGCTAGGTCCAAGGAAGGTATTTTTACGAACTAAAGGAAATACATTCTTGATCTCTTGAAGGAAATAGGTCTACTTGGATGCAAGGTTGCCGAGACACCCATGGAGCCCAACATCAAGTTACAACCAGCTAAACCTGAAGATGTAATGGACAAGGGAAGATATCAACAACTGGTGGAGAGATTGATCTACCTATCTAACACTTGTCCTGACATAGCTTTTTTTGTAAGCATGGTAAGTCAATTCATGCACTCACTAGGCCCAGAACACTTAGAGGCAGTCAATAGGATCCTAAGATACTTAAAGGGATCTCCTGGAAGAGGACAACTCTACAAAGCCCGAGGACATCTACAAGTAGAAGCATATACCGATGCAGATTGGGCTAGAAGTGTAATGGACCAAAGGTTAATATCAGGCTATTGTATTTTTGTTGAAGGAAACATGGTAAGTTGGAAAAGCAAAAATAGAATGTTGTAGCAAGGACTAGCGCTTGAAGCTGTATTTAGAGTAGTAGCTCATGGAATATGTGAAGCATTGTGGGTTGAGAAACTTCTACAGGAATTGAAAGTTTATAATTCTCCTCGAATAAAACTATACTATGACAATAAGTCTATAATATCCATTGCTCACAATCCAATTCTACATGACAAAACAAAACATGTAGAGGTGGACAAACATTTCATCAGGGGAGAAGATTGAAAGAGGACAAATCTGCATTTGCTATGTTCCTACTATAAAGGAGTTTGTAGATATCTTAACAAAACGACTACCTAAGAAGTCTTTTGATCACATAACCAGCAAGCTGTCCATGGAGAATATCTTCAACTCAGCTTGAGGGGGAGTGTCAACAGGGTTTCAAATAGGGGCATTAAACTCGATTTGATGCTATAAATATTTTGTAAATATATTTGATTTTGTAATCATGTAGTTACCTTTTTTAATTTAGTTTATTTTAGGAAGTTCCCATTCTCGTATATTTGTTTCCTAATTCTAAGCTGATATTCTCCTTAATTCTAGCTATTTAGTAGCTAAAATCCTTTATAAGAGGAAGAACCCTATACAGTTTTGTCATCAGAAAATAACAACACACAAATTCAACTAAATGCTTCCAAAATCACCCATGTTAACTTCAAACCCATCGAATACCGTTATGCTTCCTCCCTCATCACAAGCAAGATTCTAAAGCGCTTTAGAGCACATAGGATAACTGCTACATAAGCAATTAGCCACTGGAATTATTTTCTTGAGAGAAAGGAAACATTCCATGAAAATGATGAACCAGAAATGACCCATACAATTAATAACAAAATTGATCAACATGGGTAACCATTGCCTAAAATTTGAACATAGTATGGGGAACTTTACAACAGAATAGGCATATCGTTCTACTGATATCAGCGACCTCACAATAATAACATTTCCTAGAAGGGAGGCCTTGAGTCCTGGTTCAATAATACCAGGGAAAAGCTTTTCCCCTCTGCACAACTCTCTTTCTAGAAAATTAGTAGTCTGATGATAGACAACTATGCTACTCAGAGGTTGAAAACCAACTATCTTCTTGTCACTAGAGCTAGTAACTACTAATGTTCTGCATAAAAACTTCTCCATCTGTATCTAAGTTATCAAAAGAAGTAGCAAGAGTAGAAACACCTTCACCTCTCAAGTAAGTCGTCAATTCCCCAAGTTGGAGTGGCATTTGATGGTATGGAAGTCTGCTATTTTCAAATGCCAAACATCCAGAGAAGTTCACTTCTATTGCTGTCTCCACAATTACGAACCCATACCCCCATAACCTAGACTTGCATTGGCACTTCATCGCTCCCTTGTTGATTTCAATAGGTTTCCATAAGTTTGGACCTAGTCATCCCCATAGGTTTTCATAGTTTTGGACCTGACCTGTTGATTTCAATACAAAGCACCCTTGTTCAGTTCCCTAACCCTTCTCTTCTTTAATTTGGGCTTGGCCCACGACATCTCTATCTAAATTTGAAAGTTGTTGCCATTTCCCAAATATTGGTGGCAATAAAATGCCAAAATAAATTGCTTCACAACTTTGGGCTTGACCCGATAACTTCATTTCCTGTTTTGTCTCATCAAAATCCCTATTCTTTTCCTTTCTCTTTTCAGCTTGGCTCATTAGGTCAAACCTACCCACTTTGTGCAATTCCTCCCCAGCTCCTCTTTCCTTTTCACTTGCGGTGCTTACAACGTGAAGTTAGGGTGTTGCCACTGTCGCGACCTTTTGCACAACCGCAGGTAGTTCGCCGGCCACCGTGATTAGGTTTGGGTTTGGTGACCATCTTCGAACAGCTTCCACGAAGCAGCAGGGATGATCTTCTTCGACCACCTCCATCTTCGCCACACCTCTTCTCCTTCCTTCTTTGATGGTTCTTCTTCATCGCGAACCCACAGCACCACAAGTAGGAGCCATCCGGCCACTGCGTGTGAGTTCGAATTTGATGACTTCAGCAGTGGTAACTTATCCTGTGAGTGTGGGATTTCGAGGTCAGTCGTTGATCCATGAGTGAATCTGGGTTCAATGAAGCATTTGGGAGTTTGTGGTAGCGGCTTCGTTTTTCTCTCCCTCACCGTTAACAAAGCGGCTTCTTGCCTTCCGTTGTTTCTCCATGGCAGCCTATGGTCCCAAGAAGGGTTAGGCGGCCTACTCCCCCAAGATGGCCCAGCTCGATGGTGCAAAAGACTCCACAGAGAATGATGGGAGCATCGCTCCTCCCCATGGTGAGATCGGAAGTCACGACACTCTCTATGAAAAGGAGATATTTGTGATCCCCTCACCCTTCTGTTACCCCCATCCCATCAGTCCTCCAGCTCCACCTGGCAGTGCTCTCTGGTGGCGGAGATCACTCCCCAAGCCGAACGTCGTGTCGTCCTCTTAATAGCTGCTTGACTTCATCTATCTTCCTCTCCAGATTCTTTATCCTAGCTTCCATGGCAGCTTCAACAATAAGGCGCCCATAGCCTCCAAGAACGAGGCTTTGATGTCAATTGATAGAAATCACAAATAGGAACTAGAAAGTAGAAGAAACTAAGTGTATTATTAACACCCTCAAGATGAACCAATGTGGATCATTTGAGGAAGAAGAAGAAAATACAAAGTCAACATGAAATTGAAAAGGAACTTCTTGAGCATTAGAGAGGCTCAGACTCTCCCAAAAGCCTAGTCCAAATTTCTGCCTAACCTCCCTTACACCCTCTCTAACCTCTCACATTACTTCCTATGCCAACTCAACAGAGTTGGTTACAAATGTGCATCCCCCACTTCTCCCCAATTCTCTCTATGTCTATTTCCTCATTTTCCCTCTCTTTCATGTACTCTATTAATGAGTGGGTTCCTAATATACTACAATCCTGAAAGCAGTGAAAGTTGACTCCCAAGAAAGATGCAATTCTGTGCATTAACTGTGGAACTAAAGGATGGAACCTGATTTAAATACTCAGTAACAAATTCTTGACTACACACTCTTAGCACATAGAAAACTAATTAGAAAACCACAGTGACAAACTATGGCCTGAACTAGATAATTACATTTACAAATCGATTTAAGAATATTGAAGAGCATATATCCAGATTGATAATATCAAACTACAGTTCACATGAACAATCTCAGCCTGAAGTGTGATATTCTGCAAAGTGCAAATATTACTCCATTTATTATTGCATTGTTACTTTCGACCATCAATACATAGAATAAAAAGCAATTAATCATATAAGCCCTCGATTCATCTAAACAAAGGGATTAATAATTTTTTTTTAAAAAGTAACCTAACAATTGAACACACAAAATGATGCAGCAAAAGAAAAATTGTACAAAGATAAAACATGGAAAAATGAAAACAAATGAAAAAATACAAATACATACATAGGAGAAGATAATAAAAGGAGATAATCGAAGAACTTTCACCATTAGATATAATTCATGAAAAACAATATACGTAATATGTGACTAAATCGATTTGCACTATCCATATGTTGTGTTTGAGCTATCCATATTTGGAAGGAAAATCCTATTTTAAAGCAAACTAAGAAACAAAATACAGGAGTTTCTTCCAGCTCAGCTTGCCTATTTCTTCCAGCTCAACTTGCCTGCCCAGCATTTCAGTTACTGTAGAAATCACATGTCCAAGTTGGTGCACTCCTAATTCTCTTTCTTTCTTTGACCTCATTGTGATTGTCATTTGTAACAACATCAAGTTGTTCGAAACATTCTTGATAGCCTGCAGAAAAGATCAGCTTATTATTAAAGTTACCATATCAAACATTATAAAAGAATCTAACTCAAAACTGTGAAATTCAAAAATATCACTGCAAAACCTGATTCTTTTAGGTCTAAATATGATCCGTTTTTCTTATGTAATGGACCAAAATTTCCTTTGATTATAGGAAGCAAGACGTTGATTATGATACGATATTAGTTAGGAGTATAAATAGTTGAGCAGTTTCATTTGTAGAGGAAGTGAATTGTTATCCTTGGAGTTATTAAACTCTTTTCTCTCTGACTATTCTTCTCTTCTCATCTGTTTCACTCTATTCTTATTAATTCCCTAATCATTGGTAAATTCAAATTTACCATCAAAACACATCTTCTGTTGCGATGGATGCACAATGAATACTAAACATTACATATTCATCCTTCATAATGCAAGCAAAATTAATAGGAATAAAATGATGCAAAGGATGAGAGGAACTCACATACCCTTTTTCTTGTCCTCAGAGTCATTAGGAAGTGGCAGGAGACTCTCTGTATACATAGTGTACCAAGCATACCTAGGGTAGAGAAACTGTTGCCAACTAAAATGCTCAAGTAGCTCTCCGCTGATATTATATTTCGAAAATACCATTGTGCAAACATCAAATCCAATAATATCACCATCATTGGATAAACATATAGGCTGAAAGTCTTCGCCAAAAATTTTGTACAAAGTCCAAGATCACTGCACTTTATATTCTTGCATCACCCAAATCTCAAGTCTATACTTATCATTGCTCCAAAAACACAAGGCTAGGCATCCTCCCAGTTCCATAAGACTGCAAGGGCCTGACATTACCACTCGCCTCTGGCAAAGGTATCTCTGAAAAACTCCTTTCCTTCAGATCAAATATAAGAATAGGATCACCACGACTGCAATAGCAAGCCAACCAATGGAAAGCCCCATTTAAGAATAACCCACATCTCCACACATTATTCATTAGGCGATTGGGAAGGTCAACTCAAAATTCTTCCATGAATTGGTTCTCAGGGAAAGGAAATCAAAGTGGTCTTCCTTATTCTTATCCTTCCAAGCTAAGACTACCAAGTAGTCATCCATTGATGCGTCGTACCCAAAGCCACAGAGAAGCGCGTTTCCAAGAAGATCAACGTGAAAGCTTTTAACATCTGACAACATATGAGAGTATGATATTTGTTTGTGGGCACCGGTTGATGGATTCCATATAATCAATTGCGGGTACTTATGTAACATTATAAACCCTCTACATGATGCCAGAACATAAACTCTGGAAGTACTAGATGGCAGAGAGACATTAACTGAAGCATGACCATCATGAAATAATGCATCCAAGTCATAGGACAAAGCCTTAGGACTTTGGATAAATATACATCTACGGGTGGGTGCGGCAGCGAGTTCAAAATGTGATTCTGCGAAGTTGGGATCAGAAATTAGAGAAAGCCATGATTTGCAAACACACCTGAATTGCAAGAGGGATTTCACCGGTAGCCTCAGCAGGATTTCCCGCATCAACTCTAGTGGTAGGTCATTGTTGTTGTCCATGGCGATGCCCAAGTGTTTGGTTGCGCTAAGAGCACGTGCTTGGGTCGGCGAGGAGTGCACTTTCTGCTCGGACGGAGTGCAGTGGCTGTGAGGGCTTTGAGAATTGGAGAAATGAGAAATAAGAAATAAGAAATAAGAAATGAGCAGCATCAGAAGAATCTAGGTGGACAGAATTCCTAAAGAATATGCAAATGGCCATATTGGGCATGAGCTTTTTAAAATAATTACTGAGTGCATTGGGCTATGTTTTCTAATATTAAACGAAAGTAGTTTTCCTTTTCACAAAAATTTATACTTTTAAAGTTTGTTTTACTAGTCTAGGTCAAAAATAAAAAGAAAAAATTGTTGTATTTATTTGTTTGTGCTTCTTAAAACAAAACAAGTAAAATTAAGACTCTTCTGATATGCATAATGATAAGATATAATATAGCAAGATTTGTTATTTTTTTTAATCAGGAGGTTTGCTAAAATTTTAATATTTTATAATGTTCAGTATGATATTGTATAAGATATTATATTATATAATATAATATTATTCTCATGATATTGTAATAATAATTATTATTAATATTATTATGAATTCAAAAATAAATTTATATTTCAAATATTTATTACATTTTATTATTTAAAGTTATAACTTATATTAATTGTTACTTGTTATTTATTTTAATATTTTTATTTTTTATTTTCATAAAACATGAAAAAAAAATTAAAAAAATACATAATGCTCTCTTTCTCTTAGACGTTTTAATATGTTACTTCTACTTTTCACCATAATAATATATAAAAAGCAAAAAGTAAATATATTAAAATAATATTTTTATTAGCTATTTCAATATAAATTTAAATATACATATTTTAAATTTACTGATTATTTATTAATTGCAAATATTATTTATTTTTGTTATATAAATTATATTTTTTGTTAAATATTACTTATTATTGAATACTATTTATTTTTAATAGTTAATTATTATTTACTTATATATTTTTCATATTATTCTAAATTATTATATTTATATAAATTTTATTTAATTTAAAATATTAATTTATTTGTTAAAAATAATTAGTTATTATTTATTTTTAATCATTTATTGGAAATTTAATTTAATTTTAATAAAATATAAAAACCAAAAGTATGAAAGAGATTTTGTATATTAAAAACTAATCAACACTAATTCTACCTTCTCATATACTTGATTAGCTTATCTATCATTTTAATATATAAGGGTTTTTAATGGATAAGCTTCTATATGTTTTGCACACAAAACAAAAAATAAAGTCATAGTGCCCATAATTAGCTCATTCTATTATGTTTAATATAGCATACTAAATGCACCTTTAGAAAATAATTAGTTTTTACTCTTTTTTTAATAAACAAATCTACCTCCATCATAATCACAGGCATTAGAAGAGGGAGAATATTTTTTTTCAAAAATCTAGGAATCACTTTATTTATTTTTTAGTATATCGGTGGTGCTGAGATGGGAACCACTTTCTTTATAAATATATCTTTAAAACATTTTTGGGGAAAAAGACCACACACCCATTCCACTTTCTATTTATCTATCAAGAAAAAAGGGCATCTCATTCTCACTCGTCCTACATTTTATTGTCCACATATTTAATTAAGTTATTTTTTCTTAAAAATAAAAAATACAAAATAGATTATGATTTTTTCCCAAAAAAGATTTATTAGCTACAAAAGCACTTTTTTATTTAAACATATATTTTGAGAAATGAATTTTAATGTCCTTAATTGTAATTTAAGAAGAACAAAACACTTTTATTTATTTAATTTTTTTTATATCGAACCAGTTTAATAACTTTTGATACAAATAAAAAGTATTTTTTATAATTATTAACTTTTTGCTTATGCTTTTGTTCCTACTTCTAATTTTACCTCAATAATGTTATTTGTACATATATTTGAGATGCATTTCCGACATGTTACCTACCTTTTTTTTTCAGTTAGCAATTTTTTGAACTAAAGTTACCAACTTTTTTAACTGAGTTATCAACCAGTTGCAGCATACAAATACTCATTTTTTTTTCTCAGTTATCAACTTTTTAAACTAAAGTTACCAACTTATTCGACTTAGTTACCAACTAGTTGAATGTAAAATATCCTATAATGTTATGATGCAACTGGTTGGTAACTTAGTTGAATAAATTGTTAACTTTAGTTTAAAAAGTTGGTAACTAAAAAAAAAAAAGTTGGTAATTTGTCGAATGCATCCGTTTTTGTGCGTTCACATAACATAACTCATTTTACCTCTGAAAAGTACTTGTTACGAAGTAGTTTGGGGTCAGTAACATTACCGAGGAGATGATGGATGCCAATAGAGGGTGTCTAGAGAACTCCAAGGTAGTCATATCCTTCTACTTCAAGGGTATAGGGGTACCTACAAGGATTTCGATTCTTAAGTTAACAAGGGCCAAGAGGTATTAAGATGAAATTGGGGAACGATCACTTACCTAAGTTGTGATCCAGTATTTATAATGGTGGCTAGGAGATCGCGGTTCCGCCTTCCCAAGATATCTTTAGTAATAGTTTGCCCCTAATTTGGAGGGTCTCTAGTAATCATTTCATAAGCTAGAACCCTATTTGAACCTGGTCTCACTGGAGCGATTTAGGTATTAGGCCAAGCTTCGACTTGGGCCTTTTAATTGGTCTGTGGTTTCATCCTTAGACTGGGCTTGCTGCCCTTGTCCGTAATAGTGCCACCAACTTGATGCTGGAGGCCGAGGCCTTTGGTTTGAGTTCCATGTTCCCAAAGCGTGAGACCCTTTGGGCAAGTTCCGGTTTCGATAGGTGATGCATTGCTATTATGTTAGTTGCCTCGTGTATTCTAAGGCATACTCGTCTTACATGTTTGAGAAGATTCTAGAACAGTAACGGCTCTTTTCATGATTTGAGTCATGTTGCTTCATCTTCGCTTTAGTTTAAGTGAGCTAATCCTCACCATTCCCATGCTAACACATGTTGATTTTGAGTCATCGTGTCCTGATGCAAATCATTTCAAATTGCGGTTATTTTATGGTTATGCCCCTGTTTATTCTTATAAAATGATGCTTTCATGCCCTTGGTGCTTCTTCATGTATGTATTCGAAAGGGTCACTTTTCTATTTAAAATGTTGTCTTCTTCTTCAATGTTTTACTTTGGCTACCATTTTAGCATGCTTCTTTGTTGAATCCTCTAAGTGATACACTTGTGTTCTCTCCCGTGCACTAGTATATTGCTCAAGGCAACATTCCCATCATTTTTCTCCGTCACTCATAGGAGGAGATTTTCCTAGCATTTCTTTTTCACCCTTATTGTAAGTGTTTTTGTCTTTCTTATTCTATTGCTTGTGATGTTTTCTTGCTTTAAGGTGATGATGTTTAGGCTTTACTGATGTGCACTTTTGGTGAATTTTGTGTGTTGGGGGCCTTATTGGGTGGTGGTGCACATGCACCACCTATCTATTTCTTCTTTCCCTGTCGACCCTTTCTAGTTGTTTCTGACTCTTAGTGAAGGGGTGCCACTGTAGGTAGTGATATTTTATGGGACTGCTTTTATGTTTTATTGTAGTGATTTAGGCATTGTAATGGTGGTGCCCCTATGTACATATTTGCCAAGTTCCAAGATGGGGAAAAGGAGAGTCTTCGAAGATCTGAAAGTCCCAACGCCTTTGCATGATAATAACGAGGAGATCATCTACGAATGGGTGGATTTGGAGGTTCTCAGTATTCCGTCTATTATTAGTGTGGAGCATCTTGGCCAATATAAGGAGTGCCTTAAGCCTACTTTAGGGAGTCTATAAGATTCTGACAATGTCCTTGGGGCGGCTTCTAACGATGAGTGTATTTGTTTTTTAAATCATCAACCTCATTTCTTGTGGATGTACAAAGCCCTTTTTAGTAAATTGGAAATTCTGCTTCCTTTCAATGATTTCCAAACGAAGATTCTCTTGTCCATTCATGTTGCCCCTAGTCAGCTTTATCCAAATAGTCGGGCTATGATCCGGGTTTCTGAGATGGTTTGTAATTATTGGCAACTTTTGACTTCCCTCAAGTTCTTCATTTCGTTGTTTACCTTGACCCGCCTTGGTGGGGCTAGTGCGCCCCAACAATGGCTTTCCTTCCAGGCTTTGCTGAACCCTCATATATTCATGCTTTATGAAGAGTCTATCAGGAGTTCAAGTGGTCATATTTTAAGGTTTCAACATAACCTGGGGTTCATGCATTCTTTTTAACCTTGGAAGGTCAATCTCGGATTGATATCTATTGGCGAAAAAATGGTTCCGGTATCCAATTCAGTGATAGCGATCTTTCTTCTATAGAAAATGAGACAATTAACTTTTTCCTTGATTGTTAGAGGGATAATCCCTTAAAAATAGAAGAAATAATATATGGGGATAATGACATCCTCCGAGCCACTTTAGCTGTTTTTCTTGTTTACTCACTTTGTATACCAATTTTTGCTTATCCTGCCCAAGTTTGAAAACTTATTTCTTTCTTGTTCTTGATTTCAGCAGATAGTCTTGTTTCAAGCAGCATGGCCCTTAAAGGAAAGCTTGTATGTCTCTAGAGGAAGGTCAAAGCTGAGGCCGCCTCGAAATTGAAGAGGAAATTCCTAGTTTATTCTGTGAAAACCAAATCAATCCCTGTAGACAACCTTGATAAACCTATGCTAAAAAGGAAATGGATTCAAAAAGTTCCTCGTTCGAAGGGTGGAGGTTTGGTAAAGAGCCCTTCTGATGCTAAGACGAGGATGGGTTCTTTCAAGAACTTCCCCTTGGCTAGCACTATATGGAAGAAAGATTTTACTTTCAATTCTAGCGTGGATAGCTCTTTGCTTTTTCCTTAGGCCTTCTCCACTCTCAAGAAGTCTAATTTGAATGAGAGTATGTCATAGATCATGGGATCCTTTCTCTGGGGTGCTGCTTTTATACGCTTTCTTCAGCTTCAAATTTCTAGGATTTTCGAGGAGATTGCTGCAGAAGAGTCGATGTCCATCCTTTAGGTGGAGAAGGCTTCTTTGGAGGAGAGTCTTGAGGCTAAGGAGAAGGAACTGGGGTAGGCTTTGGGCAAAGCTGGGGAGGCTACTAAAGGGATTACTAGCCTACATCTAACACAAGGTTAGCTTGAGAAGGAACCAAAGGTTTCTAAGGACCTAGCTTTTGGCCTTCAGTCCAAGCTTGAGAAGCTACAGGCTTTGTATGACAAGGCTGTCTTAGAGGGCAAAAAAGTTGTTGATGAGGCTTTGTCATTTAGTTCCCAACTTTGACTAGAGCCAAGTTAGCACTTATAAGTATTTTCATGAGAAGTTGAGATGTATTCGCCATGTCAATTCACATGGCAAGGGTGACGAGTTGAGATTGCTGACCCGGTAAAGTACTGGGTTTGTGGTCTTTTGAGGCTTTTTTTATAATAACTCTTTTCCTTTTGCCTTATTATTTAACCCTTTAAGGTCGTTTGTAAGAATACTTTTACTGACCGAGTTTTCAACTTTGTCTTAATTATCTAGGGGCCTTACCTTTTGCTTTGCCGTTTATGTTTTGTTTCTGACGTTTTACTGCCTATTTAAAGTATTCTCTTGTGTTTGGCAATTTAGTTCTTGCACATGTTTCGTGATTTCCGACCTTGAGGCCGTTGTTTCGCAACTTAGTTTTATGGGATGATTCTCCTTTTTACCTTTTTGAAATATGGCTTTTGCCATAGTATGTTCCGACTCAAATTTTTTTTGTTTTCTACACTTAGATAGTTTCATATAAGAGATATGGGTGTCTTTTTTGTCAATGCTTAAGACTTTTTCGCTTAAAGAACTTTATGCTCAGGAGGACCTTTCCCTTCAGGATTTACACTGCCATCATTGGCCTACTTATATTTAAGCCGATATTATGTGGTTTCTTTGAGTTTTCATCACTGTGGAAGCTTTTGTATTTAAAATGGACCAAGGGATGATCAATCCCTTTGTTTACATGTAAGCAAAGTGCATAAAGTAATGAAAAGATATTTTATGGATGCCTAGTGGTGGAGTTCTTTTTTGAGTAATAAGAACAAACAAAAAATGATTCGCCTTTTTGTTAATAAGGGGATTTTATTTATAACCAACTGGCCTAGTCTTAGTCTCAGAACTCAGTTGGATGTTCAAGTCATGCCTTGTTAAAACCTTTTCAGGAAAATCCTATGGGAAAAAACTTGAGGTAGGAAAAAGTGTACGCCAACACTTGAGTAGTTTCATACAAAACTTAAGCGTAATACTTCCTGAGGTTCGGGGCATGCCATGACCTCGAAGCCTTTGATGGTAGCTAGTTTGTACGTGCTTTTACCTGACACTTTAGTGACCTTGTATGGTCTTTCCCAGTTAGCTGTGAGTTTGCTGTGCCTTTGTAATAGTGGGCCAATGTTTGCATGTTAGAGGACCAGATCTCCTTTTTTGAAGTTACAAGGAATAACTCCTTTGTTATATATCTCTTTGCTATTTTTCACTTTAGAGCTTCTTCTTGGACATGCATTTCTTACTGTACTTTGCCGACGAGGACTGCTTCTTCTTTCTAGGTTGGTATATTCTAAGTACTGGCTTACCCTAAGCTAGGGTTCGCCGATTTCACTACTAGAATTTATTGGAATAGCAACCGATTTAACGACCGAAAATTTTTGGTCGCTATTTTTTATATTTAGCGACTGATTTAGCGATCGATCAAAAGATCTATATCGATGGGTCGTAGCGTGAAAAAACAGCCGCTAAATCGGTCACTAATTATTTTGGTGACCGATTTAGCGACTGGTATACACGAGTCAAAATGAGCTTCAAAATCGATCACTAAGATTGAAATTAGAGACCGATTTAGTGACCGATTTTGTAAACATATAGTTGTTCCTCCTCTAATAAAATCGGTCACTAATTTCAATTTTAGTGATCGATTTCCGAAACACAACATCTTTGCTCCTCTAATAAAACCGGTCACTAAATCGGTCACTAAAATTGAAATTAGTGACTGATTTAGTGACCGATTTCCTATACATATAATTGTCCCTTTTATAATAAAATCGGTCACTAAATCAGTCACTAATTTCAATTTTAGTGATCGATTTACTAAACACATAAATTTACCTTCCCAACTATAATCGGTCACTAAAATTGAAATTAGTGACCGATTTAGTGACCAATTTTATTATCACAGGAAAAATTATATGTATAGGAAATCGGTCACTAATTTCAATTTTAGTGACCGATTTACTAAACACGTAAGTTTAACTTCCCAACTTTAATCGGTCACTAAAATTGAAATTAGTGACCGATTTCCTATACATATAATTTTTCCTGTGATAATAAAATCGGTCACTAAATCAGTCACTAATTTCAATTTTAGTGACCGATTTACTAAACACATAAGTTTACCTTCCCAACTATAATTGGTCACTAAATTGGTCACTAATTTCAATTTTAGTGACTGATTTAGTGACCAATTTACTAAACACATAAGTTTACCTTCCCAACTTTAATCGGTCACTAAATTGGTCACTAAAATTGAAATTAGTGACCGATTTCCTATACATATAATTTTTCCTTCGATAATAAAATCGGTTATTAATTTCAAATTTAGTGACCAATTTACTAAACACAACTTTACCTTCTCATCAAGAATCGATCACTAAATCGCTCACTAAAATTGAAATTAGTGACCGATTTAGTGACAAAAAAATCGGTCGCTATTTTTTTAATTTACCCCCAAAAAGAGCCATAAGTTTCATTATGATGCTGCTGCCTCACAATCACTCTCACCTCCTCTTCTTTTTCCCTCACCTACCCCCTCTGTCCAGCCAAGGGACCGCCGCCGCTTTGAAGCCCTTCATTGCCGTCGCATTTCAGCTGCTGTCCGTTGGAGTTTGTGGCATCTTTTGCTGCTGTTTGGGCGACGTTTTGCTGCTGTTTGGGCAACATTTTGCTACTATTTGGGCTGCTGTTTGGGTGGCATTTTGCTGTCATTTGCGGTTGGATTTGCTACAGTTTTTGCTCTGTAATTTTACTACTATTTGGGTGCATTTCCTTTGTCTTTGTTGGCAACATTGGGGCTGGTTTGGGTGGCTGATTTGGGGATGTTTAGGGGCTGTTTTGGGTCTATTTTGGGGCTGATTTGGGGTTGCTTTTTGGTTGTTATTTGTGGCTGATTTCTTGGGTTAGTTTTCGCAATTTAGTGTGGGTAAGAGAGGTCAAAATGGAAGAGGATGTTAATGCCATTATTAGGAAAAGAGGTGCAATTTTTTGGGTTTATTATTTGAGATTTAAGGACCTAAAAGTGTTGCTTTTAAGATTGATTAAGTGGTTTGATTTAGATTTTATTGAAGTGTTGTCATTTTTCTTGTGTTTAGCTATAGAAATTAGTGGTATCTTTTGTTGTTTTTCTTTTATTGAAGTGTTTTGGTTGTTATTTATATTTTGTGTTCTAATTTGATATTGCAAGTTTTGTTTTAAATATATGAGATGATGATGTGGGCGTGTGGTTGGAGTTAAATTTTATTAAGTCAAATAAGAAATATTATTTTTTTGTTTCCTCTATGTTGGAATATTTTAGATATGAGGTTAGAGATTTTTATTAATTAGAGATATTAATTATGAGGATAGTTATAAGGCATTAGAGATTATGTTGAAGTAGAGATTGTTGTTAAGTAGACAGATTAGTGATAAGATATTAATGATAAGATATTAGAGATAAGGTGTTAGAGATTATTAGTGATATGAAGTGGTTTGATTATTATTTGTATTATGTGTTTTAATTTGTTTATGTCTTTTTGTGTGGATATTGGACATTGCACTACTAAAAAAGCGCTAAATAGAGGAGGATTTATAAAGGAAGTTGCAAAAAACTGCCTCAAAACGGAAAGAAGAAGGCATTTCTCAAATTGCCCCAAATAATTAAATTTGCAGGGGTTTTTTTTATCTATTTGATGGAGTTTAAAACCTCCATAAAGTAAAAGTAGAAACTACTAAATATTTAGTTTCCCTTTTTCTCATATACTTCCCTCTCAATCATTTTCAATCCCTAAAACCCCCTTCCCAAATCACTGTGGCAACTCAATCTTCTTATTCTCAATCCCTAATCCCCAAAACCTTTGATTTTTCTCTCAACCCATTGCTCCCCAACCTCTGTGCACACATCTACTCCGCCAATCTTCTTACGCTCGACCACGCACGGCTTCGCTCCGCCACGCCACGCCATGCACGGCTTCTCTCCGTCACTCCACTCATGGCTTCTCTTCGCCAAGCCACGTATGGCTTCCCTCTGCCACACTACTCACAGCTCGCTCCTCCGCACTCTGTTTGCTCTGTAGTACAAAGTTCCCTCGGCTGCACAACTCTCTCACTCTGTTGCGTCGTGCATCATCTGTCTTGTTCTTACTTTCTTTCAGGTTTAATTCTTTCATCACAATGGCTACTTTCTCCTTTAGTTAAATTTTTTGGAATTTCTACTGGCCTTGTCTATCTATTCAAAAGATGATGCAGAAAAAAAGGGAAGCTCTGCGACTTTCGAGTAAAATTTTTGAATTCTGGGTCCACATTGCTTTACTGTCTAATTTCTTATGCAACTTCATTTGCATTCAATTAATTACATAGTAGAAAATAACTTAGCAATGTCATAGAATCCACATATTCAAATAGTTGTTGTTCTGGAGCTTTATGTTATGATAATAACAATCAACGTGTATGCACATTTTTATTGCAGCTTAGCAGATGGGTAGATACTGCAAGTTCTAGCTTTTCATACTTTTTATGACTATGCTAATCAATACATATATCACCTTACATCATTTTTATTAACCAAGTTTTAGAATTAGCTGTTAAATATAAATAATCTATTATTCAAATATATTTATTAGTTAAGTAAAAAATTGATATAAAGCTAACATATATAAATGTATGTAAGTACCTACTGTATTAGATATTTTGCATTGGACCAATGTAACATCCTCCTTTGTGCAGTACTATATTTAAGTCAAAGTACCACACTCAGGAATTGTTACGGTTACTTGAGCAGACCTTAACTGACAGCAACTTTAGCCGTCTTTGCAACTTCTCGAACTATTTGGAGATAACACGGAAACAGGAGTGAGAATTTTAAATTCTCAGTAGGATTCTTTAACTATTATACATAATGTCATCGTTGTCATCTCCAGTTGCTTCGGTTTATTATGAAAAAGGTGAACATGTTATGCAAACTGTTTAATTTTATAGTTCAAAAATATATTATCCGAAACAAAGTTCATTTTACTCATACACTTGGCATTTGGGAGAGCCCATACAAAGTCAATCCATGAATTATACTATGAAAAATAACTGGAACATATTAAAATACGATAGCATCAATATACTGGAGACATAACATCTGCACATTCCTTTACTTGTACTTGAATTGAATTTATGCAGATACATAAAATTTACTTTTCTTTCTTTATCTTCCTTTACTTGTTACACATATTCTAGACGACGATCGCCATGTCATACTCCATCGGGGTGTGATCACCATGTCACACTCCTTAGGAATATGTTCATCCTGCCACGTCCTAGAGCATGATTGCCATGTCATACTCCATCAGAATGTGATTGCCATGTCACATTCCTTAAGGTGTGGGATCATCATGCTACATTCTAGAGTATGATTGCCATGTCATACCCCATCAGAGCGTGATCACCATATCACATTCCTTAGGAATATAGACTCATCATAATATCTTTCATCATAAAATCTTTACATACCACATTCCATAGTATGATCGCTATGTTATACCCCATCAGAGTGTGATCGCCATGTCACGTTCCTTAGGAATATGGGACCTTCATCATATCCTTTATCGTGAATATTTATATGCCATCATAAATTTTCGGTACTTACAATAGCTGGGTCATGTCATGCCTCATGTAAGCCCTATCCCCTATACTCACACTAGCTGGGTCGATGCTATGCCTCATGTGAGTAGGGTGCTTGCATATGCTTTAATCTTTATTCTTTACTTTGCACACCTGGGCGTTACATATCGCCGTCTCTAGAGTGCTTGCATATGTTTTAATCTTTAGTCTTTACTGCCCTTGGGTAGTCTGATCTAGGAGTGAGCTCGTCAGCTCAACTCGTGACCGTCGTCACACAGACTAACCCACAAGGGGACCCACGTGCCTCTAGGTTAGAGGGACTCAGTTGGCCATTTGCCTCCAACATAGAGAGACCTAAAAGTTTAAGCTGCCTTCACAATGAGGGACCCAATGTGCAATTGACTCCAAGTGAAGGGACCCACATCTTTGTCTGTTAACTGCCTTCATAAGGAGGGATCTCAAATAACTGCCTCTACGTGAAGGGACCCAATCTTATCTTATTTAATTGTCTTCACAAGGAGGGATCTCAAAACTGCTTCCAGGTGAAGGGACCCACATTTAATATATTCATATCCTTTCATTCTCATACATAATCAAGCATAGACATGCTGAATGTACTCATACATATACTTCATCATTTATTTTTATATATCCTTGCATACATGATTTTCACATACATATTCATAACATCTAAAGGCTCATAACTTCCTTACAATTCTACCGAAAATTCGGCAACATAACGGACCAGATCCGTTTTTCCATGAATAGTGCCAGTCTCAATAGACAGTCAGTCACAGTAAGAGATCAAATATAATGCATCAATCTTTCAAGCACCAACATGGAATTTAAAACACTTGGACTTTAATTGAACTCATATATACATTAAGGTGTTAAATCCTTAAAGTTTGAAATTCCTGCTCATATTCTTCAACTCTGCCGGTTTTTAGAAATTAAACCTTAAATTCATTTTAACCCGGCCTGCCCTGAAGTTGGCCAGAATTGCACACTTAAAAGTAAAAATCTACTAAAAATCAAAAACAATTCCAAATCATATGAAATTGGTATCATATCAAAGCTAACAGGACAAGCTTTCATTTACAATAAGTTTCATTTCATTTACTTTAGTAGAGCTCGAGTTATAAATCTTGAAATTTGACTTTCCTAAACTACCTTATTTTGGCCCAGTTTGGACATAGGGCAATATCTTTGAACCACTGAGAACAAACGGGACCATATCTAACTCAAAATTTCTTTATAGAATGTTCTCCTATGTATAAGCTTTCTAAAAATGTTAGTTTCACTCAATTTGGAGTTGTGCAAGGTGAGTTATGGCCTTTTTAACTCACACTGCCCGGATGAAAGTCCTGATTCCTAGGTCAATTTTCAAAAATTCATATCTCTCTCAATATTAATCCAATGACCTTATATTATGTATGTATGGAAAGCCCTGAATGTCTACTTTCATATAAAAATAGATTCATCAGATTTAACCGGCTGTAGGTGGAGCTGTACACTCCACCGTATGGCTGCCGTGAACTTTTCACCTAGACAACATTCTAATTCTCCACTCCTTCTAGTTTTCTCCTTCTAACTTTAATTCCAACTCAAGATTTCATGTTAATCCAGCCATAAACCATCAAATACATCCAATATATCATCAAATAACTGAAGAAGAGCGAAATCTCATGCAGCCACAGTTCAAAGAATTTAAAAACAGAAATGGAATCCTGCCTCTTTGTATGTGATCTTGTTAGGTGTTGAGCTAAGTGTTGAAGTTTGAATTGATAGAACCTTGTTAAGCTAGAAAGAATGATGGAGTTTGTTGAGAGGAGAAGAGAAGAAGGAGGCTGAAATCAGAAGAGAAAGTGGTGTAATCAGTATGGGAATAAGAGAGAAAAATCTGATTTAAGTATTGAAGAGGTAGTTGGCTTTGTGTGTTTTGATTGGTTGAAATTTTGTGATTGAAATTCAGTCATGTCTCTCTCTTTTGTGGCTAAATTACTCTCTACATCGCCCCAAAAGTGGAACTCGCTTCTATTCTATTTGAAATCAGAACTCGTCTTTATTCTGTGTAAAGTCGGAGCCCACTTCCATTTTATTTGAACTTGGAGCTGAAGTCAGATGTCAGAACTCATGCCCACCTTATTTGAGACTTGGAAATAAATTCGGAGATCGGAAATCATGTTCGTTTTATTTGAAGCTTGGGAAAAAAGTAGGAGATCAGAACTCGTGTAAATTTTGATCGAACTTGGAGATCAACTCAAAGATCTAAACTTGTGTTCATTCTAGTTGAGTTCAACTCTAAGATCGGAACTCATTACATTCAACTGGAGGTCGGTACTTGTGACCATTCTATTAAACTATCAACTTGGAGGTCAGAAACCATGTATACTTTATTTTGAAACATGAAGTTAAAAGTCGGAAATTATGTACAATATATTTGAAACTCGAAGTCTAAGGTCGGAACTCAGAAACCACTCCATTTAATTTGAAACTTGAAGATGAAGTCGGAAATCGGAACTCGTGGTAGATGTTACAACCAATATTTGTATTTTTAATTAATGATGTCATGCTTGAAGAATTCTATTATGTCTAACTGTAAATACATACACTAATTTATAGCTATAAGAGATAAAATGTTAAAATGAAACACACTTACGTATATATTCAGGTGATGTGATTTCTATTTCCACTCTCAAAGTCATATATGATAAAGCCATTTTAATATAGCTGATAAAACATAAGAGTCTAATTATTTTAATATCAAGTTTGTTGCAAACAGATTTGCCATTTTCCTTGATAGAGGTCACATACTCATTTTCTTTTCTTGTAGTGATGGATTCTTTTTTGTGGTGAAGGAGGTGTCTTTGCTAAATGAAGATAACCAGGGCAAACAGAGCATTTTCCAACTTTAGCAGGTGGGAACTCTTTAGCCTTTTCATTAAAGCTTATGATCATTTGTTAATTCCATCTTATATGACAGTATTTATCTTATGAATATTTGTGTCCTTCAGGAAATATCTCTTTTGAGTTAGTTTGAACATGGGAACATAGTTTGGTATTTTGGCAATGAAGAGGTATGCCATTATCTAGTTGGCAATTGGCAAGTCTCTTTACTGATACTTGAGAATATGATATTATAGGAAGAATAATTGCGTGTTTAGGAATTGAACAGGGCAATTAAAATAAGTGTATTGCAAATTTGAAAGCATTTACTTGGCTGAATATTAGTTTCTTCATTGAGCATATTGAAAATTGTGGCAATTGTACATAAGTATATGTTATTTATTTCTATGTTATGTATTGGAGGAGGAAACAACACTTCTTTATGTTATAAAAAGGAGGGAATGAGAGACCATGGGGCTGATGGTGTGGACATAGAAAAGCAAAAGAAAAGCCAAAAAAAAGAAAAAGAAAAAGAAAAAAAGATGAGTGACAAGAAGTATAAAGAAGGGGGTGAGACATAATCTGGTTGTTTCTAAAGCCTAACTATACTTCTTGTAAGCTTTCTATCATCAAAAACCCCCCCTTCTCTATCTTCCTTTGCATCTTACGCTCCTATCATTGAAAACCCTTTCAGTTAGTTCCAACTTCCTTTGATCACAAGAGAGGAATAAAACTAGCATTCTAAGTGATCATCACATATCTTAACCTTAGAAAAAAAGAATTGAAAGTTTGAAATAAAATAAACTATTATATGTTATAAAGTAATTTTTGTTCATGATCAATAAACTATTTTAATTGATCAAAGTTTAGATGGTGACTAGAGGAAGCCAATATATATGAGATATTGGTCAAAGTTTGAATAGTGAGTAGAGAAATCCAATATATATGATGAGTTTGCTCCATTTGAAATAGAGACAGTATATGTTCTCTTTAAGTAGTTCTTGTCTTCTTGTATATTTTTTTCCCTTTTCATTCTCTTTCATTTTTTTCCTTTTCTTTTCTTTTTCTTTTTATTTTCCTTTGTTTCCTTGGTTTTCGAGAAAGCCATAATTTACATGCTCTACGTATCATTGATATATTCCTAACTAGTAGAAGCCTTACTATCTTTCCTATTAGATATCATTGGTATTGTTATCGTATACGAGCTTCTAATTTTTTACAAGCATTATTTTCTTTCCTAATGTTTTAATAATTGCTATCCAACTAAAATCCAATTTGTTCATTGAATGCAGATTACACAATTTGCTAGTTTAAATTATTTTTGGGTGTGAACATTTACTATTTGAAACTACTTTTGGAGTGCGACTATTTGTGTAATTTTCAACAAACGCAGGTATGACTACTAGCTATAGGACTTTCTGCTTGTTGCCACTTTTGTTGAAAGCTTTTTATGCTAGAATCATAGTGCCAATTATAAAATTAAAATTATTGCAAATAAATAATTTCAAATTAATTCATATTGTGGCATTTATATTGCGACGATTTTTCATTAATACATTCTGACATTTATATTGTGGCATATATTCTCATTAAGATTATGACCATTATTTGTTTGTCAATTGATGCTATGCTTTGATTCTTGGCTTTTGTGTTAGTGTATAATAATTTGAGCGAAACCTTAGATTCCCGTTTGAG
>CM062518.1:15294087-15334492 GCA_031439585.1 Pterocarpus macrocarpus | reverse complement strand
AATCTTGCCTTAAGGATTAAGACTTGCTTCCAATCAATGGCCAAATGAACTTAAGGATTAAGGCTTGCTTGCGTCGGTGCCAAATGAGTATAAAGAATAAAGAGAAACCCGATTCCTTAAGTATTAGAAACATTGCTTCCAATCGATAGGCAAAAGATCTAAAAAGAATAAATGAAACCAATTCGCCCAAGGATTGAGACACAACCACGTCTGATAGCCAAAATGAACTTAAAGAATAAAGAGAAACCAATTTCTTCACGGATTAAGAGTTGCTTCTGTCAAATTCTGAATGACACCTAAAGAATAAAGAGAAACCAAATTCCTTATGTATTACGACTTGCTTCCATTCAATGGCCAAATGAACCTAAAGAATAAAGAGAAGCAAATTCCTTAAGGATTATGTCTATTGCTTGTCGATGGAGCGAATGATCTTAAAGAATAATAAAACCAATTAAGCCTTAAGGATTAAAGAACTTTAACCACGTCGATGGCCAAATGAACTTAGACAAGAATAAAGAGAAGCCGGTCGCCCAGGATTAAAACAGCTTCGATCGATTGCCAAATGAGCGTAAAGTATGAAGAGAAACCAATTCCTTAAGGATTAAGACTTGCTTCCAATCAATGACCAAATGAACTTAAAGAATAAGAGAAACCAATTCATTATGGATTAAAAGACTTGCTTCCAATCAATGGCCAAATGACATTAAAGAATAAAGAGAAACCAATTCACTTGAGGATTAAGGCTTGCTTCCAATCGATGCCCAAATGACATTATAAGAATAAAGAGAAACCAATTCCTTAAGGATTAAGACTTGCTTAACCCGTCAATGGGCCAAATGAACTTACAAGAATAAAGAGAAACCAATTCGCCCAAGCGAGATTAAGACTTGCTTCAATCAATGGCGAAATGAACTAAAGAATAAGAAAACCAATTCCTTAACGGATTAAGACTTGCTTCAAATCAATGGCAAATGAACTAAAAGAATAAAGAGAAACCAATTCCTTAAGGATTACGACTTAAGCTTCCAATCAATGGACCAAATGAGATCTAAAGCAATAATGAGAAACCAATTCCTTAAGTATTAAGACTTGCTTCCAATCAATGGCCAAATGAACTTAACGAATAAGAAAGAAAACCAATTACCTTAAGGATTAAGACTTGCTTTCAATTAATTGCCAAATGAAACGTAAAGAGTAAGAAACGGAAGACTTGCTTTGCCAATCAATGGCCAAATGAACTTAAAGAATAAAGAGAAACCAATTCCTTCTAGGATTCACGACTTGCTTCAAATCAAGTTGCCAAATGAACCTATAAGAATAAAGAGAAACCAATTCCTTAAGTATTCACGACTTGCTTCAATCAATTACCAAATAAACAATAAAGTAAACAGACTTGCTTCAATCAAGTGACCAAGATAGACTTAAAGAATAAATAGAAACCAATTCCTTAAGGATTAAGACTTGCTTCCAATCAATGGCCAAAATGAACTTAAAATAAAGAGACTTGCTTCAATCAAGCCCAAATGACATTAAAGAGCAGAAACCAATTCCTTAAGGATTGTGACTTGCTGTCCAATCAATGGCCTAATGAACGTAAAGAATAAGAGAAACCAATTTCTTAAGGATTAAGACTTGCTTCCAATCAATGACCAAATGACCTTAAAGAATAAAGAGAAACCAATTCCTTGAAGGATTAAGACTTGCTTCCAATCAATGGCCAAATGAACTTAAAGAATAAAGAAACCAATTCCTTAAGCTATTAAGACTTGCTTCCAATCAATAGGCAAATCGAACTAAAAGAATAAAAAGAAAGCCAAATTCGCTTAAGAGATTTAGAGACTTGCTTCCAAGTCAATGCCTAAATGAACCTAAAGAATAATGAGAAACCAATTCCTTAAGTATTACGACTTCGCTTCCGATCAATAGCCAAAATGAACTTAAAAGAATAAAGAGAGAAACCAATTCATAAGGATTAAGACTTTAACTTTAAATTAATTTGCAGGATGAGCGTAAAAGTAAAGCAGGACTTGCTTCAATCAATGGCCAAAATGAACTTAAAAGAATAAAGAAAACCAATTCCTTAAGGATTAAGACTTGCTGTCAATCAATGCCAAATCGATGACTAAAAGAATAAAGAGAAACCGAATTCCTAATAAGTATTAGGACTTGCTTCGATCAATATGGGCAAATGATCTAAAAGAATAATGAGAAACCAATTCCTTAACTATGGGATCTAAGACTTGTAACTTCAATCAATGGCCAAATGAACTTAAAGAATAAAGAGAAACCAATTCCTTAGGGATTAAAACTTAGCCGCTCGATTCTTAAAGATGAGCGGTAAAGAGTAAACGAACTGACTGCCGTCAATCGATGACGAATGACCTTGAAGATTAAAGAAAGAAACCAATTGAGCTTATGGATTAAAGACTTGCTTCGAATCAATGGCCGATAGACATTAAGAGAATAAAAGAAGAGAAACCAATTCCTTAAGTATTAAGACTTGCTTCAATCAATGGCCTAATGACATCTAAAGAATAAATGAGAAGCCAGATTCCTTAAAGGGTATTAACGACTTACTTCCGATCAATGCCCCAACGAATGAACCCTAAAGAATAAAGAGAAACCAAATTCTTAAGAGTAATGCAGGACTTGCTTCCAATCAATGAGCTTTAAATGATCTTAAAGAATAAATGAAGTGATTCCAATTCGTAAGGATTAAGACTTGCTCCCAAATCAATGGCCAAATGAACTTAAAGAATAAAGAAGACTTGCTTCAATCAACGGCCCAAATAACATTAAAAGAATAGAAGGAAACCAATTCGCATAAGGATTAAGACTTGCTTGAATCGATAGCCAACGACATTATAAGAATACGAGAAGAAACCAAACTTCGCCCAGGATTAGGAAACACCTTCGTCAAATCAATGAGCCAAATGAACTTACAAGAATAAAGAGAAACCAATTCCTTAAGTATTACGACTTGCTTCAAATCAATGGCCAAATGAATCTAAAAGAATAAATGAAATAGAATTCGCACAGGATTAAAGGCTTTGCTTCTACGTCAGTAGCGAAATGAGCTTAAAAGAATAAAGAGAAACCAATTAAGCTTACGGATTCGGAGTTGCTTTCGATCAATTGCCAAGATGAGCCGCAAGAATATAGAGAAACCAATTATTAAGTATTCTGACTTGCTTCCAATCAATGGGCAAATGAACTGCAAGAATAAAGTGAAACGAAGGTCGGCCCAAGGATTAAGACTTGCTTTCAATTAATTGCCAAATGAGCGTAAAGTAGCAGACTTGCTTCAATCAATGGCCAAATGACAGCTTAAGAATAAAGAGAAAACCAATTATTCAAAATTAGGGATTAAGACTTGCTTCGAATCAATTGCCAAATGAGCGGAAAGAAGTAAGAGAAACCAATTGGCCTTAAGGACTAAGACTTGCTTCCCATCAATGACCAAATGAGACTTAAAGAATAAATGAAACCAATTCACTTAGACAGTGAGACTTAAAACTTGCTTCCAATCGATAAATGGCAAAACTGACGTTATTAAAGACCATAGAGAAACCAATTAAGCGCTTAAGGATTAAGACTTGCTTCAAATCAATAAAGATGAGCACCAACTGAACTAAAGAAGAGAAGCAGGTGCATTAAGTATTCGACTTATTTTCCAATCAATGGATTAAAGATCCTAAAAAGAATAAATGAAATCCAATTCCTTAAGTAATGGACGACTTGCTTCAATCAATGCCCCGAAGAACTTAAAGAATAAAGAGAAACCAATTCATTATGGATTAAGACTTGCTTCAATCAATGGCTAAAATGACATTAAAAGAATAAAGACTTTAACCAATTTCGTGCGGTATTAGCGATTCTTCAATCAATTTACCAAGCCCAGGCCTAAAGAATAAAGAAAACCAATTAGCAAGTTAAGACTTTGCTTCAATCAATGCCCGAATGAACCTAAAGAATAAGAAAACCAATTCCTTAGTATTTACGACTTGCTTCCGATCGATGGCTTAATTTAGATCTGAAAGGTAAATGGAAACCAATTCCTTAAGGATTACAGATTTGCTTCAATCAATGGCCAAATGAACTTAAAGAATAAAGAGAAACCAATTCCTTACGGATTAAGAGTTGCTTGCTTCAATCAATTGCCAGAATGAACCTAGAAGGAATAAAGCGAAGACCAATTCCTTTATGTATTACGACTTGCTTCCAATCAATGGCTTAAAGATACTAAAGAATAAATGGAAACCAATTTCAGCAAGGATTAAGACTTGCTTCCAATCAATGGCCAAATGAACTTAAAAGGAGAATAAAAAGAGAAACCAATTAAGCCCCACGGGATTAAAGAAACTTAGCTTCAAATCAATTGCCAAATGAGCGTAAGAAATAAGAGAAGCCAATTAAGCCCTTAAGGATTGAGCACATTGCACTGCCAATTAATGACCAAATGAACTTAAGAGATAAAGAGAAACCAATTAAGCCCTTGAATGGATTAACGACTTGCTTCAGTCAATGGCCAAATGACATTAAGAATAACAGACAAACCAATTCCTTAAGGAGTTAGACACAATATTGCCAAATAGACTTAGACTAAAAAGCCGTTCTTCTGCGGATTAGACTTACTTCCAATCAATGTGCCAACTGACATTAGCAAAGAATAAGAGAAAACCAATTAAGCCTTAAGGATTAAGACTTGCTTTCAAATCAATGCCCCGAATAGACCTAAAGAATAAAGAGAAACCAATTCCTTAAGTTATTACGAAACTTGCTTCCAATCAATGGCTTAAAGAGTCTAAAAGAATAAATGAGAAACCAATTTTCATTAGAAGGATTAACGACTTTACTACCAAATCAATGGCTTCAAAATGAACTTAAAGAATAAAGAAAGAAGCCAATTCCTTCACGGATTAAAGTTTGCTTCGAATCAATTGCCAAATGAGCACCAAAGAATAATGAGAAACCAAATTCTACCAAGTATTCACGACTTAGCTTCCAATCAATGGCGAAATGATCGTAAAATAAATGAAACCAATTCGCCAAGAGATTAAGACTTGCTTCAATCAATGGCCAAAATGACATTAAGAATAAAAACTTTACTTGTCAGTAACGTAAATGAGCTTAAAATAAGAGAAAACCAATTCACTTACGGAGTTACAAATTGCTTCGAATCAATTCTTGATAACAGACGCAAATGACCATAAAGAGAAAGCGCGATTAGCCTTAAGTATTACGACTTGCTTCCAATCAATGGCTTAAGATCTAAAAGAATAAATGGAAACCAATTCATAGAGGATTAAGACTTGCACTTCGAATCAATGGCCAAATGAACTTAAAGAATAAAGAGAAACCAATTTCCCTTAAGGGTTAAGACTTAACTTAGATCAATATTGCCAAATGAGCGTAAGAAGCCAAAACCAATTAAGCCCAGGACTTGCTTGCCAATCAATAATCAAATAGAACTTAAAGAATAAAGAGAAGCCGATTCCTTACGAGTTCTGAGGACTGCTTCCCGTCGATTCTTAAAACTGAGCGCAAAGAATAAAGAGAAATAGAATTCCCAGCTTAAGTATTCTGACTTCTAACAATCAATGGGCAAAAGATCCTAAAGAATAAATGGAAAGCCAATTCCTTAAATGCCCGTTTGCTCCCGATCAATGTAATCGCCTTAAGGATACAGGAAAACCAATTCCTTGAGTTAAGATATGTAGCCAAATGAACTTAAAGAAGTAAAGAGAAGCAAATTCGCTACTGGATGTCATGAGTTGCTTCCAATCAATTACTTACCAAATGAATACCAAGAATGAAGAGAGAACCAATTCGCCCAAGTATTCTGACTTGCTTACAATCAATGAACGAATGAATCTAAAAAGAATAAATGGAAACCAAGGTCACTTATGGATTAAAATTTTCCTTCAATCAATGGCCAAATGAACTTAAAGAATAAAGAGAAATCAATTATTAAGGGTTATTTAGCCTTGCTTCCGATCGATTGGCCAAATCGAGCGTAAAGAAGTAAGATGGATCCAATTCCTTAAGGATTAAGACTTGCTTCCAATCAATGGCCAAATGAACTTAAAGAATAAGAGAAACCAATTAAACATGGATTAAAACTTGCTTACGATCAATGTGCCAAGCGACATTAAAAAGAATAAAGAAACCAATTCTAAGCCAGGATTAAGAAACAACACGATCAATGGCCAAGTGAACCTAAAGAATATGAGAAACCAATTCCTTAAGTATTACGACTTGCAACACGTCGATGGGCTTAAAGATCTAAAAGAATAAATGAAACCAATTCCTTAAGGATTAAGACTTGCTTCCAATCAATGGCCAAATGAACTTAAAAGAATAAAGAAACCAATTCCTTACAGTTAGAAATTATTGGGTTCAATCAATTGCCAAATGAACCTAAAGAATAAAGAAACCAATTCCTTAAGTATTACGACTTGCTTCAATCAATGGCTTAAAGATCTAAAAGAATAAATGAAACCAATTCGCCCAGGATTAAGACTTGCTTCAATCAATGGCCAAATGAACTTAAAGAATAAAGAGAAACCAATTCCTTAGGATTGAGACTAACCCAAATCGATTATTATAAAATGAGCGTAAGAGTAAACAAACTTGCTTCCAATCAATGACCAAATGACCTTAAAGAATAAGAGAAACCAATTCCTTATGGATTAAGACTTGCTTCCAATCAATGGCCAAATGAACTTAAAGAATAAAGAAACCAATTCCTTAAGGATTAAGACTTGCTTCCAATCAATGGCCAAATCGAACTTAAAGAATAAAGAGAAACCAATTCCTTAAGGATTAAGACTTTGCTTCAATCAATGGCCAAATGAACCTAAAGAATAAAGAGAAACCAATTCCTTAAGGATTAAGACTTGCTTCAATCAATGCCCAAATGAACTTAAAGAATAAAGAGAAACCAATTCCTTATGGATTAAGACTTGCTTCCAATCAATTGCGAAATGAACTTAAAGAACAAAGGGAAACTATTTCCTTACAGTTAAGACTTGCTTCCAATCAATGGCCAAATGAACCTAAAGAATAAAGAAACCAATTCCTTAAGGATTAAGACTTGCTTCAATCAATGGCCAAATGAACTTAAAGAATAAAGAGAAACCAATTCCTTAAGGATTAAGACTTGCTTCCAATCAATGGCCAAATGAACTTAAAGAATAAAGAAACCAATTCCTTAAGGATTAAGACTTGCTTCCAATCAATTGCCAAATGAACTTAAGAATAAAGAGAAACCAATTCCTTAAGGATTAAGACTTGCTTCCAATCAATGGCCAAAATGAACTTAAAGAATAAAGAGAAACCAATTCCTTAAGGATTAAGACTTGCTTCAATCAATGGCCAAATGAACCTAAAGAATAAAGAAACCAATTCCTTAAGTATTACGACTTGCTTCAATCAATGGCCAAATGAACTTAAAGAATAAAGAGAAACCAATTCCATACGGAATAAGACTTGCTTTCAATCAATTGCCAAATGAACCTAAAGATTTAAGAGAAACCAATTCCTTAAGTATTAAGACTTGATTCCATTCAATGGCCAAATGATCTTAAAGAATAAATGAAACCAATTCCTTAAGGATTAAGACTTGCTTCAATCAATGGCCAAATGAACTTAAAGAATAAAGAGAAGGATTAAGACTTGCTTCCAATCAATGGCCAAATGACATTAAAGAATAAAGAAACCAATTCCTTAAGGATTAAGACTTGCTTCAATCAATGCCCAAATGAACCTAAAGAATAAAGAGAAACCAATTCCTTAAGGATTAAGACTTGCTTCAATCAATGGCCAAAAGAACTAAAAGAAGAATAAATGGAAACCAATTCGCCCAAGGATTAAGACTTGCTTCCAATCAATGGCCAAATGAACTTAAAGAATAAAGAGAAACCAATTCCTTAAGGATTAAGACTTGCTTCAATCAATGGCCAAATGAACCTAAAGAATAAAGAGAAACCAATTCCTTAAGTATTACGACTTGCTTCCAATCAATGGCCAAATGATCTTAAAGAATAAGAAAACCAATTCCTTAAGGATTAAGACTTGCTTCCAATCAATGGCCAAATGAACTTAAAGAATAAAGAGAAACCAATTCCTTAAGGATTAAGACTTGCTTCCAATCAATGGCCAAATGAACTTAAAGAATAAATGAAACCAATTCCTTAAGGATTAAGACTTGCTTCCAATCAATGGCCAAATGAACTTAAAGAATAAAGAGAAACCAATTCCTTAAGGATTAAGACTTGCTTCCAATCAATGGCCAAATGAACTTAAAGAATAAAGAGAAACCAATTCCTTAAGGATTACGACTTGCTTCAATCAATTGCCAAATGAACTTAAAGAATAAAGACTTGAAACCAGTAGGAATTCCCCTTAAGGATTAAGACTTGCTTCCAATCAATAGCCCAAATGAACTAAAGAATAAATGGAAACCAATTCCTTAAGGATTAAGACTTGCTTCAATCAATGGCCAAATGAACTTAAAGAATAAAGAGAAACCAATTCCTTAAGGATTAAGACTTGCTTCCAATTAATGGCCAAATGAACCTAAAGAATAAGAGAAACCAATTCCTTAAGGATTAAGACTTGCTTCCAATCAATGAGCCAATCAATGGCCAAATGAACTTAAAGAATAAATGAGAAACCAATTCCTTAAGGATTAAGACTTGCTTCAATCAATGGCCAAATGAACTTAAAGAATAAGAGAAACCAATTCCTTAAGGATTAAGACTTGCTTCAATCAATGGCCAAATGATCGTAAAAGAATAAGAGAAACCAATTCCTTAAGGATTAAGACTTGCTTCAATCAATGACCAAATGAACTTAAAGAATAAATGAGAAACCAATTCCTTAGGATTAAGACTTGCTTCCAATCAATGGCCAAATGAACCTAAAGAATAAAGAAAACCAATTCCTTAAGTATTAAGACTTGCTTCCAATCAATGGCCAAATGAACTTAAAGAATAAGGAGAAACCAATTCCTTAAGGATTAAGACTTGCTTCCAATCAATGGCCAAATGAACCTAAAGAATAAATGAAACCAATTCCTTAAGGATTAAGACTTGCTTCCAATCAATGGCCAAATGAACTTAAAGAATAAAGAAACCAATTCCTTAGGATTAAGACTTGCTTCAATCAATGGCCAAATGAACTTAAAGAATAAAGAGAAACCAATTCCTTAAGGATTAAGACTTAGATCAATCAATGGCCAAATGAACTAAAAGAATAAAGAAACCAATCATGGCCTTTAGATTAAGACTTGCTTCCAATCAATGGCCAAATGAACTTAAAGAATAAAGAAAACCAATTCCTTAAGTTAAGACTTGCTTCAATCAATGGCCAAATGAACTTAAAAGAATAAAGAGAAACCAATTCCTTAAGGATTAAGACTTGCTTCAATCAATTGCCAAATGAACCTAAAGAATAAAGAGAAACCAATTCCTTAAGGATTAAGACTTGCTTCCAATCAATGGCCAAATGAACTTAAAGAATAAATGAAACCAATTCCTTAAGGATTAAGACTTGCTTCAATCAATGGCCAAATGAACTTAAAGAATAAAGAGAAACCAATTCCTTAAGGATTAAGACTTGCTTCAATCAATTGCCAAATGAACTAAAGAATAAGAGAAACCAATTCCTTAAGGATTAAGACTTGCTTCAATCAATGGCCAAATGAACTTAAAGAATAAAGAGAAACCAATTCCTTAAGGATTAAGACTTGCTTTAATCAATGGCAAATAGAACTTAAAGAATAAGAAGAGACCAATTCCTTAAGGATTAAGACTTGCTTCAATCAATGGCCAAATGAACCTAGAGAAAAGGAGAAACTAATTCCTTAAGGATTACGACTTGCTTCCAATCAATGGCCAAATGAACTTAAAGAATAAAAAGAACCCAATTCCTTAAGGATTAAGACTTGCTTCCAATCAATGGCCAAATGAACTTAAAGAATAAATGAAACCAATTCCTTAAGGATTAAGACTTGCTTCCCACGATCAGTACCAAATGAACCTAAGAAAGAATAAATGAAACCAATTCCTTAAGGATTAAGACTTGCTTCCAATCAATGGCCAAATGAACTTAAAGAATAAATGAAACCAATTCCTTAAGGATTAAGACTTGCTTCCAATCAATTGCCAAATGAACCTAAAGAATAAAGAGAAACCAATTCCTTAAGGATTAAGACTTGCTTCCAATCAATGGCTTAAAGATCTAAAAGAATAAATGGAAACCAATTCCTTAAGGATTAAGACTTGCTTCAATCAATGGCCAAATGAACTTAAAGAATAAAGGGAAACCAATTCCTTAAGGATTATGACTTGCTTCCAAGCAATGGCCAAATGAACATAAAGAATAAAGAGAAACCAATTCCTTAAGTATTAAGACTTGCTTCCAATCAATGGCCAAATGAACTTAAAGAATAAAGAGAAACCAATTCCTTAAGAATTAAGACTTGCTTCCAATCAATGGCCAAATGAACTTAAAGATTAATGAGAAACCAATTCCTTACGGATTAAGACTTGCTTCCAATCAATTGCCAAATGAACCTAAAGAATAAATGGAAACCAATTCCTTAAGTATTAAGACTTGCTTGCAATCAATGGCCATATGATCTAAAAGAATAAATGAAACCAATTCCTTAAGGATTAAGACTTGCTTCCAATCAATGGCCAAATGAACTTAAAGAATAAAGAGAACACAATTCCTTAAGGAATAAGACTTGCTTCCAATCAATGCCCAAATGAACCTAAAAAATAAAGACAAACCAATTCCTTAAGTATTAAGACTTGCTTCAATCAATGGCTTAAATGATCTTAAAGAATAAATGAAACCAATTCCTTAAGGATTAAGACTTGCTTCAATCAATGGCCAAATGAACTTAAAGAATAAAGAAACCAATTCCTTAAGGATTAAGACTTGCTTCAATCAATGGCCAAATGAACTAAAGAATAAAGAAACCAATTCCTTCACGATTAGGACTTGCTTCCAATCAATGACCAAATGAACTTTAAGGACAAAGAGAATCCAATTCATTACGGATTAAGACTTGATTTCAATCAATGGCCAAATGATCCTAAAGAATAAAGTGAAACCAATTCCTTAAGGATTAAGACTTGCTTCCAATCAATGGCCAAATGAACTTAAAGAATAAAGAGAAACCAATTACTTAAGGATTAAGACTTGCTTCCAATCAATGCCCAAATGAACTTAAAGAATAAAGAGAAACCAATTCCTTTAGGATTAAGACTTGATTTCAATCAATGGCCAAATGATCCTAAAGAATAAAGAGAAACCAATTCCTTAAGGATTAAGACTTGCTTCCAATCAATGGTCAAATGAACTTAAAGAATAAATGAAACCAATTCCTTAGGATTAAGACTTGCTTCCAATCAATGGCCAAATGAACTTAAAGAATAAAGAAACCAATTCTTAAGGATTAAGACTTGCTTCCAATCAATGGCCAAATGAACTTAAAGAATAAAGAGAAACCAATTCCTTAAGGATTAAGACTTGCTTCCAATCAATGGCCAAATGAACCTAAAGAATAAAGAAACCAATTCCTTAAGGATTAAGACTTGCTTCAATCAATGGCCAAATGAACCTAAAGAATAAAGAAACCAATTCCTTAAGGATTAAGACTTGCTTCAATCAATGGCCAAATGAACTTAAAGAATAAAGAAACCAATTCCTTAAGGATTAAGACTTGCTTCCAATCAATGGCCAAATGAACTTAAAGAATAAAGAGAAACCAATTCCTTAAGGATTAAGACTTGCTTCAATCAATGGCCAAAATGAACTTAAAGAATAAAGAGAAACCAATTCCTTAAGGATTAAGACTTGCTTCCAATCAATGGCCAAATGAACTTAAAGAATAAAGAGAAACCAATTCCTTAAGGATTAAGACTTGCTTCCAATCAATGGCCAAATGAACTTAAAGAATAAAGAAACCAATTCCTTAAGGATTAAGACTTGCTTCCAATCAATGGCCAAATGATCTAAAAGAATAAATGAAACCAATTCCTTAAGGATTAAGACTTGCTTCAATCAATGGCCAAATGAACTTAAAGAATAAAGAAACCAATTCCTTAAGGATTAAGACTTGCTTCAATCAATGGCCAAATGAACTAAAGAATAAATGAAACCAATTCCTTAAGGATTAAGACTTGCTTCCAATCAATGGCCAAATGAACTTAAAGAATAAAGAGAAACCAATTCCTTAAGGATTAAGACTTGCTTCCAATCAATGGCCAAATGAACTAAAGAATAAAGAAACCAATTCCTTAAGGATTAAGACTTGCTTCCAATCAATGGCCAAATGAACTTAAAGAATAAAGAAACCAATTCCTTAAGGATTAAGACTTGCTTCAATCAATGGCCAAATGAACTTAAAGAATAAAGAGAAACCAATTCCTTAAGGATTAAGACTTGCTTCAATCAATGGCCAAATGAACCTAAAAGAATAAAGAAACCAATTCCTTAAGGATTAAGACTTGCTTCAATCAATGGCCAAATGAACTAAAGAATAAATGAAACCAATTCCTTAAGATTAAGACTTGCTTCAATCAATGGCCAAATGAACCTAAAGAATAAGAGAAACCAATTCCTTAAGGATTAAGACTTGCTTCCAATCAATTGCCAAATGAACCTAAAGAATAAAGAAACCAATTCCTTAAGGATTACGACTTGCTTCCAATCAATGGCCAAATGAACTTAAAGAATAAAGAGAAACCAATTCCTTAAGGATTAAGACTTGCTTCAATCAATGGCCAAATGAACTTAAAGAATAAAGAGAAACCAATTCCTTAAGGATTAAGACTTGCTTCCAATCAATTGCCAAATGAACCTAAAGAATAAAGAGAAACCAATTCCTTAAGTATTACGACTTGCTTCCAATCAATGGCTTAAGATCTAAAGAATAAATGAAACCAATTCCTTAAGGATTAAGACTTGCTTCAATCAATGGCCAAATGAACTTAAAGAATAAAGAGAAACCAATTCCTTAAGGATTAAGACTTGCTTCCAATCAATTGCCAAATGAACTTAAAAGATAACGAGAAACCAATTCTTTAAAGTATTACGACTTGCTTCCAATCAATGGCCAAATGATCTAAAGAATAAAGAAACCAATTCCTTATGGATTAAGACTTGCTTCAATCAATGGCCAAATGAACTTAAAGAATAAAGAAACCAATTCCTTAAGGATTAAGACTTGCTTCCAATCAATGGCCAAATGAACTTAAAGAATAAAGAAACCAATTCCTTAAGGATTAAGACTTGCTTCAATCAATGGCCAAATGAACTTAAAGAATAAAGAGAAACCAATTCCTTAAGGATTAAGACTTGCTTCCAATCAATGGCCAAATGAACTTAAAGAATAAAGAAACCAATTCCTTAAGGATTAAGACTTGCTTCCAATCAATGCCTTAAATGATCTAAAGAATAAATGAAACCAATTCCTTAAGGATTAAGACTTGCTTCAATCAATGGCCAAATGAACTTAAAGAATAAAGAGAAACCAATTCCTTAAGGATTAAGACTTGCTTCCAATCAATGGCCAAATGAACTTAAAGAATAAAGAAAGAAACCAATTCCTGGATTAAGACTTGCTTAATCAATGGCCAAATGAACTTAAAGAATAAAGAAAACCAATTCCTTAAGGATTAAGACTTGCTTCCAATCAATGGCAAATGAACTAAAGAATAAATGGAAACCAATTCCTTAGGATTAAGACTTGCTTCAATCAATGGCCAAATGAACTTAAAGAATAAAGAAACCAATTCCTTAAGGATTAAGACTTGCTTCCAATCAATGGCCAAATGAACTTAAAGAATAAGAAACCAATTCCTTAAGGATTAAGACTTGCTTCAATCAATGGCCAAATGAACTTAAAGAATAAAGAGAAACCAATTCCTTAAGGATTAAGACTTGCTTCCAATCAATGGCCAAATGAACTTAAAGAATAAAGAGAAACCAATTCCTTAAGGATTAAGACTTGCTTCAATCAATGGCCAAATGAACTTAAAGAATAAGAAAACCAATTCCTTAAGGATTAAGACTTGCTTCCAATCAATTGCCAAATGAACCTAAAAGAATAAAGAAACCAATTCCTTAAGGATTAAGACTTGCTTCAATCAATGGCCAAATGAACTTAAAGAATAAAGAGAAACCAATTCCTTAAGGATTAAGACTTGCTTCCAATCAATGGCCAAATGAACTTAAAGAATAAGAGAAACCAATTCCTTAAGGATTAAGACTTGCTTCCAATCAATGGCCAAATGAACTAAAAGAATAAATGAAACCAATTCCTTAAGGATTAAGACTTGCTTCAATCAATGGCCAAATGAACTTAAAGAATAAAGAAACCAATTCCTTAAGGATTAAGACTTGCTTCCAATCAATGGCCAAATGAACTTAAAGAAGAAATGGAAACCAATTCCTTAAGTATTATGACTTGCTTCCAATCAATGGCCAAATGAACCTAAAGAATAAAGAGAAACCAACTCCTTAAGTATTACGACTTGCTTCCAATCAATGGCCAAATGATCTAAAGAATAAAGAAACCAATTCCTTAAGGATTAAGACTTGCTTCCAATCAATGGCCAAATGAACTTAAAGAATAAAGAAAACCAATTCCTTAAGGATTAAGACTTGCTTCCAATCAATGGCCAAATGATCTTAAAGAATAAAGAGAAACCAATTCCTTAAGGATTAAGACTTGCTACCAATCAATGGCCAAATGAACTTAAAGAATAAAGAGGAACCAATTCCTTAAGGATTAAGACTTGCTTCCAATCAATGGCCAAAAGAACTTAAAGAAGAAAGAAACCAATTCCTTAAGGATTAAGACTTGCTTCAATCAATGGCCAAATGATCTTAAAGAATAAATGAAACCAATTCCTTAAGGATTAAGACTTGCTTCAATCAATGGCCAAATGAACTTAAAGAATAAAGAAACCAATTCCTTAAGGATTAAGACTTGCTTCAATCAATGGCCAAATGATCGTAAAGAATAAAGAAAACCAATTCCTTAAGGATTAAGACTTGCTTCAATCAATGGCCAAATGAACTTAAAGAATAAAGAGAAACCAATTCCTTAAGGATTAAGACTTGCTTCCAATCAATGGCCAAATGAACCTAAAGAATAAAGAGAAACCAATTCCTTAAGGATTAAGACTTGCTTCCAATCAATGGCCAAATGAACTTAAAGAATAAAGAGAAACCAATTCCTTAAGGATTAAGACTTGCTTCCAATCAATGGCCAAATGAACTTAAAGAATAAAGAAACCAATTCCTTAAGGATTAAGACTTGCTTCCAATCAATGGCCAAATGAACTTAAGAATAAAGAGAAACCAATTCCTTAGGATTAAGACTTGCTTCCAATCAATGGCCAAATGAACCTAAAGAATAAAGAGAAACCAATTCCTTAAGTATTAAGACTTGCTTCCAATCAATGGCCAAATGATCTTAAAGAATAAGAGAAACCAATTCCTTAAGGATTAAGACTTGCTTCAATCAATGGCCAAATGAACCTAAAGAATAAAGAAACCAATTCCTTAAGGATTAAGACTTGCTTCCAATCAATGGCCAAATGATCTAAAAGAATAAATGAAACCAATTCCTTAAGGATTAAGACTTGCTTCAATCAATGGCCAAATGAACTTAAAGAATAAGAGAAACCAATTCCTTAGGATTAAGACTTGCTTCCAATCAATGGCCAAATGAACTTAAAGAATAAAGAAACCAATTCCTTAAGGATTAAGACTTGCTTCAATCAATGGCCAAATGAACCTAAGAATAAAGAAAACCAATTCCTTAAGTATTAAGACTTGCTTCCAATCAATGGCCAAATGAACTAAAAGAATAAAGAGAAACCAATTCCTTAAGGATTAAGACTTGCTTCAATCAATTGCCAAATGAACTTAAAGAATAAAGAAACCAATTCCTTAAGGATTAAGACTTGCTTCAATCAATGGCCAAATGAACCTAAAGAATAAAGAAACCAATTCCTTAAGGATTAAGACTTGCTTCAATCAATGGCCAAAAGAACTTAAAGAATAAGGAGAAACCAATTCCTTAAGGATTAAGACTTGCTTCCAATCAAGGGCCAAATGACATTAAAGAATAAAGAGAAACAAATTCATCAAGGATGAAGACTTGCATTCAATCAATGGCCAAATGAACTTAAAGAATAAAGAGAAACCAATTCCTTAAGGATTAAGACTTGCTTCAATCAATGGCCAAATGAACCTAAAGAATAAAGAGAAACCAATTCCTTAAGTATTAAGACTTGCTTCCAATCAATGGCTAAATGATCTAAAGAATAAAGAAACCAATTCCTTAAGGATTAAGACTTGCTTCCAATCAATGGCCAAATGAACTTAAAGAATAAGAGAAACCAATTCCTTAAGGATTAAGACTTGCTTCAATCAATTGCCAAATGACATTAAAGAATAAAGCAGGACTTGCTTCCAATCAATGACCAAATGAACTTAAAGAATAAAGAAACCAATTCCTTAAGGATTAAGACTTGCTTCAATCAATGGCCAAATGAACCTAAAGAATAAGAGAAACCAATTCCTTAAGGATTAAGACTTGCTTCAATCAATGGCCAAATGAACCTAAAGAATAAAGAAACCAATTCCTTAAGGATTAAGACTTGCTTCCAATCAATGGCCAAATGAACTTAAAGAATAAAGAAAACCAATTCCTTAAGGATTAAGACTTGCTTCAATCAATTGCCAAATGAACCTAAAGAATAAAGAGAAACCAATTCCTTAAGTATTACGACTTGCTTCCAATCAATGGCTTAATGATCTAAAAGAATAAATGGAAACCAATTCCTTAAGGATTAAGACTTGCTTCCAATCAATGGCCAAATGAACTTAAGAATAAAGAAAACCAATTCCTTAAGGATTAAGACTTGCTTAATCAATTGCCAAATGAACTAAAAGAATAAAGAGAAACCAATTCCTTAAGGATTAAGACTTGCTTCCAATCAATGGCCAAATGAACATTAAAGAATAAAGAGAAACCAATTCCTTAAGGATTAAGACTTGCTTCCAATCAATGGCCAAATGAACTTAAAGAATAAAGAGAAACCAATTCCTTATGGATTAAGACTTGCTTCCAATCAATGGCCAAATGATCTAAAGAATAAAGAAAACCAATTCCTTAAGGATTAAGACTTGCTTCAATCAATGGCCAAATGAACCTAAAGAATAAAGAAACCAATTCCTTAAGGATTAAGACTTGCTTCAATCAATGGCCAAATGAACTTAAAGAATAAAGAGAAACCAATTCCTTAAGGATTAAGACTTGCTTCCAATCAATGGCCAAATGAACTTAAAGAATAAAGAGAAACCAATTCCTTAAGGGTTAAGACTTGCTTCCAATCAATGGCCAAAAGAACTTAAAGGACAAAGAGAAACCAATTCCTTAAGGATTAAGACTTTCTTCCAATCAATGGCCAAATGAACTTAAAGAATAAAGAAACCAATTCCTTAAGGATTAAGACTTGCTTCAATCAATGGCCAAATGAACCTAAAGAATAAAGAGAAACCAATTCCTTAAGGATTAAGACTTGCTTCAATCAATGGCCAAATGAACTTAAAGAATAAAGAAAACCAATTCCTTAAGGATTAAGACTTGCTTCCAATCAATGGCCAAATGAACTTAAGAATAAAGAAAAACCAATTCCTTAAGGATTAAGACTTGCTTCCAATCAATGGCCAAATGAACTTAAAAGAATAAAGAAAACCAATTCCTTAAGGATTAAGACTTGCTTCAATCAATTGCCAAATGAACCTAAAGAATAAGAGAAACCAATTCCTTAACTTTTATGACTTGCTTCCAATCAACGGCCAAATCGACTTAAAGAATATAGACAAACCAATTCCTTAAGGATTAAGACTTGCTTCAATCAATGGCCAAATGAACTTAAAGAATAAAGAAACCAATTCCTTAAGGATTAAGACTTGCTTCCAATCAATGCCAAATGAACTAAAGAATAAATGAAACCAATTCCTTAAGGATTAAGACTTGCTTCCAATCAATGGCCAAATGAACTTAAAGAATAAATGGAAACCAATTCCTTAAGGATTAAGACTTGCTTCAATCAATGGCCAAATGAACCTAAAGAATAAAGAAACCAATTCCTTAAGGATTAAGACTTGCTTCCAATCAATTGGCCAAATGAACTTAAAGAATAAAGAGAAACCAATTCCTTATGGATTAAGACTTGCTTCCAATCAATGGCCAAATGACATTAAAGAATAAAGAGAAACCAATTCCTTAAGGATTAAGACTTGCTTCCAATCAATATCCAAAAGAACTTAAATTACAAAAAGAAACCAATTCCTTAAGGATTAAGACTTGCTTCCAATCAATGGCCAAATGAACCTAAAGAATAAAGAGAAACCAATTCCTTAAGGATTAAGACTTGCTTCGAATCAATGGCCAAATGAACTAAAGAATAAAGAGAAACCAATTCCTTAAGGATTAAGACTTGCTTCCAATCAATGGCCAAATGAACCTAAAGAATAAAGAAAACCAATTCCTTAAGGATTAAGACTTGCTTCCAATCAATGGCCAAATGATCTAAAGAATAAATGAAACCAATTCCTTAGGATTAAGACTTGCTTCCAATCAATGGCCAAATGAACTTAAAGAATAAAGAGAAACCAATTCCTTAAGGATTAAGACTTGCTTCCAATCAATTGCCAAATGAACTAAAGAATAAAGAAAACCAATTCCTTAAGTATTAAGACTTGCTTCCAATCAATGGCCAAATGAACTTAAGAATAAAGAGAAACCAATTCCTTAAGGATTAAGACTTGCTTCAATCAATGGCCAAATGAACTTAAAGAATAAAGAGAAACCAATTCCTTAAGGATTAAGACTTGCTTCAATCAATGGCCAAATGAACCTAAAGAATAAAGAGAAACCAATTCCTTAAGGATTAAGACTTGCTTCAATCAATGGCCAAATGATCTAAAAAGAATAAAGAGAAACCAATTCCTTAAGGATTAAGACTTGCTTCCAATCAATGGCCAAATGAACTTAAAGAATAAAGAGAAACCAATTCCTTAGGGATTAAGACTTGCTTCCAATCAATGGCCAAATGAACTTAAAGAATAAAGAGAAACCAATTCCTTAAGGATTAAGACTTGCTTCAATCAATGGCCAAATGAACTTAAAGAATAAAGAAACCAATTCCTTAAGGATTAAGACTTGCTTCCAATCAATTGCCAAATGAGCTTAAATAATAAAGAGAAATGAATTCCTTAAGGATTAAGACTTGCTTCAATCAATGGCCAAATGAACTAAAGAATAAATGAAAACCAATTCCTTAAGGATTAAGACTTGCTTCAATCAATGGCCAAATGAGACTTAAAGAATAAAGAAAAACCAATTCCTTAAGGATTAAGACTTGCTTCAATCAATGGCCAAATGAACTTAAAGAATAAAGAGAAACCAATTCCTTAAGGATTAAGACTTGCTTCCAATCAATGGCCAAATGAACTTAAAGAATAAAGAAACCAATTCCTTAAGGATTAAGACTTGCTTCCAATCAATGGCCAAATGAACTTAAAGAATAAAGAGAAACCAATTCCTTACAGGATTAAGACTTGCTTCCAATCAATGGCCAAATGAACTTAAAGAATAAAGAGAAACCAATTCCTTAAGGATTAAGACTTGCTTCAATCAATGGCCAAATGAACTAAAAGAATAAATGAAACCAATTCCTTAAGGATTAAGACTTGCTTCAATCAATGGCCAAATGAACTTAAAGAATAAAGAAACCAATTCCTTAAGGATTAAGACTTGCTTCCAATCAATGGCCAAATGAACTTAAAGAATAAAGAAACCAATTCCTTAAGGATTAAGACTTGCTTCCAATCAATGGCCAAATGAACCTAAAGAATAAAGAGAAACCAATTCCTTTTGGATGAAGACTTGATTCTATCAATGGCCAAATGACATTAAAGAATAAAGAAACCAATTCCTTAAGGATTAAGACTTGCTTCAATCAATGGCCAAATGAACCTAAAGAATAAAGAAACCAATTCCTTAAGTATTACGACTTGCTTCAATCAATGGCTTAAATGATCTAAAGAATAAATGAAACCAATTCCTTAAGGATTAAGACTTGCTTGCTTCAATCAATGGCCAAATGAACTTAAAGAATAAGAGAAACCAATTCCTTAAGGATTAAGTCTTGCTTCCAATCAATGGCTTAATGAACTAAAAGAATAAATGGAAACCAATTCCTTAAGAATTAAGACTTGCTTCCAATCAATGGCCAAATGAACTTAAAGAATAAATGGAAACCAATTCCTAAAGGATTAAGACTTGCTTCCGATCAATGGCCAAATGAACTTAAAGAATAAAGAAACCAATTCCATAAGTATTGCGACTTGCTTCCAATCAATGGCTTAAAGATCTAAAAGAATAAATCGAAACCAATTCCTTAAGGATTAATTCTTGCTTCCAATCAATGGCCAAATGAACTTAAAGAATAAAGAGAAACCAATTCCTTAAGGATTAAGACTTGCTTCCAATCAATGGCTTAATGAACTAAAAGAATAAATGGAAACCAATTCCTTAAGAATTAAGACTTGCTTCCAATCAATGGCCAAATGAACTTAAAGAATAAATGGAAACCAATTCCTAAAGGATTAAGACTTGCTTCAATCAATGGCCAAATGAACTTAAGAATAAAGCAAAACCAATTCCTTAAGGATTAAGACTTGCTTCCAATCAATTGCCAAATGAACCTAAAGAATAAAGAGAAACCAATTCCTTAGGTATTAAGACTTGCTTCAATCAATGGCCAAATGAACTTAAAGAATAAAGAGAAACCAATTCCTTAAGGATTAAGACTTGCTTCGAATCAATGGCCAAATGAACTTAAAGAATAAAGAGAAACCAATTCCTTACGGATTAAGACTTGCTTCCAATCAATTGCCAAATGAACCTAAAGAATAAAGAGAAACCAATTCCTTAAGTATTACGACTTGCTTCAATCAATGGCCAAATGATCTAAAGAATAAAGAGAAACCAATTCCTTAAGGATTAAGACTTGCTTCCAATCAATGACCAAATGAACTTAAAGAATAAAGAGAAACCAATTCCTTAAGGATTAGGACTTGCTTCCAATCAATGGCCAAATGAACCTAAAGAATAATGAGAAACCAATTCCTTAAGTATTAAGACTTGCTTGCAATCAATGGCCAAAAGATCTAAAGAATAAATGAAACCAATTCCTTAAGGATTAAGACTTGCTTCCAATCAATGGCCAAATGAACTTAAAGAATAAAGAAAACCAATTCCTTAAGGATTAAGACTTGCTTCAATCAATGGCCAAATGAACTAAAGAATAAGAGAAACCAATTCCTTAAGGATTAAGACTTGCTTCAATCAATGGCCAAATGAACTTAAAGAATAAAGAGAAACCAATTCCTTAAGGATTAAGACTTGCTTCAATCAATTGCCAAATGAACTTAAAGAATAAAGAAACCAATTCCTTAAGGATTAAGACTTGCTTCCAATCAATGCCAAATGAACTTAAAGAATAAAGAGAAACCAATTCCTTAAGGATTAAGACTTGCTTCAATCAATGGCCAAATGAACTTAAAGAATAAAGAAAACCAATTCCTTAAGGATTAAGACTTGCTTCAATCAATGGAAATGAACCTAAAGAATAAAGAAAACCAATTCCTTAAGATTAAGACTTGCTTCCAATCAATGGCCAAATGAACTTAAAGAATAAGAGAAACCAATTCCTTAAGGATTAAGACTTGCTTCCAATCAATGGCCAAATGAACTTAAAGAATAAAGAGAAACCAATTCCTTAAGGATTAAGACTTGCTTCAATCAATGGCCAAATGAACTTAAAGAATAAAGAGAAACCAATTCCTTAAGGATTAAGACTTGCTTCAATCAATGGCCAAATGAACCTAAAGAATAAATGAGAAACCAATTCCTTGGGATTAAGACTTGCTTCAATCAATGGCCAAAATGAACTTAAAGAATAAAGAGAAACCAATTCCTTAAGGATTAAGACTTGCTTCAATCAATTGCCAAATGAACCTAAAGAATAAAGAGAAACCAATTCCTTAAGGATTAAGACTTGCTTCCAATCAATGGCCAAATGATCTAAAAGAATAAATGAAACCAATTCCTTAAGGATTAAGACTTGCTTCAATCAATGGCCAAATGAACTTAAAGAATAAAGAGAAACCAATTCCTTAAGTATTAAGACTTGCTTCCAATCAATGGCCAAATGAACTAAAGAATAAAGAAACCAATTCCTTAAGGATTAAGACTTGCTTCCAATCAATGGCCAAATGAACTTAAAGAATAAGAGAAACCAATTCCTTAAGGATTAAGACTTGCTTCCAATCAATGGCCAAATGAACTTAAAGAATAAAGAGAAACCAATTCCTTAAGGATTAAGACTTGCTTCCAATCAATGGCCAAATGAACCTAAAGAATAAATGAAACCAATTCCTTAAGGATTAAGACTTGCTTCAATCAATGGCCAAATGAACTTAAAGAATAAAGAGAAACCAATTCCTTAAGGATTAAGACTTGCTTCAATCAATGGCCAAATGAACTAAAGAATAAATGAAACCAATTCCTTAAGGATTAAGACTTGCTTCAATCAATGGCCAAATGAACTTAAAGAATAAAGAGAAACCAATTCCTTAAGGATTAAGACTTGCTTCCAATCAATGGCCAAATGAACTTAAAGAATAAAGAAACCAATTCCTTAAGGATTAAGACTTGCTTCCAATCAATGGCCAAATGAACTTAAAGAATAAAGAGAAACCAATTCCTTATATTATTAGACTTGCTTCAATCAATGGCCAAATGAACTTAAAGAATAAGAGAAACCAATTCCTTAAGGATTAAGACTTGCTTCCAATCAATGGCCAAAGGAACTTAAAGAATAAAGAGAAACCAATTCCTTAAGTATTAAGACTTGCTTCCAATCAATGGCCAAATGAACTAAAGAATAAAGAAACCAATTCCTTAGGATTAAGACTTGCTTCAATCAATGGCCAAATGAACTTAAAGAATAAAGAAACCAATTCCTTACGGATTAAGACTTGCTTCCAATCAATGGCCAAATGAACTTAAAGAATAAAGAGAAACCAATTCCTTAAGGATTAAGACTTGCTTCAATCAATGGCCAAATGAACTTAAAGAATAAGAAGCCAATTCCTTAAGGATTAAGACTTGCTTCAATCAATTGCCAAATGAACTTAAAGAATAAAGAAACCAATTCCTTAAGGATTAAGACTTGCTTCCAATCAATGGCCAAATGAACTTAAAGAATAAAGAAACCAATTCCTTAGGATTAAGACTTGCTTCAATCAATAGCCAAATGAACTTAAAGAATAAAGAGAAACCAATTCCTTAAGGATTAAGACTTGCTTCAATCAATGGCCAAATGAACTTAAAGAATAAAAGAGAAACCAATTCCTTAAGGATTAAGACTTGCTTCAATCAATGGCCAAATGAACTTAAAGAATAAAGAGAAACCAATTCCTTAAGGATTAAGACTTGCTTCAATCAATGGCCAAATGAACTTAAAGAATAAAAATGTCACCAATTTCATATGGATTAATGCGACTTGCTTCCAATCAATGGCCAAATGACATTAAAGAATAAAGAAACCAATTCCTTAAGGATTAAGACTTGCTTCAATCAATGCCCAAATGAACTAAAGAATAAAGAGAAACCAATTCCTTAAGGATTAAGACTTGCTTCCAATCAATGGCCAAATGAACTTAAAGAATAAAGAAACCAATTCCTTAAGAGTTAAGACTTGCTTCCAATCAATGGCCAAATGAACTTAAAGAATAAGAGAAACCAATTCCTTAAGGATTAAGACTTGCTTCCAATCAATGGCCAAATGAACCTAAAGAATAAAGAGAAACCAATTCCTTAGGATTAAGACTTGCTTCCAATCAATGCCTTAAATGAACTAAAAGAATAAATGAAACCAATTCCTTAAGTATTAAGACTTGCTTCAATCAATGGCCAAATGAACTTAAAGAATAAAGAGAAACCAATTCCTTAAGGATTAAGACTTGCTTCCAATCAATGGCAAATGAACCCTAAGAATAAAGAGAAACCAATTCCTTAAGGATTAAAGACTTGCTTCCAATCAATGGCCAAATGAACTTAAAGAATAAGAAACCAATTCCTTAAGGATTAAGACTTGCTTCAATCAATGGCCAAATGAACTTAAAGAATAAAGAGAAACCAATTCCTTAAGGATTAAGACTTGCTTCCAATCAATGGCCAAATGACATTAAAGATAAAGACTTGCTAAATATTAATGACTAAGAATAAGAGAAACCAATTCCTGTATTAAGACTTGCTTCAATCAATAGCCAAATGAACTTAAGAATAAGAGAAACCAATTCCTTAAGGATTAAGACTTGCTTCCAATCAATGGCCAAATGAACTTAAAGAATAAAGAAACCAATTCCTTAAGGATTAAGACTTGCTTCAATCAATGGCCAAATGAACCTAAGAATAAAGAGAAACCAATTCCTTAAGGATTAAGACTTGCTTCCAATCAATGGCCAAATGAACTTAAAGAATAAAGAAAACCAATTCCTTAAGGATTAAGACTTGCTTCCAATCAATGGCCAAATGAAATTAAAGAATAAAGAGAAACCAATTCCATAAGGATTAAGACTTGCTTCAATCAATGGCCAAATGAACCTAAAGAATAAAGAAACCAATTCCTTAAGTATTAAGACTTGCTTCCAATCAATGGCTTAAATGAACTAAAAGAATAAAGAGAAACCAATTCCTTAAGGATTAAGACTTGCTTCAATCAATGGCCAAATGAACTTAAAGAATAAAGAGAAACCAATTCCTTAAGGATTAAGACTTGCTTCAATCAATTGCCAAATGAACCTAAAGAATAAAGAGAAACCAATTCCTTAAATTATTACGACTTGCTTCCAATCAATGGCCAAATGATCTTAAAGAATAAATGTGAAACCAATTCCTTAAGGATTAAGACTTGCTTCAATCAATGGCCAAATGAACTTAAAGAATAAAGAGAAACCAATTCCTTAAGGATTAAGACTTGCTTCAATCAATTGCCAAATGAACCTAAAGAATAAAGAAACCAATTCCTTAAGTATTACGACTTGCTTCAATCAATGGCCAAATGAACTAAAGAATAAATGAAACCAATTCCTTAAGGATTAAGACTTGCTTCAATCAATGGCCAAATGAACTTAAAGAATAAAGAGAAACCAATTCCTTAAGGATTAAGACTTGCTTCCAATCAATGGCCAAATGACATTAAAGAATAAAGAGACTTGCTTCCAATCAATGGCCAAATGACATTAAAGAATAAAGAAACCAATTCCTTAAGGATTAAGACTTGCTTCAATCAATGGCCAAATGAACCTAAAGAATAAAGAGAAACCAATTCCTTAAGTATTAGACTTGCTTCAATCAATGGCCTTAAATGAACTAAGAATAAATGAAACCAATTCCTTAAGGTATTAAGACTTGCTTCAATCAATGGCCCAATAGACTTAAAGAATAAAGAAACCAATTCCTTAAGGATTAAGACTTGCTTCCAATCAATTGCCAAATGAACATAAAGAATAAGAGAAACCAATTCACTTAAGGATTAGGACTTGCTTCCAATCAATGGCCAAATGAACTTAAAGAATAAAAGAAACCAATTCCTTAAGGATTAAGACTTGCTTCCAATCAATGGCCAAATGAACTTAAAAGAATAAAGAGAAACCAATTCCTTAAGGATTAAGACTTGCTTCCAATCAATTGCCCAAATGAACAAAGAATAAAGAGAAACCAATTCCTTAAGGATTACGACTTGCTTTAATCAATGGCCAAATGATCTTAAAGAATAAAGAGAAACCAATTCCTTAAGGATTAGACTTGCTTTAATCAATGGCCAAATGAACCCTAAAGAATAAAGAGAAACCAATTCCTTAAGGATTAAGACTTGCTTCAATCAATGGCCAAATGAACTTAAAAGAATAAATGAAAGAAACCAATTCCTTAAGGATTAAGACTTGCTTCGATCAATGGCCAAATGAACTTAAAGAATAAAGAGAAACCAATTCCTTATGGATTAAGACTTGCTTCAATCAATGGCCAAATGACATTAAAGAATAAAGAGAAACCAATTGCTTCAAGGATAAGACTTGCTTCAAATGCTTAGATCTAAAGAATAAGAGAAACCAATTCCTTAAGGATTAAGACATTTGCTTCAATCAATTGCACCCAAATGAACCTAAGAATAAAGAGAAACCAATTCCTTACTGGATTAAAACTTGCTTCAAATCAATGACCAAATGAACTTAAAGAATAAGAAACCAATTCCTTAAGGATTAAGACTTGCTTCAATCAATTAATGGTAACAGTAAAGAATAAAGAGAAACCAATTCCTTAAGAGATTAAGACTTGCTTTCAATCAATGGCCAAATGACATTACAAAGAATAAAGAGAAACCAATTCCTTAAGGATTATAGACTTTAACTTCTAATCATTTAAATGAACCTAAAGAATAAATGAAAACCAATTCCTTATAGGATTAAGACTTGCTTCCAATCAATGGCCAAATGAACTTAAAGAATAAAGAGAAACCAATTCCTTAAGATTAAGACTTGCTTCCAATCAATGGCCAAATAGACTTAAAGAATAAGAGAAACCAATTCTTTGGGATTAAAGACTTGCTTCAATCAATGGCCTAATCGAACTAAAAGAATAAATGGAAACCAATTCCTTAATGATTTGGACTTGCTTCAAATCAATGGCCAAATGAACCTAAAGAATAATGAGAAACCAATTTCCTTAAGTATTAAGACTTGCTTCAATCAATATGGCCAAATGACTTAAAGAATAAAGAGAAACCAGTTCCTTCACGGTTAAGACTTGCTTCAATCAATTTACTTAAATAGACCTAAAGAATAAAGAGGAAACCAATTCCTTAAGTATTTGACTTGCTTCCAATCAATGGCTTAAATCTAAAGAATAATGGAAACCAATTCCTTAAGGATTAAGACACACTTCCATTCAATGGCCAAGCGAACTTAAAAGAATAAAGAGAAACCAATTCCTTAGGATTAAGACTTGCTTCTCCTTAAGACAGCACCTAATCAATGCCCAAATGAACCTAAGAATAAAGAGAAACCAATTCCTTATGGATTAAGACTTGCTTCAATCAATGGCCAAATGACATTAAAGAATAAAGAGAAACCAATTCCTTAAGGATTAAGACTTGCTTCAATCAATGGCCAAATGAGCATTAAAGAATAAAGAAACCAATTCATGAAGGATTAAGACTTGCTTCAAATCATTGCCCAGCTGAACCTAAAGAATAAAGAGAAACCAATTCCATAAGTATTATACGACTTGCTTCAATCAATGGCTTAAAGAGCTAAAGAATAAATGGAAACCAATTCCTTAAGATTAGTTTTATTTCCAATCAATAGCCAAATGGTTTCAAAGAATAAAGAGAAACCAATGTTCATAAGGATTAAGACTTGCTTCCAATCAATGGCCAAATGAACCTAAAGAATAAAGAAAGAAACCAATTCCTTAAGTATTAAGACTTACTTCAAATCAATGGCCAAATGAACTTAAAGAATAAATGGAAACCAATTCATTAAGGATTAAGACTTGCTGCCAAGCAATGGCCAAAAGAACTTAAAGAAGAAAGAGAAGCCAATTGCTTAAGGATTAAGACACCACTTCCAATCAATACTTAAATAGACCTAAGAATAAAAGAGAAACCAATTCCTTAGAGTATTACGACAGCTTCCAATCAATGGCTTAAAGATCTAAAAAGAATAAATGGAAAATAATTCCCTTAAAGATTAAGATTTGCTTCAATCAATGGCCAAATGACATTAAAGAATAAAAAGAAACCAATTCCTTAAGGATTAAGACTTGCTGATCAATTCCAAATGAGCGTAAAGACAAGTAGAACCAATTCCTTAAGGACTTAACTTGCTTCAAATCAATGACAAATAGACTTAAAAAGAATAAGAAGAAAACCAATTCCTTATGGATTAAGACTTGCTTCCAATCAAAATACAAATAGCATTAAAGAGGCAAGAGAAATAATTCATTAAGAGATTAAGACTTGCTTCAATGTGTAATGAACCTAAAGAATAAAGAGGAAACCAATTCATAAGTATAACGACTTGCTTCCAATCAATGGCCAAATAAGAACTAAAGAATAAATACAAGCTTAATTAAGCCTTAAGGATTAAAAACTTGCTTCCGATCAATGGCCAAATAAACTTAAAGAATAAAGAGAAACCAATTTCTCACCATGATTAAGGAGTTGCTTCAATCAATTGCCAAAATAGACCTAAAGAATAAAGAGAAACCAATTCCTTAAGTATTACGACTTGCTTCCAATCAATGGCTTCAAGATCTAAAAAGAATAAATGAAACCAATTCATACTAAGGATTAAGTTTGCTTCCAATCAAAGCGTAAATGAACTTAAAGAATAAAGAGAAACCAATTCCTTAAGGATTAAGACTTGCCTCATGGGCTTGCTTCCAATCAATGGCCAAATGAACCTAAAGAATAAAGAGAAACCAATTCCTTATGAATTAAGACTTGCTTCCAATCAATGGCTTAAAGATCTAAAGAATAAAGAGAAACCAATTCCTTAAGGATTAAGACTTGCTTCAATCAATGGCCAAATAGCATTTAAAGAATAAAGAAAGGCAATTCCATAAGGATTAGGACTTGCTTCCAATCAATCAATGCCCAAATGAACCTAAGAATAAAGACCAAAACCAATTCCATAAGTATTCCAAACACTTGCTGCCACTCAATGCCCAAATGAACTTAAAGAATAAATGGAAACCAATTCCTTAAGGATTAGAACTTGCTTCAATCAATGACCAAATAGACTTAAAGAATAGAAGAGGCAATTCATTACGACGGATTAAGACTTGCTTCCAATCAATTGCCAAATGAGCCTAAAGAATAAAGAGAAACCAATTTCTTAAGTATTACGACTTGCTTCCAATCAATGACAAAAGATCTAAAAAGAATAATGAAACCAATTCCTTAAGGATTAAGACTTGCTTCAATCAATGGCCAAATGAACTTAAGAATAAAGAAAACCAATTCACTTAAGGATTAAGACTTACTTCCAATCAATTATGAAGCTGAAAGAATAAAGAGAAACCAATTCCGTCAGGATTAATAGACTTAACTTCCAATCAATGGCGTAAAATGAACTTAAAGAATAGAAAACCAATTCCTTATGGATTAAGACTTGTTTCAAATCAATGGCTAAACGGCATTTAAAAGAACAAAGAGAAACCAATTCATTAAGGATTAAGACTTGCTGCCAATCAATGACCAAATGAACTTAAAGAATAAAGAGAAACCAATTCCTTATGGATTAAGACTTATTTAAATCAATATTAAGTGAACACGAGAAATAAAGAAAAACCAATTCCATAAGCTAATACATTTACTTCCAATCAATGGCCAAATGACATCTAAAAAGAATAAATGAAACCAATTCCTTAAGGATTAAAGACTTGCTTCCAATCAATGGCCAAATGAACTTAAAGAATAATGAAAACCAATTCCTTGACGGATTAAGACTTGCTTCAATCATTGCCAAATGAGCCTAAGAATAAAGAAAGCCAATTCCTTATGCATTACGACTTGCTACAATCAATGGCCCAAATGACATTAAGAGAATCAAGAGAAACCAATTCTTGAAGCGAGATTCAGGCTTGCTTCCAATCAATGCCCAAATGAACCTAAGAATAAGGAAAACTTAATTCATTATGGATTAACACTTACTTCCAATCAATGGCCAAATGACATTAAGAGAATAAAGAGACCCTTGCTTCCAATCAATGGCCCAACCAACATTCAGAGAATAAAGAGAAACCGAATTCCTTAAGAGATTAAGACTTGCTTTCAATTAATTGCCAATGGCGTAAAAGTATGAGACTTGCTTCCAATCAATGCCCAAAATGAACTCAAGAGAATAAAAGAAACCAATTCCTACTACAGTGTCGAACTTGCTTCGAATCAGATGGTTAAATAAGATACTGAAAGAATAAATGAAAACCAATTCGCCTTAAGGATTAGGGACTTGCTTCCAGTCAATGGCGAAATGAACTTAAAGAATAAAGAGAAACCAATTCTTTACAGGATTAAGAGTTCATTCAATCAATTGCCATTGAAACTAACGAATAAAGAAAACCAATTCCTTAAGTATTCACGACTTGCTTCAAATCAACGGCTTAATCGATCTACAAAAGAATAAATGAGAAGCCAGATTCCTAGCAGGAATTTGAGACTTGCTTCAAATCAACAGCCAAATAAACTTAAAGAATAAAGCCAGAAACCAGTTCCTTATGGAGTATTAAGACTTGCTTCCCGATCAGTGGTGCCAAATGAGCTTAAGAATAAAAGTAACCAATTCCTTAAGGATTAAGACTTACGCCAATGTAATTGACCAAATGAACTTAAAGAATGAAGCAGAGCCAATTCCTTTATGGATTACAGACTTGCTTTAAATCAATGGCCAAATAGACATTAAAGAATAGAAAAATAATTCATATTGAGATTAGGACTTACTGCCAATCAAAGACCAAATGAACTTAAACAATAAGAAAACCCAATTCCTTAACCATTGGAGCTTGCTTCAATCGATAGCTTAATGTTGAACTAACGAATAATAAGAAAGCAAATTCCTTAACCGTGTCCAAAGACTTGCTTCCGTCAATGGGCAATAGATCTTTAAAGAATAAATGAGAAACCAATTCTTAAAGAGTTAGAGCTTACTTCAAATCAATGGCCAAATGAACTTAAAGAATAAAGAGAAACCAATTCGCCAAGGATTAAGACTTTAGCTTTAATCAATTTGCCGATAAACGTTTAAAGTAAGCAATTTGCTTGTCATTGTGCGAATAATTAAGAATAAAGAGAAACCAATTCCTTGAGGATTGAGACTTGCTTCCAATCAATACCCAAATGAACCTAAAGAATAAAGAGAAACCAATTCACTGTAAGGATTAAGACTTGCTTCCAATAAATGGTACCACGAATGAGCATTAAAGAATAAAGAGACCCTTTCAATCAATACTGAACCCTAACAAACATTAAAGATAAAGCCAAATTAATAGGATTAAGACTTGCTTTCAATTAATTGCCAAATGAATGTAAAGTAAGCAGACTTGCTTCAATCAATGGCCAAATGAACTTAAGAATAAAGAACTAATTAAGCTTACGGATTAAGACTTGCACTTTGAATCAATTGCACAAATGATCTTAAGAAGAATAAATGAGAAACCAATTCCTTAAGGATTAAGACTTGCTTCTAATCAATTGCCAAATGAAGATAGGCTTAAAGAATAAAGAGAAACCAATTCAGCAAAGATTAAGACTTAGCGCTTCCAATCAATTGCCAAATGAGCGTAAATAGTAAGCAATTTGCTGTAATCGATGACGAATAGACTTAAAGAATAAAGAGAAACCAATTCGCCTTAGAGATTAAGACTTGCTTCCAATCAATGGCCAAATAGAACTTAGAAAGAATAAAGAGAAACCAATTCCTTAAGAGAATAGAGACTTGCTTCCAATCAATGGCCAAATGAACTTAAAGAATAAAGAGAAACCAATTCCTTAAGGATGAAGACTTGCTTCCAATCAATGGCCAAATAGAACTAAAAGAATAAAGAGAAACCAATTCCCCTTAAGATCTAGATTGCTTTAATTAATTGCCAAATGAGCATTAAAATGCGGACTTGCTTCAATCAATGGCCAAAATGAACTAAAAGAATAAAGAGAAACCAATTCCTTAAGGATTAAGACTTGCTTCCAATCAATATGGCCAAATGAACTTAAGAATAAAGAGAAACCAATTCCTTACAGTTAATGACTTGCTTCAATCAATTTGCCAAATGAGCGTGAAGTAAGCGACTTGCTTTAATGTGTGGAAATGACGTAAAGAATAAGAAACCAATTCCTTAAGGAGTTAAGACTTGCTTCCAATCAGCCATATTAAATAATCGAACTAAAGAATAAAGAGAAACCAATTCCTTAAGGATTAAGACTTGCTTCAATCAATGCCCAAATGAACCCCTAAAGAATAATGAGAAAACCAATTCCTTAAGTATTATGACTTGCTTCCAATCAATATTGGCCAAATAGACACTTCAAGAATAAAGAGAAACCAACTCCTTAAGTATTCGACTTGCTTCCAATCAATGGCCAACGACATTAAAAAGAATAAAGAGAAACCTTTAATTCCTTAAGGATTATTTGCTTCCAATCAATGGCCAAATGAACTTAAAGAATAAAGAGAAACCAATTCCTATAAGGATTCGACTTTGCTTCCAATCAATATGGCCAAATGAACCAAAGAATAAATGAGAAACCAATTCCTCAAGGATTAAGACATTGCTTCAAATCAATGGCCAAATGAACTTAAAGAATAAAGAAGGCAAGCCAATTCCTTAAGGATTAAGGTGCTGAATCAATGGCCAAATAGAAACTTAAAGAATAAAGAGAAAGCCAATTCCTTAGAGGATTAAGACTTGCTTCCAATCAATGGCAAATGAACAAAAAGAATACAATGGAAGCCAATTCCTTGAGGATTAGGACTTGCTTCAATCAATGGCCAAATGAACTTTAAAGAATAAAGAGAAACCAATTCCTTAAGGATTAAGACTTGCTTCCAATCAATGGCCAAATGAACTTAAAGAATAAAGAGAAACCAATTCCTTAAGGATTAAGACTTGCTTCCAATCAATGACCAAATGAACTTAAGAATAAAGAGAAACCAATTCACTTAAGTATTAAGACGACTTGCTTCCAATCAATGGCCAAATAATATTAAAGAATAAACGAGAAACCAATTCATGAAGGATTAGACTTGCTGTGTAATCAAAATGGCCAAATGAACTTAAACAATAAAGAGGAAAAGCCAATTCCTTACGGATTAAGACTTGCTTCCAATCAATGGTAGCCAAGCTGAACTTTGAAGAAATAAAGAGAAACCAATTCCATAAGTATTCACGACTTGCTTCAATCAATGGCTTAAAGATCTAAAAGAATAAATAGAAACCAATTCCTTAAGGATTAAGACTTGCTTCCAATCAATGGTCAAATGAACTTAAAGAATAAAGAGGAACCCGATTCATTGAGGATTAAGACTTGCTTCCAATCAATGGCCAAATCGAGCGTAAAGAAGTAAGATAGATCTATTCAACCAAAGGATTAAGACTGTGCTTCAATCAATGGCCAGAATGAACATTAAAGAATAAAGAGAAACCCAATTCCTTAGAAAGGATTAAGACTTGCTTCCAAATCAATGGCCAAATAGAACTTAAAGAATAAAGAAGAAACCAATTCCTTATGGATTAAGACACTTCCCAATCAATGGCCAAATGAACTTAAAAGAATAAAAGAAGACACTTCCTTAAGTATTAAGACTTGCTTCCAATCAATGTGACATATGATCTAAAAAGAATAAATAGAAACCAATTCCCTTAAGGATTAAGACTTGCTTCCAATCAATGTAGCCAGATGAACTAAAGAATAAGCTGAGAAACCAATTCTACTTAGAAAGTATTAAGACTTGCTTCAATCAATGGCCAAATGAACCTAAAGAATAAATGAGAAACCAATTATACATGTAAGGATTAAGACTTGCTTCAATCAATATGGCCAAATGAACTTAAAGAATAAAGAGAAACCAATTCCTTAAGGATTAAAGACTTGCTTTAATCAATTGCCAAATGAAACGTAAAGAATAAAGAGAAACCAGACCTTAAGTATATTCAAACTTGCTTCCAATCAATGGCCAAATGAACCCAAAGAATAAATGAAAGTACCAATTCCTTAAAATTCTAAGACTTGCTTCCAATCAATGGCCAAATGAACTAAAGAATAAAGAGAAACCAGATACCTTAAGGATTAAGACTTGCTTCCAATCAATGGCCTACAGAATAAATGAACTCCAAGAATGCAGAGAAACCAATTCCTTACAGGATTAAGATTTGCTTCAATCAATTGCCAAATGAACTTAAAGAATAAAGAGAAACTGAACATTCCTTATGGATTAACGACTTGCTTCCAATCAATGGCCAAATGAACATTTAAAGAATAAACAGAAACCAATTCCTTAAGAGGATTAAGAGCTTGCTTCACAATCAATGGCCAAATGAACTTAAAGAACTAAGAAAACCAATTCACCTTACGGATTAAGAGTTGCTTCCAATCAATGGCCAATATGAACACACCTAGAATAAGAGAAACCAATTTCCATAAGTATTCGACTTGCTTCCAATCAATGCAGCTTAAAGATCTAAAAGAATAAATGAAACCAATTCCTTAAGGATTAAGACTTGCTTCCAATCAATGGCCAAATGAACTTAAAGAATAAAGAGAAACCAATTCACTTAAAGTTAGACTTGCTTCAATCAATTTCCAAATGAAGCGTAAAGTAAAATGTGAGACAGACGCTTCAATGTGCTTAAGTGACATTAGACCTAGCGACTAAGAATAAAGAAACCAATTCCTTAAGGATTAAGACTTGCTTTCATCATTAATTGCAAATGAACTTAAAGAATAAAGAAACCAATTCCTTAAAGATTAAGACTTGCTTCAATCAATGGCCAAATGAACTTAGAGAATAAAGAGAAACCAATTCCTTACAGGATTAAGACTTGCTTTGCAAATCAATTGCCAAATGAACTTAAAGAATAAGAAAGAAACCAATTCCTTATAGGATTAAAGACTTGCTTCAATCAATGGCCAAATGAGCGTAAAGAATAAAGAGTAAACTAACTTAAAGACTTGCTTCCAATCAATGGCTAAATAGAACTTAAAGAATAAGAAAACCAATTCCTTAAGGATGAAGACTTGCTTCCAATCAATGCCCAAATCGAACCTAAAGAATAAAAAGAAACCAATTCCTTAAGTATTAGGACTTGCTTCCAATCAATGGCCAAATAGATCTAAAAGAATAAAGCTAGAAACCAATTCCCTTAAAGATTAAGACTTCGATAATTTACCAAATAAACGGTAAAATCACAGACTTACACAAATAATTGCCAAATGAGCGTAAAATAACAATTTGCTTCAATCAATGTGCCAAATGAACTTAAAGAATAAAGAAAACCAATTCCTTAACGGATTAAGACTTGCTTCCAATCAATTGCCAAATGAACCTAAAGAATAAAGAGAAACCAATTCCTTAAGGATTCGACTTGCTTCCAATCAATGGCCCAAATGACATTAAAGAATAAATGAAACCAATTCATGAGTTAAGACTTGCACTTCCAATCAATTAGCCAAAATGAACTTAAAGAATAAAAAGAGAAACCAATTCCTTAAGGATTAAGAGTTGCTTCCAATCAATAGCCAAATGAACTATAAAGAATAAAGAGAAACCAATTCCTTAAGTATTCACGACTTGCTTCCAATCAATGGCCAAAAGATCTAAAAAGAATAAATGCGGCAACCAATTCCTTAAGGATTAAGACTTGCTTCCAATCAATGGCCAAAATGAACTTAAAGAATAAAGAGAAAGGACAATTCATTAAGGATTAAGACTTGCTTCCAATCAATAGCCGTCAGACTAAAGAATAAATGGGAATCAATTCCCCTTAAGGATTAGGACTTGCTTCCAATCAATGGCCAAATGAACTTAAAGAATAATGAGAAACCAGTTCATGAGAGTATTAAGACTTGCTCCCGATCAATGGCCGAATGAACTTAAAGAATAAAGAGAAACCCAATTCCCTTCACAGGATTAAGACTTGCTTCCAGTCAATTGCCAATTGAACCTAAAGAATAAAGAGAAACCAACTCCTTTAGAAATATTCACGACTTGCTTCCAATCAATGGCTTAAAGATGCAAAGAATAAATGAAACTAATTCCTTAAGGATTAAGCTTTCAAGACTAAAGAATAAAGAGCTTCCAATCAATAGCTTAAAGAACTTAAAGAATAAATGAAACCCAATTCCTTAAGTAGCCAAGACTTGCTTCCAATCAATGGCCAAATGAACCTAAAGAATAATGAGAAACCAATTCCTTAAGTATTTGACTTACTTCCAATCAATGGCCAAATGAACTTAAAGAATAAAAAGAAACCAAATTCCTTAAGGATTAAGGCTTGCTTCCAATTAATTTGCCAAATGAGCGTGAGTAAACAAACACTTCAATCATTGGCCAAATGAACTAAAGAATAAAGAAGAAACCAAGTCCCTTAGGATTAAGACTTGCTTTCAAGTCAAATGCCAAATAATAAAATGCATGAAACTTTAACTTGTCAATGGCCAAATAGACTTAAAGAATAAAGAGAAACCAATTCCTTAAGGATTAAGACTTGCTTCCAATCAATTCCCAAATGAACCTAAAGAATAAAGAGAAACCAATTCCTTAAGTATTACCACTTGCTTCCAATCAATGACTTAAAGATCTAAAAGAATAAATGGAAACCAATTCCTTAAGGAATAAGACTTGCTTCAAATCAATGGCCAAATAGACTTAAAGAATAAAGAGAAACCAATTTCTTACGGATTAAGAGTTGCTTCCAATCAATAGCCAAGCGAACCTAAAGAATAAAGAGAAACCAATTCCTTATGTGTCTAAGACTTGCTTCCAATCAATGACCAAATGAATCTAAAAGAATAAGCAGCAACCTATTCCTTAAGGATTGAGACTTGCTTCTGATCGATAGCCACGATAGACCCTAAGAATGAAGAGAAACCAATTCCTTAAGGATTAAGACTTGCTTCCAATCAATTGCCAAATGACGTAAAATGAACATGCTTCGATCGCTGACCAAATGAACTTAAAGAATAAAGAGAAATAATTCCTTATGGATTAAGACTTACTTCCAATCAGGGCCAAATGACATTAAAGAATAAAGAGAAACCAATTCCTTAAGGATTAAGACTTGCTTCCAATCAGCGGCCAAATGACATTGAAGAATAAGAGAAACCAATTCCTTAAGAGTTAAGACTTGTTTCCAATCAATGCCCAAATAGACCTAAAGAATAAAGAGAAACCAATTCCTTTAAGGATTAAGACAGCCTTCCAATCAATGGCTTAAAGAACTTAAAGAATAAATGGAAACCAATTCCTTAAGTATTAAGACTTGCTTCCAATCAATGGCCATATGAACTTAAAGAATAAAGAGAAACCAATTCCTTACTTGATTAAGACTTGCTTCCAATCAATGGCCAAATGGAACTAAAAAGAATAAATGGAATCCAATTCCTTAAGGATTGAGACTTGCTTCCAATCAATGGCCAAATAAGCCTAAAGAATAATGAGAAAGCAGTTCCTTAAGTATTAAGACTTATCTAATCAATGGCCAAATGAACTTAAAGAATAAAGAAGAAACCAATTCCTTAAGGATTAAGACTTGCTTCGATTCAATTGCCAAATGAGCGTAAAGAATAAATGAGAAACCAATTCCAATTAAGGATTAAGACTTGCTTCCAATCATTAGCCAAATGAGCTTAAAGAATAAAGAGAAACTGATTCACTTAAAAGTTAAGACACTTTAATCAATGGCTTAAAAAAAGAACTTAAAGAATAAATGAAATAATTCCTTAAGTATTAGAGCTAACTTACGTCCAATCAATGGCCAAATCAACCCAAAGAATAAAAAGAAACCAATTCCTTAGGGATTAAAGACTTGCTTCAAATCAATATGCCGTCGAACTAAAAGAATAAATGGAATCCAATTCGTTAATGATTAGGACTTGCTTAGATCAATGGCCAAATATGAACCTAAAGAATAATGAGAAACCAATTCCTTAAGTATTCGACTTGCTTCCAATCAATGGCCAAATGAACTTAAAGAATAAAGAGAAACCAATTCCTTAAGGATTAAGACTTGCTTCCAATCAATGGCCAAATGAACTTAAAGAATAAGAGAAACCAATTCCTGAATAAGGATTGCCAAAGATAAGACTTGCTTCCAATCAATGGCCAAATGAACTTAAAGAATAAAGAGAAACCAATTAAGACCTTAAGGCCAAATGAACTAAGACTTGCTTCCAATCAATGGCCAAATGAACTTAAAGAATAAAGAGAAACCAATTCCTTAAGGATTAAGACTTGCTTCCAATCAATGGCCAAATGAACTAAAGAATAAAAGAAACCAATTCCTTAAGGATTAAGACTTGCTTCCAATCAATGGCCAAATGAACTTAAAGAATAAAGAAACCAATTCCTTAAGGATTAAGACTTGCTTCCAATCAATGGCCAAATGAACTTAAAGAATAAAGAGAAACCAATTCCTTAAGGATTAAGACTTGCTTCCAATCAATGGCCAAATGAACTAAAGAATAAAGAGAAACCAATTCCTTAAGGATTAAGACTTGCTTCCAATCAATGGCCAAATGAACTTAAAGAATAAAGAGAAACCAATTCCTTAAGGATTAAGACTTGCTTCCAATCAATGGCCAAATGAACTAAAAAGAATAAAGAGAAACCAATTCCTTAAGGATTAAGACTTGCTTCCAATCAATGGCCAAATGAACTTAAAGAATAAAGAGAAACCAATTCCTTAAGGATTAAGACTTGCTTCCAATCAATGGCCAAATGAACTTAAAGAATAAAGAGAAACCAATTACTGAAGGATTAAGGCTTGCTTCCAAACAATGGCTTAAAGAACTTAAGAATAAAGAGAAACCAATTCCTTAAGGATTAAGACTTGCTTCCAATCAATGGCCAAATGAACTTAAAGAATAAAGCTTCCAATCAAGCCAAAAACTTAAAGAATAAAGAGAAACCAATTCCTTAAGGATTAAGACTTGCTTCCAATCAATGGCCAAATGAACTTAAAGAATAAAGAGAAACCAATTCCTTAAGGATTAAGACTTGCTTCCAATCAATGGCCAAATGAACTTAAAGAATAAAGAGAAACCAATTCCTTAAGGATTAAGACTTGCTTCCAATCAATGGCCAAATGAACTAAAGAATAAAGAGAAACCAATTCCTTAAGGATTAAGACTTGCTTCCAATCAATGGCCAAATGAACTTAAAGAATAAGAGAAACCAATTCCTTAAGATTAAGACTTGCTTCCAATCAATGGCCAAATGAACTTAAAGAATAAAGAGAAACCAATTCCTTAAGGATTAAGACTTGCTTCCAATCAATGGCCAAATGAACTAAAGAATAAAGAGAAACCAATTCCTTAAGGATTAAGACTTGCTTCCAATCAATGGCCAAATGAACTTAAAGAATAAAGAAACCAATTCCTTAAGGATTAAGACTTGCTTCCAATCAATGGCCAAATGAACTTAAAGAATAAAGAGAAACCAATTCCTTAAGGATTAAGACTTGCTTCCAATCAATGGCCAAATGAACTTAAAGAATAAAGAGAAACCAATTCCTTAAGGATTAAGACTTGCTTCCAATCAATGGCCAAATGAACTAAAGAATAAAGAGAAACCAATTCCTTAAGGATTAAGACTTGCTTCCAATCAATGGCCAAATGAACTTAAAGAATAAAGAGAAACCAATTCCTTAAGGATTAAGACTTGCTTCCAATCAATGGCCAAATGAACTAAAGAATAAAGAGAAACCAATTCCTTAAGGATTAAGACTTGCTTCCAATCAATGGCCAAATGAACTTAAAGAATAAAGAGAAACCAATTCCTTAAGGATTAAGACTTGCTTCCAATCAATGGCCAAATGAACTTAAGAATAAAGAGAAACCAATTCCTTAAGGATTAAGACTTGCTTCCAATCAATGGCCAAATGAACTTAAAGAATAAAGAAACCAATTCCTTAAGGATTAAGACTTGCTTCCAATCAATGGCCAAATGAACTTAAAGAATAAAGAGAAACCAATTCCTTAAGGATTAAGACTTGCTTCCAATCAATGGCCAAATGAACTTAAAGAATAAAGAGAAACCAATTCCTTAAGGATTAAGACTTGCTTCCAATCAATGGCCAAATGAACTTAAAGAATAAAGAGAAACCAATTCCTTAAGGATTAAGACTTGCTTCCAATCAATGGCCAAATGAACTTAAAGAATAAAGAGAAACCAATTCCTTAAGGATTAAGACTTGCTTCCAATCAATGGCCAAATGAACTTAAAGAATAAAGAGAAACCAATTCCTTAAGGATTAAGACTTGCTTCCAATCAATGGCCAAATGAACTTAAAGAATAAAGAGAAACCAATTCCTTAAGATTAAGACTTGCTTCCAATCAATGGCCAAATGAACTTAAAGAATAAACCGAAACATATTCCTTAAGGTTTAAGACTTGCTTCCAATCGATGCCCAAATGAACTTAAAGAATAAAGAGAAAGTAATTCCTTACGGATTAA
>CM062518.1:15260587-15293587 GCA_031439585.1 Pterocarpus macrocarpus | reverse complement strand
GAAACCAATTCCTTAAGTATTACAACTTCCTTCCCATCAATGGCCAAATGAACTTAAAGAATAAAGAGAAATCAATTCCTTAAGGATTAAGACTTGCTTCCAATCAATGGCAAATGGAACTAAAAGAATAAATGGAATCCAATTCCTTAAGGATTAGGACTTGCTTCCAATCAATGGCCAAATGAACCTAAAGAATAATGAGAATCCAATTCTTAAGTATTACGACTTGCCCCAATCAATGCACACAAATGAACTTAAAGAATAAAGAGAAACCAATTCCTTAAGGATTAAGACTTGCTTCCTGAACGAATTTACATCAAATGAACGTAAAGAGTAAACAGACTAGCTTCCAAGCAATGGCCAAATGAACTTAAAGAATAAAGAGAAACCAATTCCTTACGGATTAAGACTTACTTCCAATCAATTGCCAAATGAACCTAAAGAATAAAGAGTAGAAACCAATTCCTTAAGGATTAAGACTCATGCTTCCAATCAATTGCCAAATGAACTTAGAGTAATAGAGTAAAAATTGCATATGACTTCCAATCAATGACCAAAAATGAACTTAAAGAATAAAGAGAAACCACCCCTTCATGGATTAAGACTTGCTTCCAACTCAATGGCCAAATGACACTAAAAGAATAAATGAAACCACCTCCCTTAAGGATTAAGCACTTGCTTTCACAATTCTAATTGCCAACACATAAGAATGAAAAGAGTAAACAAATTAAGACTTGCTTCCAATCAATGACCAAATGAACTTAAAGAATAAAGAGAAACCAATTCCTTAATGGGATTAAGACTTGCTTCCAATCAAATGGCCAAATGACATTAAAGAATAATGAGATCTGGGTTTTCCAATCAACGTCACAATGACATTAAAGAATAAAGAGAAACCAATTCCTTAAGGATTAAGACTTGCTTCTCCAATCAATGCCCAAATGAACCTAAAGAATAAAGAGAAACCAATTCCTTAACGCATTACAGACTTTGCTTCCCAATCAATGGCTTAAAGGAACTTAAAAGTGAATAAATGGAAACCAATTCCTTAAGTATTAAGGACTTGCTTCAATCAATGGCCAAAATGAACTTAAAGAATAAAGAGAAACCAATTCCTTAAGGATTAAGATCTTGTCTTCCCAATCAATGGCCAAATCGAACTTAAAGAATAAATGAAACCAATTCCTTAATGATTTGAAGACTTAAGCTTCCAACTTCAATGGCCAAATGAACTCAAAGAATAATGATGAAACCAATTCCAGACATTAAGACTTGCTCCCCAATCAATGGCCAAATGAACTTAGAAGAATAAAAGAGAAAACCAATTCCCTTAAGGATTAAGACTTGCTTCCAATTAATTGGCCAAATGAACGTAAAGAATAAATGCACTTGCTTCCCAAGTCAATGGCCAAATGAACATTAAAGAATGTAAAGAGAAACCAATTCCCATTGGACAAGACTTGCTTCCAATCAATTGCCAAATGAACTGTAAAGAATAAAGAGAAACCAATTTTCCTTAAGCATTAAGACTTGCTTCCCAATCAATGGCCTTAAATGAACTAAAAGAATAAATTGAGAAACCAATTCCTTTATAGGATTAAGAGAGACTTGCTTCCCCAATCAATGGCCAAATCGAACGTAAAGAGTAAATAAACTTGCTTCCAATCAATGACCAATGAACTGTGAAGAATGAAAGAGAACCAATTCCTTAATGGATTAAGATCGTTGCCAACTTACAAATAAATGACACAAGAATAAAGAGATCATATTTCCAAATCAACTGGCCAAATGAACTTAAAGAATAAATGGAGAAACCAATTCCTTAAGGATTAAGACTTGCTTCCAATCAATGTGCCCAAAACAGAACCTAAAGAATAATGAGAAACCAATTCCTTAAGGATTAAGACTTGCTTTCAATCAATGGCCAAATGAATTCTTAAAGAATAAAGAGAAACCAATTCCTTAAGGATTAAGACTTGCCTTCCAATCAATTGCTTAAAATGAACTCATAAAGAATAAAGAGAAACCAATTCCTTAAGGATTAAGACTTGCTTCCCAACTCAATGGCCAAATGAACTTTAAAGAATAAATGAATCCAATTTTAATGAAAACCAATTCCTTAGACGGATTAAGCTTTCCAAATCACATTGCCAAATGAACCGTTAAAGAACAAATGAGAAACCAATTCCTTATTACGACTTGCTTCCCCAATCAATGGCCAAATGTAATCTTAAAGAATAAAGAGAAACCAATTCCTTAAGGATTAAGATCTTGCTTCCAATCAATTGCCAAATGACAATCTAAAGAATAAACAGAATACTTGCTTCCAATCAATGACCAAAATGAACTTAAAGAATAAAGTAGGAAAACCAATTCCTTAAGGATTAAGACTTGCTTCCAATCAATGGCCAAATGACACCTAAAGAATAAACGGAAACCACCCCTTAAGTATTAAGACTACACTGCTTCCAATCACTACTGGCACAAAAATGAACTTAAGAGAATAAAGAGAAACCAATTCCTTAAGGTTATTAAGAGACTTGCTTTCCAATCACTATGGCCAAATGAACCTCAAAGAATAAAGAGAATCCAATTCCCTTAAGGATTAAGACTTGCTTCCAACTGTCAAATGGCCAAATTGAACTGGGGTAAAAGAATAATGAGAAACCAATTCTTAAGTATTAAGACTTGTCTTCCCCAATCAATGGCCAAATGAACTTAAAGAATAAAGAGAAACCAATTCCCAAGGATTAAGATTGGTTAATTACTCACAATGAATGCCAAGAGTAAATCACTTGCTTCCAATCAATGGCCAAATGGAACTTAAAGAATAAAATGAGAATCCAATTCCTTTAAGGATTAAGACTTGCTTCCAATCAATGGCCAAATGAACCTAGTAAGAATAATGTAGAAACCAATTCCTTCAAGTATTACGACTTGCTTCCAATCAATGGCCAAATGAACTTAAAGAAATAAAGAGAAACCAATTCCTTAAGGATTAAGTGACTTGCTTCCAATTAATTACAAATGAACGTAAAGCGAAACAGACTTGCTTCTGCCAATGGCCACAAATGACATTAAAGAATAATGAGATCTGCTTCCAATCAACGCCAATGATAAAGAGTAACCAATTCCTACGGACAGACTCTGCTTCCAATCAATGGCCAAATGAACCTAAAGAATAAAATGAGAAACCAATTCCTTAAGGATTAAGACTCTGCTAGTCCAATCACGCTAAAAATGACATTAAAGAATAAAGAGACTTGCTTCCAATCAATGGCCAAATGAACTTAAAGAATAAAGAGAAACCAATTCTTAAGGATTAAGACTTGCTTCCCAATCAATGGCTGGAAATGTAGAACTAAAAGTTAATAAATGGAAACCAATTTAAGGATTAAGACTTGCTTTTCCCAATCAATGGCTGGAAATGAATCCTAAAGAATAATGAGAAACCAATTCCTTAAGGATTAAGACTCTGCTTCTCCAAATCAATGGCCAAATCGAACTTAAAGAATAAAGAGAATCCAATTCCTTAATGATTTTGACTTGCTTCCAACTCAATGGCCAAATGAACTTCCAAAGAATAATGAGAAACCAATTCCTTAAGGATTACTTAGACTTGCTTCCCATCAATGGCCAAAATGAACTTAAAGTAATAAAGAGAAACCAATTCCTTAAGGATTAAGACTTGCTTCCAATCAATGGCCAAATGGAACTAAAAGAATAAATGGAAACCAATTCCTAAGGATTAAGACTTGCTTCCAATCAATTGCCAAATGAACCTAAAGAATAAATGAGATTACGACTTCCAATCAATGGCCAAATGAACTTAAAGAATAAAGAGAAACCAATTCCTTACGGATTAAGAGTTGCTTCCAATCAATTGCCAAATGAACCTAAAGAATAAAGAGAAACCAATTCCTTAAGGATTAAGACTTCCTTCCAATCAATGGCCAAATGAACCTAAAGAATAAAGAGAAACCAATTCCTTAAGGATTAAAACTTAGCTTCCCAATCAATGACCAAATGAACCTAAAGAATAATGAGAAACCAATTCCTTATGGAGTAAGACTTGCTTCCAATCAATGGCCATACGACATTAAAGAATAATGATTGGACTTGCTTCCAATCAATGGCCAAATGAACTTAAAGAATAAAGAGAAACCAATTCCTTAAGGATTAAGACTTGCTTCCAATCAATGCCCAAATGAACTTAAAGAATAAAGAGAAACCAATTCCTTAAGGATTAAGACTTGCTTCCAATCAATTGCCAAATGAACTAAAAGAATAAATGGAAACCAATTCCTTAAGTATTAAGACTTGCTTCCAATCAATGGCCAAATGAACTTAAAGAATAAAGAGAAACCAATTCCTTAAGGATTAAGACTTGCTTCCAATCAATGGCAAATCGAACTAAAAGAATAAAGAGAAACCAATTCCTTAAGGATTAAGACTTGCTTCCAATCAATGGCCAAATGAACCTAAAGAATAATGAGAAACCAATTCCTTAAGTATTACGACTTGCTTCCCATCAATGGCCAAATGAACTTAAAGAATAAAGTGAAACCAATTCCTTAAGGATTAAGACTTGCTTCCAATTAATTGCCAAATGAACGTAAAGAGTAACCAGACTTGCTTCCAATCAATGGCCAAATGAACTTAAAGAATAAAGAGAAACCAATTCCTTAAGGATTAAGACTTGCTTCCAATCAATGGCCAAATGAACTTAAAGAATAAAGAGAAATCAATTCCTTAAGGATTAAGACTTGCTTCCAATCAATGGCAAATGGAACTAAAAGAATAAATGGAAACCAATTCCTTAATGATTAAGACTTGCTTCCAATCAATGGCCAAATGAACCTAAAGAATAAAGAGAAACCAATTCCTTAAGTATTAAGACTTGCTTCCAATCAATGGCCAAATGAACTTAAAGAATAAAGAGAAACCAATTCCTTAAGGATTAAGACTTGCTTCCAATCAATGGCAAATGGAACTAAAAGAATAAATGGAATCTAATTCCTTAAGGATTAGGACTTGCTTCCAATCAATGGCCAAATGAACCTAAAGAATAATGAGAATCCAATTCCTTAAATATTACGACTTGCTCCCAATCAATGGCCAAATGAACTTAAAGAATAAAGAGAAACCAATTCCTTAAGGATTAAGACTTGCTTCCAATTAATTGCCAAATGAACGTAAAGAGTAAACAGACTTGCTTCCAATCAATGGCCAAATGAACTTAAAGAATAAAGAGAAACCAATTCCTTACGGATTAAGACTTGCTTCCAATCAATTGCCAAATGAACCTAAAGAATAAAGAGAAACCAATTCCTTAAGGATTAAGACTTGCTTCCAATCAATTGCCAAATTAGCGTAAAGAGTAAACAAACATGCTTCCAATCAATGACCAAATGAACTTAAAGAATAAAGAGAAACCAATTCCTTATGGATTAAGACTTGCTTCCAATCAATGGCCAAATGACATTAAAGAATAATGAGACTTGCTTCCAATCAACGGCCAAATGACATTAAAGAATAAAGAGAAACCAATTCCTTAAGGATTAAGACTTGCTTCTAATCAATGCCCAAATGAACCTAAAGAATAAAGAGAAACCAATTCCTTAAGGATTAAGACTTGCTTCCAATCAATGGCTTAAAGAACTAAAAGAATAAATGGAAACCAATTCCTTAAGTATTAAGACTTGCTTCCAATCAATGGGCAAATGAACTTAAAGAATAAAGAGAAACCAATTCCTTAAGGATTAAGACTTGCTTCCAATCAATGGCAAATCGAACTAAAAGAATAAATGGAATCCAATTCCTTAAGGATTAGGACTTGCTTCCAATCAATGGCCAAATGAACCTAAAGAATAATGAGAAACCAATTCCTTAAGTATTACGACTTGCTCCCAATCAATGGCCAAATGAATTTAAAGAATAAAGAGAAACCAATTCCTTAAGGATTAAGACTTGCTTCCAATTAATTGCCAAATGAACGTAAAGAGTAAACAGACTTGCTTCCAATCAATGGCCAAATGAACTTAAAGCATAAAGAGAAACCAATTCCTTAAGTATTAAGACTTGCTTGCAATCAATGGCCAAATGAACTTAAAGAATAAAGTTAAACCAATTCCTTAAGGATTAAGACTTGCTTCCAATCAATGGCAAATGAACTTAAAGAATAAATGGAAACCAATTCCTTAAGGATTAAGACTTGCTTCCAATCAATGACCAAATGAACCTAAAGAATAATGAGAAACCAATTCCTTAAGTATTACGACTTGCTTCCCATCAATGGCCAAATGAACTTAAAGAATAAAGAGAAATCAATTCCTTAAGGATTAAGACTTGCTTCCAATCAATGGCAAATGGAACTAAAAGAATAAATGGAATCCAATTCCTTAAGGATTAGGACTTGCTTCCAATCAATGGCCAAATGAACCTAAAGAATAATGAGAAACCAATTCCTTAAATATTACGACTTGCTCCCAATCAATGGCCAAATGAACTTAAAGAATAAAGAGAAACCAATTCCTTAAGGATTAAGACTTGCTTCCAATTAATTGCCAAATGAACGTAAAGAGTAAACAGACTAATTCCAAGCAATGGCCAAATGAACTTAAAGAATAAAGAGAAACCAATTCCTTACGGATTAAGACTTACTTCCAATCAATGCCAAATGAACCTAAAGAATAAAGAGAAACCAATTCCTTAAGGATTAAGACTTGCTTCCAATCAATTGCCAAATTAGCGTAAAGAGTAAACAGACATGCTTCCAATCAATGACCAAATGAACTTAAAGAATAAAGAGAAACCAATTCCTTATGGATTAAGACTTGCTTCCAATCAATGGCCAAATGACATTAAAGAATAATGAGACTTGCTTCCAATCAACGGCCAAATGACATTAAAGAATAAAGAGAAACCAATTCCTTAAGGATTAAGACTTGCTTCTAATCAATGCCCAAATGAACCTAAAGAATAAAGAGAAACCAATTCCTTAAGGATTAAGACTTGCTTCCAATCAATGGCTTAAAGAACTAAAAGAATAAATGGAAACCAATTCCTTAAGTATTAAGACTTGCTTCCAATCAATGGGCAAATGAACTTAAAGAATAAAGAGAAACCAATTCCTTAAGGATTAAGACTTGCTTCCAATCAATGGCAAATCGAACTAAAAGAATAAATGGAATCCAATTCCTTAAGGATTAGGACTTGCTTCCAATCAATGGCCAAATGAACCTAAAGAATAATGAGAAACCAATTCCTTAAGTATTACGACTTGCTCCCAATCAATGGCCAAATGAATTTAAAGAATAAAGAGAAACCAATTCCTTAAGGATTAAGACTTGCTTCCAATTAATTGCCAAATGAACGTAAAGAGTAAAGAAAGACTTGCTTCCAATCAATGGCCAAATGAACTTAAAGCATAAAGAGAAACCAATTCCTTAAGTATTAAGACTTGCTTGCAATCAATGGCCAAATGAACTTAAAGAATAAAGAGAAATCAATTCCTTAAGGATTAAGACTTGCTTCCAATCAATGGCAAATCGAACTAAAAGAATAAATGGAATCCAATTCCTTAATGATTCAGACTTGCTTCCAATCAATGGCCAAATGAACCTAAAGAATAATGAGAAACCAATTCCTTAAGTATTACGACTTGCTTCCAATCAATGGCCAAATGAACTTAAAGAATAAAGAGAAATCAATTCCTTAAGGATTAAGACTTGCTTCCAATCAATGGCAAATGGAACTAAAAGAATAAATGGAATCTAATTCCTTAAGGATTAGGACTTGCTTCCAATCAATGGCCAAATGAACCTAAAGAATAATGAGAATCCAATTCCTTAAATATTACGACTTGCTCCCAATCAATGGCCAAATGAACTTAAAGAATAAAGAGAAACCAATTCCTTAAGGATTAAGACTTGCTTCCAATTAATTGCCAAATGAACGAAAGAGTAAACAGACTAGCTTCCAATCAATGACCAAATGAACTTAAAGAATAAAGAGAAACCAATTCCTTATGGATTAAGACTTACTTCCAATCAATGGCCAAATGAACCTAAAGAATAAAGAGAAACCAATTCCTTAAGGATTAAGACTTGCTTCCAATCAATTGCCAAATTAGCGTAAAGAGTAAACAGACATGCTTCCAATCAATGACCAAATGAACTTAAAGAATAAAGAGAAACCAATTCCTTATGGATTAAGACTTGCTTCCAATCAATGGCCAAATGACATTAAAGAATAATGAGACTTGCTTCCAATCAACGGCCAAAAGAACTTAAAGAATAAAGAGAAACCAATTCCTTAAGGATTAAGACTTGCTTCTAATCAATGCCCAAATGAACCTAAAGAATAAAGAGAAACCAATTCCTTAACGATTAAGACTTGCTTCCAATCAATGGCTTAAAGAACTAAAAGAATAAATGGAAACCAATTCCTTAAGTATTAAGACTTGCTTCCAATCAATGGGCAAATGAACTTAAAGAATAAAGAGAAACCAATTCCTTAAGGATTAAGACTTGCTTCCAATCAATGGCAAATCGAACTAAAAGAATAAATGGAATCCAATTCCTTAAGGATTAGGACTTGCTTCCAATCAATGGCCAAATGAACCTAAAGAATAATGAGAAACCAATTCCTTAAGTATTACGACTTGCTTCCAATTAATGGCCAAATGAATTTAAAGAATAAAGAGAAACCAATTCCTTAAGGATTAAGACTTGCTTCCAATTAATTGCCAAATGAACGTAAAGAGTAAATCATTTGCTTCCAATCAATGGCCAAATGAACTTAAAGCATAAAGAGAAACCAATTCCTTAAGTATTAAGACTTGCTTGCAATCAATGGCCAAATGAACTTAAAGAATAAAGAGAAATCAATTCCTTAAGGATTAAGACTTGCTTCCAATCAATGGCAAATCGAACTAAAAGAATAAATGGAATCCAATTCCTTAATGATTAGGACTTGCTTCCAATCAATGGCCAAATGAACCTAAAGAATAATGAGAAACCAATTCCTTAAGTATTACGACTTGCTTCCCATCAATGGCCAAATGAACTTAAAGAATAAAGAGAAATCAATTCCTTAAGGATTAAGACTTGCTTCCAATCAATGGCAAATGGAACTAAAAGAATAAATGGAATCTAATTCCTTAAGGATTAGGACTTGCTTCCAATCAATGGCCAAATGAACCTAAAGAATAATGAGAATCCAATTCCTTAAATATTACGACTTGCTCCCAATCAATGGCCAAATGAACTTAAAGAATAAAGAGAAACCAATTCCTTAAGGATTAAGACTTGCTTCCAATTAATTGCCAAATGAACGTAAAGAGTAAACAGACTAGCTTCCAAGCAATGGCCAAATGAACTTAAAGAATAAAGAGAAACCAATTCTACGATTAAGACTTACTTCCAATCAATTGCCAAATGAACCTAAAGAATAAAGAGAAACCAATTCCTTAAGGATTAAGACTTGCTTCCAATCAATTGCCAAATTAGCGTAAAGAGTAAACAGACATGCTTCCAATCAATGACCAAATGAACTTAAAGAATAAAGAGAAACCAATTCCTTATGGATTAAGACTTGCTTCCAATCAATGGCCAAATGACATTAAAGAATAATGAGACTTGCTTCCAATCAACGGCCAAATGACATTAAAGAATAAAGAGAAACCAATTCCTTAAGGATTAAGACTTGCTTCTAATCAATGCCCAAATGAACCTAAAGAATAAAGAGAAACCAATTCCTTAAGGATTAAGACTTGCTTCCAATCAATGGCTTAAAGAACTAAAAGAATAAATGGAAACCAATTCCTTAAGTATTAAGACTTGCTTCCAATCAATGGGCAAATGAACTTAAAGAATAAAGAGAAACCAATTCCTTAAGGATTAAGACTTGCTTCCAATCAATGGCAAATCGAACTAAAAGAATAAATGGAATCCAATTCCTTAAGGATTAGGACTTGCTTCCAATCAATGGCCAAATGAACCTAAAGAATAATGAGAAACCAATTCCTTAAGTATTACGACTTGCTCCCAATCAATGGCCAAATGAATTTAAAGAATAAAGAGAAACCAATTCCTGAAGGATTAAGACTTGCTTCCAATTAATTGCCAAATGAACGTAAAGAGTAAACAGACTTGCTTCCAATCAATGGCCAAATGAACTTAAAGCATAAAGAGAAACCAATTCCTTAAGTATTAAGACTTGCTTGCAATCAATGGCCAAATGAACTTAAAGAATAAAGAGAAATCAATTCCTTAAGGATTAAGACTTGCTTCCAATCAATGGCAAATCTAACTAAAAAGAATAAATGGAATCCAATTCCTTAATGATTAAGACTTGCTTCCAATCAATGGCCAAATGAATTAAAGAATAATGAGAAACCAATTCATTAAGGATTAGGACTTGCTTCCAATCAATGGCCAAATGAACCTAAAGAATAATGAGAAACCAATTCCTTAAGTATTACGACTTGCTTCCCATCAATGGCCAAATGAACTTAAAGAATAAAGAGAAATCAATTCCTTAAGGATTAAGACTTGCTTCCAATCAATGGCAAATGGAACTAAAAGAATAAATGGAATCTAATTCCTTAAGGATTAGGACTTGCTTCCAATCAATGGCCAAATGAACCTAAAGAATAATGAGAATCCAATTCCTTAAATATTACGACTTGCTCCCAATCAATGGCCAAATGAACTTAAAGAATAAAGAGAAACCAATTCCTTAAGGATTAAGACTTGCTTCCAATTAATTGCCAAATGAACGTAAAGAGTAAACAGACTAGCTTCCAAGCAATGGCCAAATGAACTTAAAGAATAAAGAGAAACCAATTCCTTACGGATTAAGACTTACTTCCAATCAATTGCCAAATGAACCTAAAGAATAAAGAGAAACCAATTCCTTAAGGATTAAGACTTGCTTCCAATCAATTGCCAAATTAGCGTAAAGAGTAAATGCAGACTTGCTTCCAATCAATGACCAAATGAACTTAAAGAATAAAGAGAAACCAATTCCTTATGGATTAAGACTTGCTTCCAATCAATGGCCAAATGACATTAAAGAATAATGAGACTTGCTTCCAATCAACGGCCAAATGACATTAAAGAATAAAGAGAAACCAATTCCTTAAGGATTAAGACTTGCTTCTAATCAATGCCCAAATGAACCTAAAGAATAAAGAGAAACCAATTCCTTAACGATTAAGACTTGCTTCCAATCAATGGCTTAAAGAACTAAAAGAATAAATGGAAACCAATTCCTTAAGTATTAAGACTTGCTTCCAATCAATGGCCAAATGAACTTAAAGAATAAAGAGAAACCAATTCCTTAAGGATTAAGACTTGCTTCCAATCAATGGCAAATCGAACTAAAAGAATAAATGGAATCCAATTCCTTAAGGATTAGGACTTGCTTCCAATCAATGGCCAAATGAACCTAAAGAATAATGAGAAACCAATTCCTTAAGTATTACGACTTGCTCCCAATCAATGGCCAAATGAATTTAAAGAATAAAGAGAAACCAATTCCTTAAGGATTAAGACTTGCTTCCAATTAATTGCCAAATGAACGTAAAGAGTAAACAGACTTGCTTCCAATCAATGGCCAAATGAACTTAAAGAATAAAGAGAAACCAATTCCTTAAGTATTAAGACTTGCTTGCAATCAATGGCCAAATGAACTTAAAGAATAAAGAGAAACCAATTCCTTAAGGATTAAGACTTGCTTCCAATCAATGGCAAATCGAACTAAAAAGAATAAATGGAAACCAATTCCTTAAGTATTATGACTTGCTTCCAATCAATGGCCAAATGAACCTAAAGAATAATGAGAAACCAATTCCTTAAGTATTACGACTTGCTTCCCATCAATGGCCAAATGAACTTAAAGAATAAAGAGAAATCAATTCCTTAAGGATTAAGACTTGCTTCCAATCAATGGCAAATGGAACTAAAAGAATAAATGGAATCTAATTCCTTAAGGATTAGGACTTGCTTCCAATCAATGGCCAAATGAACCTAAAGAATAATGAGAATCCAATTCCTTAAATATTACGACTTGCTCCCAATCAATGGCCAAATGAACTTAAAGAATAAAGAGAAACCAATTCCTTAAGGATTAAGACTTGCTTCCAATTAATTGCCAAATGAACGTAAAGAGTAAACAGACTTGCTTCCAATCAATGGCCAAATGAACTTAAAGAATAAAGAGAAACCAATTCCTTACGGATTAAGACTTACTTCCAATCAATTGCCAAATGAACCTAAAGAATAAAGAGAAACCAATTCTTAAGGATTAAGACTTGCTTCCAATCAATTGCCAAATTAGCGTAAAGAGTAAAATGCAGACATGCTTCCAATCAATGACCAAATGAACTTAAAGAATAAAGAGAAACCAATTCCTTATGGATTAAGACTTGCTTCCAATCAATGGCCAAATGACATTAAAGAATAATGAGACTTGCTTCCAATCAACGGCCAAATGACATTAAAGAATAAAGAGAAACCAATTCCTTAAGGATTAAGACTTGCTTCTAATCAATGCCCAAATGAACCTAAAGAATAAAGAGAAACCAATTCCTTAACGATTAAGACTTGCTTCCAATCAATGGCTTAAAGAACTAAAAGAATAAATGGAAACCAATTCCTTAAGTATTAAGACTTGCTTCCAATCAATGGCCAAATGAACTTAAAGAATAAAGAGAAACCAATTCCTTAAGGATTAAGACTTGCTTCCAATCAATGGCAAATCGAACTAAAAGAATAAATGGAATTCAATTCCTTAAGGATTAGGACTTGCTTCCAATCAATGGCCAAATGAACCTAAAGAATAATGAGAAACCAATTCCTTAAGTATTACGACTTGCTCCCAATCAATGGCCAAATGAACTTAAAGAATAAAGAGAAACCAATTCCTTAAGGATTAAGACTTGCTTTAAATTAATTGCCAAATGAACGTAAAGAGTAAACAGACTTGCTTCCAATCAATGGCCAAATGAACTTAAAGATTAAAGAGAAACCAATTCCTTACGGATTAAGACTTGCTTCCAATCAATTGCCAAATGAACCTAAAGAATAAAGAGAAACCAATTCCTTAAAGAATAAGACTTGCTTCCAATCAATGGCTTAAAGATCTAAAAGAATAAATGGAAACCAATTCCTTAAGTATTAAGACTTGCTTGCAATCAATGGCCAAATGAACTTAAAGAATAAAGAGAAACCAATTCCTTAAGGATTAAGACTTGCTTCCAATCAATGGCAAATCGAACTAAAAGAATAAATGGAATCCAATTCCTTAAGGATTAGGACTTGCTTCCAATCAATGGCCAAATGAACCTAAAGAATAATGAGAAACCAATTCCTTAAGTATTACGACTTGCTCCCAATCAATGGCCAAATGAACTTAAAGAATAAAGAGAAACCAATTCCTTAAGGATTAAGACTTGCTTTCAATTAATTGCCAAATGAACGTCAAGAGTAAAAATGACTTGCTTCCAATCAATGGCCAAATGAACTTAAAGAATAAAGAGAAACCAATTCCTTACGGATTAAGACTTGCTTCCAATCAATTGCCAAATGAACCTAAAGAATAAAGAGAAACCAATTCCTTCAAGATTACGACTTGCTTCCAATCAATGGCTTAAAGATCTAAAAGAATAAATGGAAACCAATTCCTTAAGGATTAAGACTTGCTTCCAATCAATTGCCATATGAACGTAAAGAGTAAACAAACTTGCTTCCAATCAATGACCAAATGAACTTAAAGAATAAAGAGAAACCAATTCCTTATGGATTAAGACTTGCTTCCAATCAATGGCCAAATGACATTAAAGAATAAAGAGACTTGCTTCCAATCAACGGCCAAATGACATTAAAGAATAAAGAGAAACCAATTCCTTAAGGATTAAGACTTGCTTCCAATCAATGCCCAAATGAACCTAAAGAATAAAGAGAAACCAATTCCTTAAGGATTAAGACTTGCTTCCAATCAATGGCTTAAAGAACTAAAAGAATAAATGGAAACCAATTCCTTAAGTATTAAGACTTGCTTCCAATCAATGGCCAAATGAACTTAAAGAATAAAGAGAAACCAATTCCTTAAGGATTAAGACTTGCTTCCAATCAATGGCAAATCGAACTAAAAGAATAAATGGAATCCAATTCCTTAAGGATTAGGACTTGCTTCCAATCAATGGCCAAATGAACCTAAAGAATAATGAGAAACCAATTCCTTAAGTATTACGACTTGCTCCCAATCAATGGCCAAATGAACTTAAAGAATAAAGAGAAACCAATTCCTTAAGGATTAAGACTTGCTTCCAATTAATTGCCAAATGAACGTCAAGAGTAAACAGACTTGCTTCCAATCAATGGCCAAATGAACTTAAAGATTAAAGAGAAACCAATTCCTTACGGATTAAGACTTGCTTCCAATCAATTGCCAAATGAACCTAAAGAATAAAGAGAAACCAATTCCTTCAGTATTACGACTTGCTTCCAATCTATGGCTTAAAGATCTAAAAGAATAAATGGAAACCAATTCCTCAAGGATTAAGACTTGCTTCCAATCAATGGCCAAATGAACTTAAAGAATAAAGAGAAACCAATTTCTTACGGATTAAGAGTTGCTTCCAATCAATTGCCAAATGAACCTAAAGAATAAAGAGAAACCAATTCCTTATGTATTACGACTTGCTTCCAATCAATGGCTTAAAGATCTAAAAGAATAAATGGCAACCAATTCCTTAAGGATTAAGACTTGCTTCCAATCAATGGCCAAATGAACCTAAAGAATAAAGAGAAACCAATTCCTTAAGGATTAAGACTTGCTTCCAATCAATTGCCAAATGAACGTAAAGAGTAAACAGACATGCTTCCAATCAATGACCAAATGAACTTAAAGAATAAAGAGAAACCAATTCCTTATGGATTAAGACTTGCTTCCAATCAATGGCCAAATGAACCTAAAGAATAATGAGAAACCAATTCCTTAAGTATTACGACTTGCTCCCAATCAATGGCCAAATGAACTTAAAGAATAAAGAGAAACCAATTCCTTAAGGATTAAGACTTGCTTTCAATTAATTGCCAAATGAACGTCAAGAGTAAACAGACATGCTTCCAATCAATGACCAAATGAACTTAAAGAATAAAGAGAAACCAATTCCTTATGGATTAAGACTTGCTTCCAATCAATGGCTTAAAGAACTAAAAGAATAAATGGAAACCAATTCCTTAAGTATTAAGACTTGCTTGCAATCAATGGCCAAATGAACTTAAAGAATAAAGAGAAACCAATTCCTTAAGGATTAAGACTTGCTTCCAATCAATGGCAAATCGAACTAAAAGAATAAATGGAATCCAATTCCTTAAGGATTAGGACTTGCTTCCAATCAATGGCCAAATGAACCTAAAGAATAATGAGAAACCAATTCCTTAAGTATTACGACTTGCTCCCAATCAATGGCCAAATGAACTTAAAGAATAAAGAGAAACCAATTCCTTAAGGATTAAGACTTGCTTCCAATCAATTGCCAAATGAACGTAAAGAGTAAACAGACATGCTTCCAATCAATGACCAAATGAACTTAAAGAATAAAGAGAAACCAATTCCTTATGGATTAAGACTTGCTTCCAATCAATGGCCAAATGAACCTAAAGAATAATGAGAAACCAATTCCTTAAGTATTACGACTTGCTCCCAATCAATGGCCAAATGAACTTAAAGAATAAAGAGAAACCAATTCCTTAAGGATTAAGACTTGCTTTCAATTAATTGCCAAATGAACGTAAAGAGTAAACAGACTTGCTTCCAATCAATGACCAAATGAACTTAAAGAATAAAGAGAAACCAATTCCTTATGGATTAAGACTTGCTTCCAATCAATGGCTTAAAGAACTAAAAGAATAAATGGAAACCAATTCCTTAAGTATTAAGACTTGCTTGCAATCAATGGCCAAATGAACTTAAAGAATAAAGAGAAACCAATTCCTTAAGGATTAAGACTTGCTTCCAATCAATGGCAAATCGAACTAAAAGAATAAATGGAATCCAATTCCTTAAGGATTAGGACTTGCTTCCAATCAATGGCCAAATGAACCTAAAGAATAATGAGAAACCAATTCCTTAAGTATTACGACTTGCTCCCAATCAATGGCCAAATGAACTTAAAGAATAAAGAGAAACCAATTCCTTAAGGATTAAGACTTGCTTCCAATCAATTGCCAAATGAACGTAAAGAGTAAATAGACTTGCTCCCAATCAATGGCCAAATGAACTTAAAGAATAAAGAGAAACCAATTCCTTATGGATTAAGACTTGCTTCCAATCAATGGCCAAATGAACCTAAAGAATAAAGAGAAACCAATTCCTTAAGGATTAAGACTTGCTTCCAATCAATTGCCAAATTAGCGTAAAGAGTAAACAGACATGCTTCCAATCAATGACCAAATGAACTTAAAGAATAAAGAGAAACCAATTCCTTATGGATTAAGACTTGCTTCCAATCAATGGCCAAATGACATTAAAGAATAATGAGACTTGCTTCCAATCAACGGCCAAATGACATTAAAGAATAAAGAGAAACCAATTCCTTAAGGATTAAGACTTGCTTCTAATCAATGCCCAAATGAACCTAAAGAATAAAGAGAAACCAATTCCTTAACGATTAAGACTTGCTTCCAATCAATGGCTTAAAGAACTAAAAGAATAAATGGAAACCAATTCCTTAAGTATTAAGACTTGCTTCCAATCAATGGCCAAATGAACTTAAAGAATAAAGAGAAACCAATTCCTTAAGGATTAAGACTTGCTTCCAATCAATGGCAAATCGAACTAAAAGAATAAATGGAATTCAATTCCTTAAGGATTAGGACTTGCTTCCAATCAATGGCCAAATGAACCTAAAGAATAATGAGAAACCAATTCCTTAAGTATTACGACTTGCTCCCAATCAATGGCCAAATGAACTTAAAGAATAAAGAGAAACCAATTCCTTAAGGATTAAGACTTGCTTTAAATTAATTGCCAAATGAACGTCAAGAGTAAACAGACTTGCTTCCAATCAATGGCCAAATGAACTTAAAGATTAAAGAGAAACCAATTCCTTAATGATTAAGGCTTGATTCCAATCAATTGCCAAATGAACCTAAAGAATAAAGAGAAACCAATTCATTATAGATTAAGACTTGCTTCCAATCAATGGCTTAAAGATCTAAAAGAATAAATGGAAACCAATTCCTTAAGGATTAAGACTTGCTTCCAATCAATGGCCAAATGAACTTAAAGAATAAAGAGAAACCAATTCCTTAAGGATTAAGACTTGCTTCCAACCAATTCCCAAATGAACCTAAAGAATAAAGAGAAACCAATTCCTAAAGTATTACGACTTGCTTCCAATCAATGGCTTAAAGATCTAAAAGAATAAATGGAAACCAATTCCTTAAGGATTAAGACTTGCTTCCAATCAATTGCAAAAGGAACATAAAGGAGAATGAGAAACCAATTCCTTGCTTCCAATCAATGACCAAATGAACTTAAAGAATAAAGAGAAACCAATTCCTTATGGATTAAGACTTGCTTCCAATCAATGGCCAAATGACATTAAAGAATAAAGAGACTTGCTTCCAATCAACGGCCAAATGACATTAAAGAATAAAGAGAAACCAATTCCTTAAGGATTAAGACTTGCTTCCAATCAATGCCCAAATGAACCTAAAGAATAAAGAGAAACCAATTTCTTAAGGATTAAGACTTGCTTCCAATCAATGGCTGAAAGAACTAAAAGAATAAATGGAAACCAATTCCTTAAGTATTAAGACTTGCTTCCAATCAATGGCCAAATGAACTTAAAGAATAAAGAGAAACCAATTCCTTATGTATTACGACTTGCTTCCAATCAATGGCTTAAAGATCTAAAAGAATAAATGGCAACCAATTCCTTAAGGATTAAGACTTGCTTCCAATCAATGGCCAAATGAACCTAAAGAATAAAGAGAAACCAATTCCTTCAGTATTACGACTTGCTTCCAATCAATGGCTTAAAGATCTAAAAGAATAAATGGAAACCAATTCCTTAAGGATTAAGACTTGCTTCCAATCAATTGCCATATGAACGTAAAGAGTAAACAAACTTGCTTCCAATCAATGACCAAATGAACTTAAAGAATAAAGAGAAACCAATTCCTTATGGATTAAGACTTGCTTCCAATCAGTGGCCAAATGACATTAAAGAATAAATGGCAACCTATTCCTTAAGGATTAAGACTTGCTTCCAATCAACGGCCAAATGACATTAAAGAATAAAGAGAAACCAATTCCTTAAGGATTAAGACTTGCTTCCAATCAATGCCCAAATGAACCTAAAGAATAAAGAGAAACCAATTCCTTAAGGATTAAGACTTGCTTCCAATCAATGGCTTAAAGAACTAAAAGAATAAATGGAAACCAATTCCTTAAGTATTAAGACTTGCTTCCAATCAATGACCAAATGAACTTAAAGAATAAAGAGAAACCAATTCCTTATGGATTAAGACTTGCTTCCAATCAATTGCCAAATGAACCTAAAGAATAAAGAGAAACCAATTCCTTATGTATTACGACTTGCTTCCAATCAATGGCTTAAAGATCTAAAGAATAAAGAGAAACCAATTCCTTAAGGATTAAGACTTGCTTCCAATCAATGGCCAAATGAACTTAAAGAATAAAGAGAAACCAATTCCTTAAGGATTAAGACTTGCTTCCAATCAATTGCCAAATGAACGTAAAGAGTAAACAGACTTGCTTCCAATCAATGACCAAATGAACTTAAAGAATAAAGAGAAACCAATTCCTTATGGATTAAGACTTGCTTCCAATCAATGGCTTAAAGAACTAAAAGAATAAATGGAAACCAATTCCTTAAGTATTAAGACTTGCTTGCAATCAATGGCCAAATGAACTTAAAGAATAAAGAGAAACCAATTCCTTAAGGATTAAGACTTGCTTCCAATCAATGGCAAATCGAACTAAAAGAATAAATGGAATCCAATTCCTTAAGGATTAGGACTTGCTTCCAATCAATGGCCAAATGAACCTAAAGAATAATGAGAAACCAATTCCTTAAGTATTACGACTTGCTCCCAATCAATGGCCAAATGAACTTAAAGAATAAAGAGAAACCAATTCCTTAAGGATTAAGACTTGCTTCCAATCAATTGCCAAATGAACGTAAAGAGTAAACAGACATGCTTCCAATCAATGACCAAATGAACTTAAAGAATAAAGAGAAACCAATTCCTTATGGATTAAGACTTGCTTCCAATCAATGGCCAAATGAACCTAAAGAAGAAAGAGAAACCAATTCCTTAAGGATTAAGACTTGCTTCCAATCAATTGCCAAATTAGCGTAAAGAGTAAACAGACATGCTTCCAATCAATGACCAAATGAACTTAAAGAATAAAGAGAAACCAATTCCTTATGGATTAAGACTTGCTTCCAATCAATGGCCAAATGACATTAAAGAATAATGAGACTTGCTTCCAATCAACGGCCAAATGACATTAAAGAATAAAGAGAAACCAATTCCTTAAGGATTAAGACTTGCTTCTAATCAATGCCCAAATGAACCTAAAGAATAAAGAGAAACCAATTCCTTAAGGATTAAGACTTGCTTCCAATCAATGGCTTAAAGAACTAAAAGAATAAATGGAAACCAATTCCTTAAGTATTAAGACTTGCTTCCAATCAATGGCCAAATGAACTTAAAGAATAAAGAGAAACCAATTCCTTAAGGATTAAGACTTGCTTCCAATCAATGGCAAATCGAACTAAAAGAATAAATGGAATTCAATTCCTTAAGGATTAGGACTTGCTTCCAATCAATGGCCAAATGAACCTAAAGAATAATGAGAAACCAATTCCTTAAGTATTACGACTTGCTCCCAATCAATGGCCAAATGAACTTAAAGAATAAAGAGAAACCAATTCCTTAAGGATTAAGACTTGCTTTTAATTAATTGCCAAATGAACGTCAAGAGTAAACAGACTTGCTTCCAATCAATGGCCAAATGAACTTAAAGATTAAAGAGAAACCAATTCCTTACGGATTAAGACTTGCTTCCAATCAATTGCCAAATGAACCTAAAGAATAAAGAGAAACCAATTCCTTCAGTATTACGACTTGCTTCCAATCTATGGCTTAAAGATCTAAAAGAATAAATGGAAACCAATTCCTTAAGGATTAAGACTTGCTTCCAATCAATGGCCAAATGAACTTAAAGAATAAAGAGAAACCAATTCCTTAAGGATTAAGACTTGCTTCCAATCAATTGCCAAATGAACCTAAAGAATAAAGAGAAACCAATTCCTTCAGTATTACGACTTGCTTCCAATCAATGGCTTAAAGATCTAAAAGAATAAATGGAAACCAATTCCTTAAGGATTAAGACTTGCTTCCAATCAATTGCCATATGAACGTAAAGAGTAAACAAACTTGCTTCCAATCAATGACCAAATGAACTTAAAGAATAAAGAGAAACCAATTCCTTATGGATTAAGACTTGCTTCCAATCAATGGCCAAATGACATTAAAGAATAAAGAGACTTGCTTCCAATCAACGGCCAAATGACATTAAAGAATAAAGAGAAACCAATTCCTTAAGGATTAAGACTTGCTTCCAATCAATGCCCAAATGAACCTAAAGAATAAAGAGAAACCAATTTCTTAAGGATTAAGACTTGCTTCCAATCAATGGCTGAAAGAACTAAAAGAATAAATGGAAACCAATTCCTTAAGTATTAAGACTTGCTTCCAATCAATGGCCAAATGAACTTAAAGAATAAAGAGAAACCAATTCCTTATGTATTACGACTTGCTTCCAATCAATGGCTTAAAGATCTAAAAGAATAAATGGCAACCAATTCCTTAAGGATTAAGACTTGCTTCCAATCAATGGCCAAATGAACCTAAAGAATAAAGAGAAACCAATTCCTTCAGTATTACGACTTGCTTCCAATCAATGGCTTAAAGATCTAAAAGAATAAATGGAAACCAATTCCTTAAGGATTAAGACTTGCTTCCAATCAATTGCCATATGAACGTAAAGAGTAAACAAACTTGCTTCCAATCAATGACCAAATGAACTTAAAGAATAAAGAGAAACCAATTCCTTATGGATTAAGACTTGCTTCCAATCAGTGGCCAAATGACATTAAAGAATAAAGAGACTTGCTTCCAATCAACGGCCAAATGACATTAAAGAATAAAGAGAAACCAATTCCTTAAGGATTAAGACTTGCTTCCAATCAATGCCCAAATGAACCTAAAGAATAAAGAGAAACCAATTCCTTAAGGATTAAGACTTGCTTCCAATCAATTGCCAAATGAACGTAAAGAGTAAACAGACATGCTTCCAATCAATGACCAAATGAACTTAAAGAATAAAGAGAAACCAATTCCTTATGGATTAAGACTTGCTTCCAATCAATTGCCAAATGAACCTAAAGAATAAAGAGAAACCAATTCCTTATGTATTACGACTTGCTTCCAATCAATGGCTTAAAGATCTAAAAGAATAAATGGCAACCAATTCCTTAAGGATTAAGACTTGCTTCCAATCAATGGCCAAATGAACCTAAAGAATAAAGAGAAACCAATTCCTTAAGGATTAAGACTTGCTTCCAATCAATTGCCAAATGAACGTAAAGAGTAAACAGACATGCTTCCAATCAATGACCAAATGAACTTAAAGAATAAAGAGAAACCAATTCCTTATGGATTAAGACTTGCTTCCAATCAATGGCCAAATGAACCTAAAGAATAAAGAGAAACCAATTCCTTCAGTATTACGACTTGCTTCCAATCAATGGCTTAAAGATCTAAAAGAATAAATGGAAACCAATTCCTTAAGGATTAAGACTTGCTTCCAATCAATTGCCATATGAACGTAAAGAGTAAACAAACTTGCTTCCAATCAATGACCAAATGAACTTAAAGAATAAAGAGAAACCAATTCCTTATGGATTAAGACTTGCTTCCAATCAGTGGCCAAATGACATTAAAGAATAAAGAGACTTGCTTCCAATCAACGGCCAAATGACATTAAAGAATAAAGAGAAACCAATTCCTTAAGAATTAAGACTTGCTTCCAATCAATGCCCAAATGAACCTAAAGAATAAAGAGAAACCAATTCCTTAAGGATTAAGACTTGCTTCCAATCAATGGCTTAAAGAACTAAAAGAATAAATGGAAACCAATTCCTTAAGTATTAAGACTTGCTTCCAATCAATGACCAAATGAACTTAAAGAATAAAGAGAAACCAATTCCTTATGGATTAAGACTTGCTTCCAATCAATGGCCAAATGAACCTAAAGAATAATGAGAAACCAATTCCTTAAGTATTACGACTTGCTCCCAATCAATGGCCAAATGAACTTAAAGAATAAAGAGAAACCAATTCCTTAAGGATTAAGACTTGCTTTCAATTAATTGCCAAATGAACGTCAAGAGTAAACAGACATGCTTCCAATCAATGACCAAATGAACGTAAAGAATAAAGAGAAACCAATTCCTTATGGATTAAGACTTGCTTCCAATCAATGGCTTAAAGAACTAAAAGAATAAATGGAAACCAATTCCTTAAGTATTAAGACTTGCTTGCAATCAATGGCCAAATGAACTTAAAGAATAAAGAGAAACCAATTCCTTAAGGATTAAGACTTGCTTCCAATCAATGGCAAATCGAACTAAAAGAATAAATGGAATCCAATTCCTTAAGGATTAGGACTTGCTTCCAATCAATGGCCAAATGAACCTAAAGAATAATGAGAAACCAATTCCTTAAGTATTACGACTTGCTCCCAATCAATGGCCAAATGAACTTAAAGAATAAAGAGAAACCAATTCCTTAAGGATTAAGACTTGCTTTCAATTAATTGCCAAATGAACGTCAAGAGTAAACAGACTTGCTTCCAATCAATGGCCAAATGAACTTAAAGAATAAAGAGAAACCAATTCCTTACGGATTAAGACTTGCTTCCAATCAATTGCCAAATGAACCTAAAGAATAAAGAGAAACCAATTCCTTCAGTATTACGACTTGCTTACAATCAATGGCTTAAAGATCTAAAAGAATAAATGGAAACCAATTCCTTAAGGATTAAGACTTGCTTCCAATCAATTGCCATATGAACGTAAAGAGTAAACAAACTTGCTTCCAATCAATGACCAAATGAACTTAAAGAATAAAGAGAAACCAATTCCTTATGGATTAAGACTTGCTTCCAATCAATGGCCAAATGACATTAAAGAATAAAGAGACTTGCTTCCAATCAACGGCCAAATGACATTAAAGAATAAAGAGAAACCAATTCCTTAAGGATTAAGACTTGCTTCCAATCAATGCCCAAATGAACCTAAAGAATAAAGAGAAACCAATTTCTTAAGGATTAAGACTTGCTTCCAATCAATGGCTGAAAGAACTAAAAGAATAAATGGAAACCAATTCCTTAAGTATTAAGACTTGCTTCCAATCAATGGCCAAATGAACTTAAAGAATAAAGAGAAACCAATTCCTTAAGGATTAAGACTTGCTTCCAATCAATGGCAAATCGAACTAAAAGAATAAATGGAATCCAATTCCTTAATGATTTGGACTTGTTTCCAATCAATGACCAAATGAACCTAAAGAATAATGAGAAACCAATTCCTTAAGTATTACGACTTGCTTCCCATCAATGGCCAAATGAACTTAAAGGATAAAGAGAAATCAATTCCTTAAGGATTAAGACTTGCTTCCAATCAATGGCAAATGGAACTAAAAGAATAAATGGAATCCAATTCCTTAAGGATTAGGACTTGCTTCCAATCAATGGCCAAATGAACCTAAAGAATAATGAGAATCCAATTCCTTAAGTATTACGACTTGCTCCCAATCAATGGCCAAATGAACTTAAAGAATAAAGAGAAATCAATTCCTTAAGGATTAAGACTTGCTTCCAATCAATGGCAAATGGAACTAAAAGAATAAATGGAATCCAATTCCTTAATGATTTGGACTTGCTTCCAATCAATGGCCAAATGAACCTAAAGAATAATGAGAAACCAATTCCTTAAGTATTACGACTTGCTTCCCATCAATGGCCAAATGAACTTAAAGAATAAAGAGAAATCAATTCCTTAAGGATTAAGACTTGCTTCCAATCAATGGCAAATGGAACTAAAAGAATAAATGGAATCCAATTCCTTAAGGATTAGGACTTGCTTCCAATCAATGGCCAAATGAACCTAAAGAATAATGAGAATCCAATTCCTTAAGTATTACGACTTGCTCCCAATCAATGGCCAAATGAACTTAAAGAATAAAGAGAAACCAATTCCTTAAGGATTAAGACTTGCTTTCAATTAATTGCCAAATGAACGTAAAGAGTAAACAGACTTGCTTCCAAGCAATGGCCAAATGAACTTAAAGAATAAAGAGAAACCAATTCCTTACGGATTAAGACTTACTTCCAATCAATTGCCAAATGAACCTAAAGAATAAAGAGAAACCAATTCCTTAAGGATTAAGACTTGCTTCCAATCAATTGCCAAATTAGCGTAAAGAGTAAATGACATGCTTCCAATCAATGACCAAATGAACTTAAAGAATAAAGAGAAACCAATTCCTTATGGATTAAGACTTGCTTCCAATCAATGGCCAAATGACATTAAAGAATAATGAGACTTGCTTCCAATCAACGGCCAAATGACATTAAAGAATAAAAGAATAATGAGACTTGCTTGCAATCAATGGCCAAATGAACTTAAAGAATAAAGAGAAATCAATTCCTTACGGATTAAGACTTGCTTCCAATCAATTGCCAAATGAACCTAAAGAATAAAGAGAAACCAATTCCTTCAGTATTACGACTTGCTTCCAATCTATGGCTTAAAGATCTAAAAGAATAAATGGAAACCAATTCCTTAAGGATTAAGACTTACTTCCAATCAATGGCCAAATGAACTTAATGAATAAAGAGAAACCAATTTCTTACGGATTAAGAGTTGCTTCCAATCAATTGCCAACTGAACCTAAAGATTAAAGAGAAACCAATTCCTTATGTATTACGACTTGCTTCCAATCAATGGCTTAAAGATCTAAAAGAATAAATGGCAACCAATTCCTTAAGGATTAAGACTTGCTTCCAATCAATGGCCAAATGAACCTAAAGAATAAAGAGAAACCAATTCCTTAAGGATTAAGACTTGCTTCCAATCAATTGCCAAATGAACGTAAAGAGTAAACAGACATGCTTCCAATCAATGACCAAATGAACTTAAAGAATAAAGAGAAACCAATTCCTTATGGATTAAGACTTGCTTCCAATCAATGGCCAAATGAACCTAAAGAATAATGAGAAACCAATTCCTTAAGTATTACGACTTGCTCCCAATCAATGGCCAAATGAACTTAAAGAATAAAGAGAAACCAATTCCTTAAGGATTAAGACTTGCTTTCAATTAATTGCCAAATGAACGTCAAGAGTAAACAGACATGCTTCCAATCAATGACCAAATGAACTTAAAGAATAAAGAGAAACCAATTCCTTATGGATTAAGACTTGCATCCAATCAATGGCTTAAAGAACTAAAAGAATAAATGGAAACCAATTCCTTAAGTATTAAGACTTGCTTGCAATCAATGGCCAAATGAACTTAAAGAATAAAGAGAAACCAATTCCTTAAGGATTAAGACTTGCTTCCAATCAATGGCAAATCGAACTAAAAGAATAAATGGAATCCAATTCCTTAAGGATTAGGACTTGCTTCCAATCAATGGCCAAATGAACCTAAAGAATAATGAGAAACCAATTCTTAAGTATTACGACTTGCTCCCAATCAATGGCCAAATGAACTTAAATAATAAAGAGAAACCAATTCCTTAAGGATTAAGACTTGCTTTCAATTAATTGCCAAATGAACGTCAAGAGTAAACAGACTTGCTTCCAATCAATGGCCAAATGAACTTAAAGAATAAAGAGAAACCAATTCCTTACGGATTAAGACTTGCTTCCAATCAATTGCCAAATGAACCTAAAGAATAAAGAGAAACCAATTCCTTCAGTATTACGACTTGCTTCCAATCAATGGCTTAAAGATCTAAAAGAATAAATGGAAACCAATTCCTTAAGGATTAATACTTGCTTCCAATCAATTGCCATATGAACGTAAAGAGTAAACAAACTTGCTTCCAATCAATGACCAAATGAACTTAAAGAATAAAGAGAAACCAATTCCTTATGGATTAAGACTTGCTTCCAATCAGTGGCCAAATGACATTAAAGAATAAAGAGACTTGCTTCCAATCAACGGCCAAATGACATTAAAGAATAAAGAGAAACCAATTCCTTAAGGATTAAGACTTGCTTCCAATCAATGCCCAAATGAACCTCAAGAATAAAGAGAAACCAATTTCTTAAGGATTAAGACTTGCTTCCAATCAATGGCTGAAAGAACTAAAAGAATAAATGGAAACCAATTCTTTAAGTATTAAGACTTGCTTCCAATCAATGGCCAAATGATCTTAAAGAATAAAGAGAAACCAATTCCTTAAGGATTAAGACTTGCTTCCAATCAATGGCAAATCGAACTAAAAGAATAAATGGAATCCAATTCCTTAATGATTTGGACTTGCTTCCAATCAATGGCCAAATGAACCTAAAGAATAATGAGAAACCAATTCCTTAAGTATTACGACTTGCTTCCCATCAATGGCCAAATGAACTTAAAGAATAAAGAGAAATCAATTCCTTAAGGATTAAGACTTGCTTCCAATCAATGGCAAATGGAACTAAAAGAATAAATGGAATCCAATTCCTTAAGGATTAGGACTTGCTTCCAATCAATGGCCAAATGAACCTAAAGAATAATGAGAATCCAATTCCTTAAGTATTACGACTTGCTCCCAATCAATGGCCAAATGAACTTAAAGAATAAAGAGAAACCAATTCCTTAAGGATTAAGACTTGCTTCCAATTAATTGCCAAATGAACGTAAAGAGTAAATAGACTTGCTTCCAAGCAATGGCCAAATGAACTTAAAGAAAAAAGAGAAACCAATTCCTTACGGATTAAGACTTACTTCCAATCAATTGCCAAATGAACCTAAAGAATAAAGAGAAACCAATTCCTTAAGGATTAAGACTTGCTTCCAATCAATTGCCAAATTAGCGTAAAGAGTAAACAGACATGCTTCCAATCAATGACCAAATGAACTTAAAGAATAAAGAGAAACCAATTCCTTATGGATTAAGACTTGCTTCCAATCAATGGCCAAATGACATTAAAGAATAATGAGACTTGCTTCCAATCAACGGCCAAATGACATTAAAGAATAAAGAGAAACCAATTCCTTAAGGATTAAGACTTGCTTCTAATCAATGCCCAAATGAACCTAAAGAATAAAGAGAAACCAATTCCTTAAGGATTAAGACTTGCTTCCAATCAATGGCTTAAAGAACTAAAAGAATAAATGGAAACCAATTCCTTAAGTATTAAGACTTGCTTCCAATCAATGGGCAAATGAACTTAAAGAATAAAGAGAAACCAATTCCTTAAGGATTAAGACTTGCTTCCAATCAATGGCAAATCGAACTAAAAGAATAAATGGAATCCAATTCCTTAAGGATTAGGACTTGCTTCCACTCAATGGCCAAATGAACCTAAAGAATAATGAGAAACCAATTCCTTAAGTATTACGACTTGCTCCCAATCAATGGCCAAATGAATTTAAAGAATAAAGAGAAACCAATTCCTGAAGGATTAAGACTTGCTTCCAATTAATTGCCAAATGAACGTAAAGAGTAAACAGACTTGCTTCCAATCAATGGCCAAATGAACTTAAAGCATAAAGAGAAACCAATTCCTTAAGTATTAAGACTTGCTTGCAATCAATGGCCAAATGAACTTAAAGAATAAAGAGAAATCAATTCCTTAAGGATTAAGACTTGCTTCCAATCAATGGCAAATCGAACTAAAAGAATAAATGGAATCCAATTCCTTAATGATTAAGACTTGCTTCCAATCAATGGCCAAATGAACCTAAAGAATAATGAGAAACCAATTCCTTAAGTATTACGACTTGCTTCCCATCAATGGCCAAATGAACTTAAAGAATAAAGAGAAATCAATTCCTTAAGGATTAAGACTTGCTTCCAATCAATGGCAAATGGAACTAAAAGAATAAATGGAATCTAATTCCTTAAGGATTAGGACTTGCTTCCAATCAATGGCCAAATGAACCTAAAGAATAATGAGAATCCAATTCCTTAAATATTACGACTTGCTCCCAATCAATGGCCAAATGAACTTAAAGAATAAAGAGAAACCAATTCCTTAAGGATTAAGACTTGCTTCCAATTAATTGCCAAATGAACGTAAAGAGTAAACAGACTAGCTTCCACGCAATGGCCAAATGAACTTAAAGAATAAAGAGAAACCAATTCCTTACGGATTAAGACTTACTTCCAATCGATTGCCAAATGAACCTAAAGAATAAAGAGAAACCAATTCCTTAAGGATTAAGACTTGCTTCCAATCAATTGCCAAATTAGCGTAAAGAGTAAACAGACATGCTTCCAATCAATGACCAAATGAACTTAAAGAATAAAGAGAAACCAATTCCTTATGGATTAAGACTTGCTTCCAATCAATGGCCAAATGACATTAAAGAATAATGAGACTTGCTTCCAATCAACGGCCAAATGACATTAAAGAATAAAGAGAAACCAATTCCTTAAGGATTAAGACTTGCTTCTAATCAATGCCCAAATGAACCTAAAGAATAAAGAGAAACCAATTCCTTAACGATTAAGACTTGCTTCCAATCAATGGCTTAAAGAACTAAAAGAATAAATGGAAACCAATTCCTTAAGTATTAAGACTTGCTTCCAATCAATGGCCAAATGAACTTAAAGAATAAAGAGAAACCAATTCCTTAAGGATTAAGACTTGCTTCCAATCAATGGCAAATCGAACTAAAAGAATAAATGGAATTCAATTCCTTAAGGATTAGGACTTGCTTCCAATCAATGGCCAAATGAACCTAAAGAATAATGAGAAACCAATTCCTTAAGTATTACGACTTGCTCCCAATCAATGGCCAAATGAACTTAAAGAATAAAGAGAAACCAATTCCTTAAGGATTAAGACTTGCTTTAAATTAATTGCCAAATGAACGTCAAGAGTAAACAGACTTGCTTCCAATCAATGGCCAAATGAACTTAAAGATTAAAGAGAAACCAATTCCTTACGGATTAAGACTTGCTTCCAATCAATTGCCAATTGAACCTAAAGAATAAAGAGAAACCAACTCCTTAAGTATTACGACTTGCTTCCAATCAATGGCTTAAAGATCTAAAAGAATAAATGGAAACCAATTCCTTAAGTATTAAGACTTGCTTCCAATCAATGGCCAAATGAACTTAAAGAATAAAGAGAAACCAATTCCTTAAGGATTAAGACTTGCTTCCAATCAATGGCAAATGGAACTAAAAGAATAAATGGAATCCAATTCCTTAAGGATTAGGACTTGCTTCCAATCAATGGCCAAATGAACCTAAAGAATAATGAGAAACCAATTCCTTAAGTATTACGACTTGCTCCCAATCAATGGCCAAATGAACTTAAAGAATAAAGAGAAACCAATTCCTTAAGGATTAAGACTTGCTTCCAATCAATTGCCAAATGAACGTAAAGAGTAAACAAACTTGCTTCCAATCAATGACCAAATGAACTTAAAGAATAAAGAGAAACCAATTCCTTATGGATTAAGACTTGCTTCCAATCAATGGCCAAATGACATTAAAGAATAAAGAGACTTGCTTCCAATCAACGGCCAAATGACATTAAAGAATAAAGAGAAACCAATTCCTTAAGGATTAAGACTTGCTTCCAATCAATGCCCAAATGAACCTAAAGAATAAAGAGAAACCAATTTCTTAAGGATTAAGACTTGCTTCCAATCAATGGCTGAAAGAACTAAAAGAATAAATGGAAACCAATTCCTTAAGTATTAAGACTTGCTTCCAATCAATGGCCAAATGAACTTAAAGAATAAAGAGAAACCAATTCCTTAAGGATTAAGACTTGCTTCCAATCAATGGCAAATCGAACTAAAAGAATAAATGGAATCCAATTCCTTAATGATTTGGACTTGCTTCCAATCAATGGCCAAATGAACCTAAAGAATAATGAGAAACCAATTCCTTAAGTATTACGACTTGCTTCCCATCAATGGCCAAATGAACTTAAAGAATAAAGAGAAATCAATTCCTTAAGGATTAAGACTTGCTTCCAATCAATGGCAAATGGAACTAAAAGAATAAATGGAATCCAATTCCTTAAGGATTAGGACTTGCTTCCAATCAATGGCCAAATGAACCTAAAGAATAATGAGAATCCAATTCCTTAAGTATTACGACTTGCTCCCAATCAATGGCCAAATGAACTTAAAGAATAAAGAGAAACCAATTCCTTAAGGATTAAGACTTGCTTCCAATTAATTGCCAAATGAACGTAAAGAGTAAACAGACTTGCTTCCAAGCAATGGCCAAATGAACTTAAAGAATAAAGAGAAACCAATTCCTTACGGATTAAGACTTACTTCCAATCAATTGCCAAATGAACCTAAAGAATAAAGAGAAACCAATTCCTTAAGGATTAAGACTTGCTTCCAATCAATTGCCAAATTAGCGTAAAGAGTAAATGACATGCTTCCAATCAATGACCAAATGAACTTAAAGAATAAAGAGAAACCAATTCCTTATGGATTAAGACTTGCTTCCAATCAATGGCCAAATGACATTAAAGAATAATGAGACTTGCTTCCAATCAACGGCCAAATGACATTAAAGAATAAAGAGAAACCAATTCCTTAAGGATTAAGACTTGCTTCTAATCAATGCCCAAATGAACCTAAAGAATAAAGAGAAACCAATTCCTTAAGGATTAAGACTTGCTTCCAATCAATGGCTTAAAGAACTAAAAGAATAAATGGAAACCAATTCCTTAAGTATTAAGACTTGCTTCCAATCAATGGGCAAATGAACTTAAAGAATAAAGAGAAACCAATTCCTTAAGGATTAAGACTTGCTTCCAATCAATGGCAAATCGAACTAAAAGAATAAATGGAATCCAATTCCTTAAGGATTAGGACTTGCTTCCACTCAATGGCCAAATGAACCTAAAGAATAATGAGAAACCAATTCCTTAAGTATTACGACTTGCTCCCAATCAATGGCCAAATGAATTTAAAGAATAAAGAGAAACCAATTCCTGAAGGATTAAGACTTGCTTCCAATTAATTGCCAAATGAACGTAAAGAGTAAACAGACTTGCTTCCAATCAATGGCCAAATGAACTTAAAGCATAAAGAGAAACCAATTCCTTAAGTATTAAGACTTGCTTGCAATCAATGGCCAAATGAACTTAAAGAATAAAGAGAAATCAATTCCTTAAGGATTAAGACTTGCTTCCAATCAATGGCAAATCGAACTAAAAGAATAAATGGAATCCAATTCCTTAATGATTCGGACTTGCTTCCAATCAATGGCCAAATGAACCTAAAGAATAATGAGAAACCAATTCCTTAAGTATTACGACTTGCTTCCCATCAATGGCCAAATGAACTTAAAGAATAAAGAGAAATCAATTCCTTAAGGATTAAGACTTGCTTCCAATCAATGGCAAATGGAACTAAAAGAATAAATGGAATCTAATTCCTTAAGGATTAGGACTTGCTTCCAATCAATGGCCAAATGAACCTAAAGAATAATGAGAATCCAATTCCTTAAATATTACGACTTGCTCCCAATCAATGGCCAAATGAACTTAAAGAATAAAGAGAAACCAATTCCTTAAGGATTAAGACTTGCTTCCAATTAATTGCCAAATGAACGTAAAGAGTAAACAGACTAGCTTCCACGCAATGGCCAAATGAACTTAAAGAATAAAGAGAAACCAATTCCTTACGGATTAAGACTTACTTCCAATCGATTGCCAAATGAACCTAAAGAATAAAGAGAAACCAATTCCTTAAGGATTAAGACTTGCTTCCAATCAATTGCCAAATTAGCGTAAAGAGTAAACAGACATGCTTCCAATCAATGACCAAATGTACTTAAAGAATAAAGAGAAACCAATTCCTTATGGATTAAGACTTGCTTCCAATCAATGGCCAAATGACATTAAAGAATAATGAGACTTGCTTCCAATCAACGGCCAAATGACATTAAAGAATAAAGAGAAACCAATTCCTTAAGGATTAAGACTTGCTTCTAATCAATGCCCAAATGAACCTAAAGAATAAAGAGAAACCAATTCCTTAACGATTAAGACTTGCTTCCAATCAATGGCTTAAAGAACTAAAAGAATAAATGGAAACCAATTCCTTAAGTATTAAGACTTGCTTCCAATCAATGGCCAAATGAACTTAAAGAATAAAGAGAAACCAATTCCTTAAGGATTAAGACTTGCTTCCAATCAATGGCAAATCGAACTAAAAGAATAAATGGAATTCAATTCCTTAAGGATTAGGACTTGCTTCCAATCAATGGCCAAATGAACCTAAAGAATAATGAGAAACCAATTCCTTAAGTATTACGACTTGCTCCCAATCAATGGCCAAATGAACTTAAAGAATAAAGAGAAACCAATTCCTTAAGGATTAAGACTTGCTTTAAATTAATTGCCAAATGAACGTCAAGAGTAAACAGACTTGCTTCCAATCAATGGCCAAATGAACTTAAAGATTAAAGAGAAACCAATTCCTTACGGATTAAGACTTGCTTCCAATCAATTGCCAAATGAACCTAAAGAATAAAGAGAAACCAATTCCTTCAGTATTACGACTTGCTTCCAATCAATGGCTTAAAGATCTAAAAGAATAAATGGAAACCAATTCCTTAAGTATTAAGACTTGCTTGCAATCAATGGCCAAATGAACTTAAAGAATAAAGAGAAACC
>CM062518.1:15240087-15260087 GCA_031439585.1 Pterocarpus macrocarpus | reverse complement strand
AAGAGAAACCAATTCCTTATGGATTAAGACTTGCTTCCAATCAGTGGCCAAATGACATTAAAGAATAAAGAGACTTGCTTCCAATCAACGGCCAAATGACATTAAAGAATAAAGAGAAACCAATTCCTTAAGGATTAAGACTTGCTTCCAATCAATGCCCAAATGAACCTAAAGAATAAAGAGAAACCAATTTCTTAAGGATTAAGACTTGCTTCCAATCAATGGCTGAAAGAACTAAAAGAATAAATGGAAACCAATTCCTTAAGTATTAAGACTTGCTTCCAATCAATGGCCAAATGAACTTAAAGAATAAAGAGAAACGAATTCCTTAAGGATTAAGACTTGCTTCCAATCAATGGCAAATCGAACTAAAAGAATAAATGGAATCCAATTCCTTAATGATTTGGACTTGCTTCCAATCAATGGCCAAATGAACCTAAAGAATAATGAGAAACCAATTCCTTAAGTATTACGACTTGCTTCCCATCAATGGCCAAATGAACTTAAAGAATAAAGAGAAATCAATTCCTTAAGGATTAAGACTTGCTTCCAATCAATGGCAAATGGAACTAAAAGAATAAATGGAATCCAATTCCTTAAGGATTAGGACTTGCTTCCAATCAATGGCCAAATGAACCTAAAGAATAATGAGAATCCAATTCCTTAAGTATTACGACTTGCTCCCAATCAATGGCCAAATGAACTTAAAGAATAAAGAGAAACCAATTCCTTAAGGATTAAGACTTGCTTCCAATTAATTGCCAGATGAACGTAAAGAGTAAACAGACTTGCTTCCAATCAATGGCAAATCGAACTAAAAGAATAAATGGAATCCACTTCCTTAAGGATTAGGACTTGCTTCCAATCAATGGCCAAATGAACCTAAAGAATAAGGAGAAACCAATTCCTTAAGTATTACGACTTGCTCCCAATCAATGGCCAAATGAATTTAAAGAATAAAGGGAAACCAATTCCTGAAGGATTAAGACTTGCTTCCAATTAATTGCCAGATGAACGTAAAGAGTAAACAGACTTGCTTCCAATCAATGGCAAATCGAACTAAAAGAATAAATCGAATCCAATTCCTTAAGGATTAGGACTTGCTTCCAATCAATGGCCAAATGAACGTAAAGAATAATGAGAAACCAATTCCTTGAGTATTACGACTTGCTTCCCATCAATGGCCAAATGAACTTAAAGAACAAAGAGAAACCAATTCCTTAAGGATTAAGACTTGCTTCCAATTAATTGCCAAATGAACGTAAAGAGTAAACAGACTTGCTTCCAAGCAATGGCCAAATGGACATAAAGAATAAAGAGAAACCAATTCCTTACGGATTAAGACTTGCTTCCAATCAATTGCCAAATGAACCTAAAGAATAAAGAGAAACCAATTCCTTAAGGATTAATACTTGCTTCCAATCAATGGCTTAAAGAACTAAAAGAATAAATGGCAACCAATTCCTTAAGGATTAAGACTTGCTTCCAATCAATGGCCAAATGAACCTAAAGAATAAAGAGAAACCAATTCCTTAAGGATTAAGACTTGCTTCCAATCAATTGCCAAATGAACGTAAAGAGTAAACAGACATGCTTCCAATCAATGACCAAATGAACTTAAAGAATAAAGAGAAACCAATTCCTTATGGATTAAGACTTGCTTCCAATCAATGGCCAAATGAACCTAAAGAATAAAGAGAAACCAATTCCTTCAGTATTATGACTTGCTTCCAATCAATGGCTTAAAGATCTAAAAGAATAAATGGAAACCAATTCCTTAAGGATTAAGACTTGCTTCCAATCAATTGCCATATGAACGTAAAGAGTAAACAAACTTGCTTCCAATCAATGACCAAATGAACTTAAAGAATAAAGAGAAACCAATTCCTTATGGATTAAGACTTGCTTCCAATCAATGGCCAAATGACATTAAAGAATAAAGAGAAACCAATTCCTTAAGGATTAAGACTTGCTTCCAATCAACGGCCAAATGACATTAAAGAATAAAGAGAAACCAATTCCTTAAGGATTAAGACTTGCTTCCAATCAATGCCCAAATGAACCTAAAGAATAAAGAGAAACCAATTTCTTAAGGATTAAGACTTGCTTCCAATCAATGGCTGAAAGAACTAAAAGAATAAATGGAAACCAATTCCTTAAGTATTAAGACTTGCTTCCAATCAATGGCCAAATGAACTTAAAGAATAAAGAGAAACCAATTCCTTAAGGATTAAGACTTGCTTCCAATCAATGGCAAATCGAACTAAAAGAATAAATGGAATCCAATTCCTTAATGATTTGGACTTGCTTCCAATCAATGGCCAAATGAACCTAAAGAATAATGAGAAACCAATTCCTTAAGTATTACGACTTGCTTCCCATCAATGGCCAAATGAACTTAAAGAATAAAGAGAAATCAATTCCTTAAGGATTAAGACTTGCTTCCAATCAATGGCAAATGGAACTAAAAAGAATAAATGGAATCCAATTCCTTAAGGATTAGGACTTGCTTCCAATCAATGGCCAAATGAACCTAAAGAATAATGAGAATCCAATTCCTTAAGTATTACGACTTGCTCCCAATCAATGGCCAAATGAACTTAAAGAATAAAGAGAAACCAATTCCTTAAGGATTAAGACTTGCTTCCAATTAATTGCCAAATGAACGTAAAGAGTAAACAGACTTGCTTCCAAGCAATGGCCAAATGAACTTAAAGAATAAAGAGAAACCAATTCCTTACGGATTAAGACTTACTTCCAATCAATTGCCAAATGAACCTAAAGAATAAAGAGAAACCAATTCCTTAAGGATTAAGACTTGCTTCCAATCAATTGCCAAATTAGCGTAAAGAGTAAACAGACATGCTTCCAATCAATGACCAAATGAACTTAAAGAATAAAGAGAAACCAATTCCTTATGGATTAAGACTTGCTTCCAATCAATGGCCAAATGACATTAAAGAATAATGAGACTTGCTTCCAATCAACGGCCAAATGACATTAAAGAATAATGAGACTTGCTTGCAATCAATGGCCAAATGAACTTAAAGAATAAAGAGAAATCAATTCCTTACGGATTAAGACTTGCTTCCAATCAATTGCCAAATGAACCTAAAGAATAAAGAGAAACCAATTCCTTCAGTATTACGACTTGCTTCCAATCTATGGCTTAAAGATCTAAAAGAATAAATGGAAACCAATTCCTTAAGGATTAAGACTTGCTTCCAATCAATGGCCAAATGAACTTAAAGAATAAAGAGAAACCAATTTCTTACGGATTAAGAGTTGCTTCCAATCAATTGCCAACTGAACCTAAAGATTAAAGAGAAACCAATTCCTTATGTATTACGACTTGCTTCCAATCAATGGCTTAAAGATCTAAAAGAATAAATGGCAACCAATTCCTTAAGGATTAAGACTTGCTTCCAATCAATGGCCAAATGAACCTAAAGAATAAAGAGAAACCAATTCCTTAAGGATTAAGACTTGCTTCCAATCAATTGCCAAATGAACGTAAAGAGTAAGCAGACATGCTTCCAATCAATGACCAAATGAACTTAAAGAATAAAGAGAAACCAATTCCTTATGGATTAAGACTTGCTTCCAATCAATGGCCAAATGAACCTAAAGAATAATGAGAAACCAATTCCTTAAGTATTACGACTTGCTCCCAATCAATGGCCAAATGAACTTAAAGAATAAAGAGAAACCAATTCCTTAAGGATTAAGACTTGCTTTCAATTAATTGCCAAATGAACGTAAAGAGTAAACAGACATGCTTCCAATCAATGACCAAATGAACTTAAAGAATAAAGAGAAACCAATTCCTTATGGATTAAGACTTGCTTCCAATCAATGGCTTAAAGAACTAAAAGAATAAATGGAAACCAATTCCTTAAGTATTAAGACTTGCTTGCAATCAATGGCCAAATGAACTTAAAGAATAAAGAGAAACCAATTCCTTAAGGATTAAGACTTGCTTCCAATCAATGGCAAATCGAACTGAAAGAATAAATGGAATCCAATTCCTTAAGGATTAGGACTTGCTTCCAATCAATGGCCAATTGAACCTAAAGAATAATGAGAAACCAATTCCTTAAGTATTACGACTTGCTTCCCATCAATGGCCAAATGAACTTAAAGAATAAAGAGAAATCAATTCCTTAAGGATTAAGACTTGCTTCCAATCAATGGCAAATGGAACTAAAAGAATAAATGGAATCCAATTCCTTAAGGATTAGGACTTGCTTCCAATCAATGGCCAAATGAACCTAAAGAATAATGAGAATCCAATTCCTTAAGTATTACGACTTGCTCCCAATCAATGGCCAAATGAACTTAAAGAATAAAGAGAAACCAATTCCTTAAGGATTAAGACTTGCTTCCAATTAATTGCCAGATGAACGTAAAGAGTAAACAGACTTGCTTCCAATCAATGGCAAATCGAACTAAAAGAATAAATGGAATCCAATTCCTTAAGGATTAGGACTTGCTTCCAATCAATGGCCAAATGAACCTAAAGAATAAGGAGAAACCAATTCCTTAAGTATTACGACTTGCTCCCAATCAATGGCCAAATGAATTTAAAGAATAAAGGGAAACCAATTCCTGAAGGATTAAGACTTGCTTCCAATCAATGGCCAAATGAACTTAAAGAATAAAGAGAAACCAATTCCTTAAGGATTAAGACTTGCTTCCAATCAATGGCAAATCGAACTAAAAGAATAAATCGAATCCAATTCCTTAAGGATTAGGACTTGCTTCCAATCAATGGCCAAATGAACGTAAAGAATAATGAGAAACCAATTCCTTAAGTATTACGACTTGCTTCCAATCAATGGCCAAAAGAACTTAAAGAACAAAGAGAAACCAATTCCTTAAGGATTAAGACTTGCTTCCAATTAATTGCCAAATGAACGTAAAGAGTAAACAGACTTGCTTCCAAGCAATGGCCAAATGGACATAAAGAATAAAGAGAAACCAATTCCTTACGGATTAAGACTTGCTTCCAATCAATTGCCAAATGAACCTAAAGAATAAAGAGAAACCAATTCCTTAAGGATTAATACTTGCTTCCAATCAATGGCTTAAAGAACTAAAAGAATAAATGGCAACCAATTCCTTAAGGATTAAGACTTGCTTCCAATCAATGGCCAAATGAACCTAAAGAATAAAGAGAAACCAATTCCTTAAGGATTAAGACTTGCTTCCAATCAATTGCCAAATGAACTAAAGAATAAATGGAATCCAATTAAGGATTAGGACTTGCTTCCAATCAATGACCAAATGAACTTAAAGAATAAAGAGAAACCAATTCCTTATGGATTAAGACTTGCTTCCAATCAATGGCCAAATGAACCTAAAGAATAAAGAGAAACCAATTCCTTAAGTATTATGACTTGCTTCCAATCAATGGCTTAAAGATCTAAAAGAATAAATGGAAACCAATTCCTTAAGGATTAAGACTTGCTTCCAATCAATTGCCATATGAACGTAAAGAGTAACCAAACTTGCTTCCAATCAATGACCAAATGAACTTAAAGAATAAAGAGAAACCAATTCCTTATGGATTAAGACTTGCTTCCAATCAATGGCCAAATGACATTAAAGAATAAATGGAAACTAATTCTTTGATGATTAAGACTTGCTTCCAATCAACGGCCAAATGACATTAAAGAATAAAGAGAAACCAATTCCTTAAGGATTAAGACTTGCTTCCAATCAATGCCCAAATGAACCTAAAGAATAAAGAGAAACCAATTTCTTAAGGATTAAGACTTGCTTCCAATCAATGGCTGAAAGAACTAAAAGAATAAATGGAAACCAATTCCTTAAGTATTAAGACTTGCTTCCAATCAATGGCCAAATGAACTTAAAGAATAAAGAGAAACCAATTCCTTAAGGATTAAGACTTGCTTCCAATCAATGGCAAATCGAACTAAAAGAATAAATGGAATCCAATTCCTTAATGATTTGGACTTGCTTCCAATCAATGGCCAAATGAACCTAAAGAATAATGAGAAACCAATTCCTTAAGTATTACGACTTGCTTCCCATCAATGGCCAAATGAACTTAAAGAATAAAGAGAAATCAATTCCTTAAGGATTAAGACTTGCTTCCAATCAATGGCAAATGGAACTAAAAGAATAAATGGAATCCAATTCCTTAAGGATTAGGACTTGCTTCCAATCAATGGCCAAATGAACCTAAAGAATAATGAGAATCCAATTCCTTAAGTATTACGACTTGCTCCCAATCAATGGCCAAATGAACTTAAAGAATAAAGAGAAACCAATTCCTTAAGGATTAAGACTTGCTTCCAATTAATTGCCAAATGAACGTAAAGAGTAAACAGACTTGCTTCCAATCAATGGCCAAATGAACTTAAAGAATAAAGAGAAACCAATTCCTTACGGATTAAGACTTACTTCCAATCAATTGCCAAATGAACCTAAAGAATAAAGAGAAACCAATTCCTTAAGGATTAAGACTTGCTTCCAATCAATGGCTTAAAGATCTAAAAGAATAAATGGAAACCAATTCCTTAAGGATTAAGACTTGCTTCCAATCAATGACCAAATGAACTTAAAGAATAAAGAGAAACCAATTCCTTATGGATTAAGACTTGCTTCCAATCAATGGCCAAATGACATTAAAGAATAATGAGACTTGCTTCCAATCAACGGCCAAATGACATTAAAGAATAATGAGACTTGCTTGCAATCAATGGCCAAATGAACTTAAAGAATAAAGAGAAACCAATTCCTTACGGATTAAGACTTGCTTCCAATCAATTGCCAAATGAACCTAAAGAATAAAGAGAAACCAATTCCTTAAGGATTACGACTTGCTTCCAATCAATGGCTTAAAGATCTAAAAGAATAAATGGAAACCAATTCCTTAAGGATTAAGACTTGCTTCCAATCAATGGCCAAATGAACTTAAAGAATAAAGAGAAACCAATTTCTTACGGATTAAGAGTTGCTTCCAATCAATTGCCAAATGAACCTAAAGAATAAAGAGAAACCAATTCCTTATGTATTACGACTTGCTTCCAATCAATGGCTTAAAGATCTAAAAGAATAAATGGCAACCAATTCCTTAAGGATTAAGACTTGCTTCCAATCAATGGCCAAATGAACCTAAAGAATAAAGAGAAACCAATTCCTTAAGGATTAAGACTTGCTTCCAATCAATTGCCAAATGAACGTAAAGAGTAAGCAGACATGCTTCCAATCAATGACCAAATGAACTTAAAGAATAAAGAGAAACCAATTCCTTATGGATTAAGACTTGCTTCCAATCAATGGCCAAATGAACCTAAAGAATAATGAGAAACCAATTCCTTAAGTATTACGACTTGCTCCCAATCAATGGCCAAATGAACTTAAAGAATAAAGAGAAACCAATTCCTTAAGGATTAAGACTTGCTTTCAATTAATTGCCAAATGAACGTCAAGAGTAAACAGACATGCTTCCAATCAATGACCAAATGAACTTAAAGAATAAAGAGAAACCAATTCCTTATGGATTAAGACTTGCTTCCAATCAATGGCTTAAAGAACTAAAAGAATAAATGGAAACCAATTCCTTAAGTATTAAGACTTGCTTCCAATCAATGGCCAAATGAACTTAAAGAATAAAGAGAAACCAATTCCTTAAGGATTAAGACTTGCTTCCAATCAATGGCAAATCGAACTAAAAGAATAAATGGAATCCAATTCCTTAAGGATTAGGACTTGCTTCCAATCAATGGCCAATTGAACCTAAAGAATAATGAGAAACCAATTCCTTAAGTATTACGACTTGCTTCCAATCAATGGCCAAATGAACTTAAAGAATAAAGAGAAACCAATTCCTTAAGGATTAAGACTTGCTTTCAATTAATTGCCAAATGAACGTCAAGAGTAACCAGACATGCTTCCAATCAATGACCAAATGAACTTAAAGAATAAAGAGAAACCAATTCCTTATGGATTAAGACTTGCTTCCAATCAATGGCTTAAAGAACTAAAAGAATAAATGGAAACCAATTCCTTAAGTATTAAGACTTGCTTGCAATCAATGGCCAAATGAACTTAAAGAATAAAGAGAAACCAATTCCTTAAGGATTAAGACTTGCTTCCAATCAATGGCAAATCGAACTAAAAGAATAAATGGAATCCAATTCCTTAAGGATTAGGACTTGCTTCCAATCAATGGCCAAATGAACCTAAAGAATAATGAGAAACCAATTCCTTAAGTATTACGACTTGCTCCCAATCAATGGCCAAATGAACTTAAAGAATAAAGAGAAACCAATTCCTTAAGGATTAAGACTTGCTTTCAATTAATTGCCAAATGAACGTCAAGAGTAAACAGACTTGCTTCCAATCAATGGCCAAATGAACTTAAAGAATAAAGAGAAACCAATTCCTTACGGATTAAGACTTGCTTCCAATCAATTGCCAAATGAACCTAAAGAATAAAGAGAAACCAATTCCTTAAGGATTAATACTTGCTTCCAATCAATGGCTTAAAGAACTAAAAGAATAAATGGAAACCAATTCCTTAAGTATTAAGACTTGCTTCCAATCAATGGCCAAATGAACTTAAAGAATAAAGAGAAACCAATTCCTTAAGGATTAAGACTTGCTTCCAATCAATGGCAAATCGAACTAAAAGAATAAATGGAATCCAATTCCTTAAGGATTAGGACTTGCTTCCAATCAATGGCCAAATGAACCTAAAGAATAATGAGAAACCAATTCCTTAAGTATTACGACTTGCTCCCAATCAATGGCCAAATGAACTTAAAGAATAAAGAGAAACCAATTCCTTAAGGATTAAGACTTGCTTTAAATTAATTGCCTAATGAACGTCAAGAGTAAACAGACTTGCTTCCAATCAATGGCCAAATGAACTTAAAGATTAAAGAGAAACCAATTCCTTACGGATTAAGACTTGCTTCCAATCAATTGCCAAATGAACCTAAAGAATAAAGAGAAACCAATTCCTTAAGTATTACGACTTGCTTCCAATCAATGGCTTAAAGATCTAAAAGAATAAATGGAAACCAATTCCTTAAGGATTAAGACTTGCTTCCAATCAATGGCCAAATGAACTTAAAGAATAAAGAGAAACCAATTTCTTACGGATTAAGAGTTGCTTCCAATCAATTGCCAACTGAACCTAAAGAATAAAGAGAAACCAATTCCTTAGGTATTACGACTTGCTTCCAATCAATGGCTTAAAGATCTAAAAGAATAAATGGCAACCAATTCCTTAAGGATTAAGACTTGCTTCCAATCAATGGCCAAATGAACCTAAAGAATAAAGAGAAACCAATTCCTTAAGGATTAAGACTTGCTTCCAATCAATTGCCAAATGAACGTAAAGAGTAAACAGACATGCTTCCAATCAATGACCAAATGAACTTAAAGAATAAAGAGAAACCAATTCCTTAAGGATTAAGACTTGCTTCCAATCAATGGCAAATCGAACTAAAAGAATAAATGGAATCCAATTCCTTAATGATTAGGACTTGCTTCCAATCAATGGCCAAATGAACCTAAAGAATAATGAGAAACCAATTCCTTAAGTATTAAGACTTGCTTGCAATCAATGGCCAAATGAACTTAAAGAATAAAGAGAAACCAATTCCTTAAGGATTAAGACTTGCTTCCAATCAATGGCAAATCGAACTAAAAGAATAAATGGAATCCAATTCCTTAAGGATTAGGACTTGCTTCCAATCAATGGCCAAATGAACCTAAAGAATAATGAGAAACCAATTCCATAAGTATTACGACTTGCTCCCAATCAATGACCAAATTAACTTAAAGAATAAAGAGAAACCAATTCCTTAAGGATTAAGACTTGCTTTCAATTAATTGCCAAATGAACGTCAAGAGTAAACAGACTTGCTTCCAATCAATGGCCAAATGAACTTAAAGAATAAAGAGAAACCAATTCCTTACGGATTAAGACTTGCTTCCAATCAATTGCCAAATGAACCTAAAGAATAAAGAGAAACCAATTCCTTAAGTATTACGACTTGCTTCCAATCAATGGCTTAAAGATCTAAAAGAATAAATGGAAACCAATTCCTTAAGGATTAAGACTTGCTTCCAATCAATTGCCATATGAACGTAAAGAACAAAGAGAAACCAATTCATCAAGGATTAACACTTGCTTCCAATCAATGACCAAATGAACTTAAAGAATAAAGAGAAACCAATTCCTTATGGATTAAGACTTGCTTCCAATCAATGGCCAAATGACATTAAAGAATAAAGAGACTTGCTTCCAATCAACGGCCAAATGACATTAAAGAATAAAGAGAAACCAATTCCTTAAGGATTAAGACTTGCTTCCAATCAATGCCCAAATGAACCTAAAGAATAAAGAGAAACCAATTTCTTAAGGATTAAGACTTGCTTCCAATCAATGGCTGAAAGAACTAAAAGAATAAATGGAAACCAATTCCTTAAGTATTAAGACTTGCTTCCAATCAATGGCCAAATGAACTTAAAGAATAAAGAGAAACCAATTCCTTAAGGATTAAGACTTGCTTCCAATCAATGGCAAATCGAACTAAAAGAATAAATGGAATCCAATTCCTTAATGATTTGGACTTGCTTCCAATCAATGGCCAAATGAACCTAAAGAATAATGAGAAACCAATTCCTTAAGTATTACGACTTGCTTCCCATCAATGGCCAAATGAACTTAAAGAATAAAGAGAAATCAATTCCTTAAGGATTAAGACTTGCTTCCAATCAATGGCAAATGGAACTAAAAGAATAAATGGAATCCAATTCCTTAAGGATTAGGACTTGCTTCCAATCAATGGCCAAATGAACCTAAAGAATAATGAGAAACCAATTCCTTAAGTATTACGACTTGCTCCCAATCAATGGCCAAATGAACTTAAAGAATAAAGAGAAACCAATTCCTTAAGGATTAAGACTTGCTTCCAATTAATTGCCAAATGAACGTAAAGAGTAAACAGACTTGCTTCCAATCAATGGCCAAATGAACTTAAAGAATAAAGAGAAACCAATTCCTTACGGATTAAGACTTGCTTCCAATCAATTGCCAAATGAACCTAAAGAATAAAGAGAAACCAATTCCTTAAGTATTACGACTTGCTTCCAATCAATGGCTTAAAGATCTAAAAGAATAAATGGAAACCAATTCCTTAAGGATTAAGACTTGCTTCCAATCAATGGCCAAATGAACTTAAAGAATAAAGAGAAACCAATTCCTTAAGGATTAAGACTTGCTTCCAATCAATGGCAAATCAAACTAAAAGAATAAATGGAATCCAATTCCTTAAGGATTAGGACTTGCTTCCAATCAATGGCCAAATGAACCTAAAGAATAATGAGAAACCAATTCCTTAAGTATTACGACTTGCTTCCAATCAATGGCCAAATGAACTTAAAGAATAAAGAGAAACCAATTCCTTAAGGATTAAGACTTGCTTCCAATTAATTGCCAAATGAACGTAAAGAGTAAACAGACTTGCTTCCAAGCAATGGCCAAATGGACATAAAGAATAAAGAGAAACCAATTCCTTACGGATTAAGACTTGCTTCCAATCAATTGCCAAATGAACCTAAAGAATAAAGAGAAACCAATTCCTTAAGGATTAATACTTGCTTCCAATCAATGGCTTAAAGAACTAAAAGAATAAATGGAAACCAATTCCTTAAGTATTAAGACTTGCTTCCAATCAATGGCCAAATGAACTTAAAGAATAAAGAGAAACCAATTCCTTAAGGATTAAGACTTGCTTCCAATCAATGGCAAATCGAACTAAAAGAATAAATGGAATCCAATTCCTTAAGGATTAGGACTTGCTTCCAATCAATGGCCAAATGAACCTAAAGAATAATGAGAAACCAATTCCTTAAGTATTACGACTTGCTCCCAATCAATGGCCAAATGAACTTAAAGAATAAAGAGAAACCAATTCCTTAAGGATTAAGACTTGCTTTAAATTAATTGCCAAATGAACGTCAAGAGTAAACAGACTTGCTTCCAATCAATGGCCAAATGAACTTAAAGAATAAAGAGAAACCAATTCCTTACGGATTAAGACTTGCTTCCAATCAATTGCCAAATGAACCTAAAGAATAAAGAGAAACCAATTCCTTAAGTATTACGACTTGCTTCCAATCAATGGCTTAAAGATCTAAAAGAATAAATGGAAACCAATTCCTTAAGGATTAAGACTTGCTTCCAATCAATGGCCAAATGAACTTAAAGAATAAAGAGAAACCAATTTCTTACGGATTAAGAGTTGCTTCCAATCAATTGCCAAATGAACCTAAAGAATAAAGAGAAACCAATTCCTTATGTATTACGACTTGCTTCCAATCAATGGCTTAAAGATCTAAAAGAATAAATGGCAACCAATTCCTTAAGGATTAAGACTTGCTTCCAATCAATGGCCAAATGAACCTAAAGAATAAAGAGAAACCAATTCCTTAAGGATTAAGACTTGCTTCCAATCAATTGCCAAATGAACGTAAAGAGTAAACAGACATGCTTCCAATCAATGACCAAATGAACTTAAAGAATAAAGAGAAACCAATTCCTTATGGATTAAGACTTGCTTCCAATCAATGGCCAAATGACATTAAAGAATAAAGAGACTTGCTTCCAATCAACGGCCAAATGACATTAAAGAATAAAGAGAAACCAATTCCTTAAGGATTAAGACTTGCTTCCAATCAATGGCTTAAAGAACTAAAAGAATAAATGGAAACCAATTCCTTAAGTATTAAGACTTGCTTCCAATCAATGGCCAAATGAACTTAAAGAATAAAGAGAAACCAATTCCTTAAGGATTAAGACTTGCTTCCAATCAATGGCAAATCGAACTAAAAGAATAAATGGAATCCAATTCCTTAATGATTAGGACTTGCTTCCAATCAATGGCCAAATGAACCTAAAGAATAATGAGAAACCAATTCCTTAAGTATTACGACTTGCTTCCAATCAATGGCCAAATGAACTTAAAGAATAAAGAGAAACCAATTCCTTAAGGATTAAGACTTGCTTCCAATTAATTGCCAAATGAACGTAAAGAGTAAACAGACTTGCTTCCAATCAATGGCCAAATGAACATAAAGAATAAAGAGAAACCAATTCCTTACGGATTAAGACTTGCTTCCAATCAATTGCCAAATGAACCTAAAGAATAAAGAGAAACCAATTCCTTAAGGATTAAGACTTGCTTCCAATCAATGGCTTAAAGAACTAAAAGAATAAATGGAAACCAATTCCTTAAGTATTAAGACTTGCTTCCAATCAATGGCCAAATGAACTTAAAGAATAAAGAGAAACCAATTCCTTAAGGATTAAGACTTGCTTCCAATCAATGGCAAATCGAACTAAAAGAATAAATGGAATCCAATTCCTTAAGGATTAGGACTTGCTTCCAATCAATGGCCAAATGAACCTAAAGAATAATGAGAAACCAATTCCTTAAGTATTACGACTTGCTCCCAATCAATGGCCAAATGAACTTAAAGAATAAAGAGAAACCAATTCCTTAAGGATTAAGACTTGCTTCCAATTAATTGCCAAATGAACGTCAAGAGTAAACAGACTTGCTTCCAATCAATGGCCAAATGAACTTAAAGAATAAAGAGAAACCAATTCCTTACGGATTAAGACTTGCTTCCAATCAATTGCCAAATGAACCTAAAGAATAAAGAGAAACCAATTCCTTAAGGATTACGACTTGCTTCCAATCAATGGCTTAAAGATCTAAAAGAATAAATGGAAACCAATTCCTTAAGGATTAAGACTTGCTTCCAATCAATGGCCAAATGAACTTAAAGAATAAAGAGAAACCAATTCCTTAAGGATTAAGACTTGCTTCCAATCAATGGCAAATCGAACTAAAAGAATAAATGGAATCCAATTCCTTAAGGATTAGGACTTGCTTCCAATCAATGGCCAAATGAACCTAAAGAATAATGAGAAACCAATTCCTTAAGTATTACGACTTGCTCCCAATCAATGGCCAAATGAACTTAAAGAATAAAGAGAAACCAATTCCTTAAGGATTAAGACTTGCTTTCAATTAATTGCCAAATGAACGTCAAGAGTAAACAGACTTGCTTCCAATCAATGGCCAAATGAACTTAAAGAATAAAGAGAAACCAATTCCTTACGGATTAAGACTTGCTTCCAATCAATTGCCAAATGAACCTAAAGAATAAAGAGAAACCAATTCCTTAAGTATTACGACTTGCTTCCAATCAATGGCTTAAAGATCTAAAAGAATAAATGGAAACCAATTCCTTAAGGATTAAGACTTGCTTCCAATCAATTGCCAAATGAACGTAAAGAGTAAACAAACTTGCTTCCAATCAATGACCAAATGAACTTAAAGAATAAAGAGAAACCAATTCCTTATGGATTAAGACTTGCTTCCAATCAATGGCCAAATGACATTAAAGAATAAAGAGAAACCAATTCCTTAAGGATTAAGACTTGCTTCCAATCAACGGCCAAATGACATTAAAGAATAAAGAGAAACCAATTCCTTAAGGATTAAGACTTGCTTCCAATCAATGCCCAAATGAACCTAAAGAATAAAGAGAAACCAATTTCTTAAGGATTAAGACTTGCTTCCAATCAATGGCTGAAAGAACTAAAAGAATAAATGGAAACCAATTCCTTAAGTATTAAGACTTGCTTCCAATCAATGGCCAAATGAACTTAAAGAATAAAGAGAAACCAATTCCTTAAGGATTAAGACTTGCTTCCAATCAATGGCCAAAAGAACTTAAAGAATAAATGGAATCCAATTCCTTAATGATTTGGACTTGCTTCCAATCAATGGCCAAATGAACCTAAAGAATAATGAGAAACCAATTCCTTAAGTATTACGACTTGCTTCCCATCAATGGCCAAATGAACTTAAAGAATAAAGAGAAACCAATTCCTTAAGGATTAAGACTTGCTTCCAATCAATGGCAAATCGAACTAAAAGAATAAATGGAATCCAATTCCTTAATGATTAGGACTTGCTTCCAATCAATGGCCAAATGAACCAAAAGAATAATGAGAAACCAATTCCTTAAGTATTACGACTTGCTCCCAATCAATGGCCAAATGAACTTAAAGAATAAAGAGAAACCAATTCCTTAAGGATTAAGACTTGCTTCCAATTAATTGCCAAATGAACGTAAAGAGTAAACAGACTTGCTTCCAATCAATGGCTTAAAGAACTAAAAGAATAAATGGAAACCAATTCCTTAAGTATTAAGACTTGCTTCCAATCAATGGCCAAATGAACCTAAAGAATAATGAGAAACCAATTCCTTAAGTATTACGACTTGCTTCCAATCAATGGCCAAATGAACTTAAAGAATAAAGAGAAACCAATTCCTTACGGATTAAGACTTGCTTCCAATCAATTGCCAAATGAACCTAAAGAATAAATGGAAACCAATTCCTTAAGTATTAAGACTTGCTTGCAATCAATGGCCAAATGAACTTAAAGAATAAAGAGAAACCAATTCCTTAAGTATTAAGACTTGCTTCCAATCAATGGCCAAATGAACTTAAAGAATAAAGAGAAACCAATTCCTTAAGGATTAAGACTTGCTTCCAATCAATGGCAAATCGAACTAAAAGAATAAATGGAATCCAATTCCTTAAGGATTAGGACTTGCTTCCAATCAATGGCCAAATGAACCTAAAGAATAATGAGAAACCAATTCCTTAAGTATTACGACTTGCTCCCAATCAATGGCCAAATGAACTTAAAGAATAAAGAGAAACCAATTCCTTAAGGATTAAGACTTGCTTTAAATTAATTGCCAAATGAACGTCAAGAGTAAACAGACTTGCTTCCAAGCAATGGCCAAATGAACTTAAAGAATAAAGAGAAACCAATTCCTTAAGGATTAAGACTTGCTTCCAATCAATTGCCAAATGAAGTTAAAGAACAAAGAGAAACCAATTCATCAAGGATTAAGACTTGCTTCCAATCAATGGCAAGAACTAAAAGAATAAATGGAATCCAATTCCTTAAGGATTAGGACTTGCTTCCAATCAATGGCCAAATGAACCTAAAGAATAATGAGAAACCAATTCCTTAAGTATTACGACTTGCTCCCAATCAATGGCCAAATGAACTTAAAGAATAAAGAGAAACCAATTCCTTAAGGATTAAGACTTGCTTCCAATTAATTGCCAAATGAACGTAAAGAGTAAGCAGACTTGCTTCCAATCAATGGCCAAATGAACTTAAAGAATAAAGAGAAACCAATTCCTTAAGGATTAAGACTTACTTCCAATCAATTGCCAAATGAACCTAAAGAATAAAGAGAAACCAATTCCTTAAGGATTAAGACTTGCTTCCAATCAATTGCCAAATTAGCGTAAAGAGTAAACAGACATGCTTCCAATCAATGACCAAATGAACTTAAAGAATAAAGAGAAACCAATTCCTTATGGATTAAGACTTGCTTCCAATCAATGGCCAAATGACATTAAAGAATAATGAGACTTGCTTCCAATCAACGGCCAAATGACATTAAAGAATAAAGAGAAACCAATTCCTTAAGGATTAAGACTTGCTTCTAATCAATGCCCAAATGAACCTAAAGAATAAAGAGAAACCAATTCCTTAAGGATTAAGACTTGCTTCCAATCAATGGCTTAAAGAACTAAAAGAATAAATGGAAACCAATTCCTTAAGTATTAAGACTTGCTTCCAATCAATGGCCAAATGAACTTAAAGAATAAAGAGAAACCAATTCCTTAAGGATTAAGACTTGCTTCCAATCAATGGCAAATCGAACTAAAAGAATAAATGGAATTCAATTCCTTAAGGATTAGGACTTGCTTCCAATCAATGGCCAAATGAACCTAAAGAATAATGAGAAACCAATTCCTTAAGTATTACGACTTGCTCCCAATCAATGGCCAAATGAACTTAAAGAATAAAGAGAAACCAATTCCTTAAGGATTAAGACTTGCTTCCAATCAATGGCAAATGGAACTAAAAGAATAAATGGAATCCAATTCCTTAAGGATTAGGACTTGCTTCCAATCAATGGCCAAATGAACCTAAAGAATAATGAGAATCCAATTCCTTAAGTATTACGACTTGCTTCCCATCAATGGCCAAATGATGTTAAAGAATAAAGAGAAACCAATTCCTTAAGGATTAAGACTTGCTTCCAATCAATGCCCAAATGAACCTAAAGAATAAAGAGAAACCAATTTCTTAAGGATTAAGACTTGCTTCCAATCAATGGCCAAAAGAACTAAAAGAATAAATGGAAACCAATTCCTTAAGTATTAAGACTTGCTTCCAATCAATGGCCAAATGAACTTAAAGAATAAAGAGAAACCAATTCCTTAAGGATTAAGACTTGCTTCCAATCAATGGCAAATCGAACTAAAAGAATAAATGGAATCCAATTCCTTAATGATTTGGACTTGCTTCCAATCAATGACCAAATGAACCTAAAGAATAATGAGAAACCAATTCCTTAAGTATTACGACTTGCTTCCCATCAATGGCCAAATGAACTTAAAGAATAAAGAGAAATCAATTCCTTAAGGATTAAGACTTGCTTCCAATCAATGGCAAATGGAACTAAAAGAATAAATGGAATCCAATTCCTTAAGGATTAGGACTTGCTTCCAATCAATGGCCAAATGAACCTAAAGAATAATGAGAAACCAATTCCTTAAGTATTACGACTTGCTCCCAATCAATGGCCAAATGAACTTAAAGAATAAAGAGAAACCAATTCCTTAAGGATTAAGACTTGCTTCCAATTAATTGCCAAATGAACGTAAAGAGTAAACAGACTTGCTTCCAATCAATGGCCAAATGAACTTAAAGAATAAAGAGAAACCAATTCCTTAAGGGTTAAGACTTGCTTCCAATCAATGGCTTAAAGAACTAAAAGAATAAATGGAAACCAATTCCTTAAAGACTTGCTTCCAATCAATGGCCAAACGAACTTAAAGAATAAAGAGAAACCAATTCCTTAAGGATTAAGACTTGCCTCCAATCAATGGCAAATCGAACTAAAAGAATAAATGGAATCCAATTCCTTAAGGATTAGGACTTGCTTCCAATCAATGGCCAAATGAAACTAAAGAATAATGAGAAACCAATTCCTTAAGTATTACGACTTGCTCCCAATCAATGGCCAAATGAACTTAAAGAATAAAGAGATACCAATTCCTTAAGGGTTAAGACTTGCTTCCAATTATATGCCAAATGAACGTAAAGAGTAAACAGACTTGCTTCCAATCAATGGCCAAATGAACTTAAAGAATAAAGAGAAACCAATTCCTTAAGGATTAACACTTGCTTCCAATCAATGGCAAATCGAACTAAAAGAATAAATGGAATTCAATTCCTTAAGGATTAGGACTTGCTTTCAATCAATGGCCAAATGAACCTAAAGAATAATGAGAAACCAATTCCTTAAGTATTACGACTTGCTCCCAATCAATGGCCAAATGAACTTAAAGAATAAAGAGAAATCAATTCCTTAAGGATTAAGACTTGCTTCCAATCAATGGCAAATGGAACTAAAAGAATAAATGGAATCCAATTCCTTAAGGATTAGGACTTGCTTCCAATCAATGGCCAAATGAACCTAAAGAATAATGAGAATCCAATTCCTTAAGTATTACGACTTGCTTCCCATCAATGGCCAAATGATGTTAAAGAATAAAGAGAAACCAATTCCTTAAGGATTAAGACTTGCTTCCAATCAATGCCCAAATGATCCTAAAGAATAAAGAGAAACCAATTTCTTAAGGATTAAGACTTGCTTCCAATCAATGGCTGAAAGAACTAAAAGAATAAATGGAAACCAATTCCTTAAGTATTAAGACTTGCTTCCAATCAATGGCCAAATGAACTTAAAGAATAAAGAGAAACCAATTCCTTAAGGATTAAGACTTGCTTCCAATCAATGGCAAATCGAACTAAAAGAATAAATGGAATCCAATTCCTTAATGATTTGGACTTGCTTCCAATCAATGACCAAATGAACCTAAAGAATAATGAGAAACCAATTCCTTAAGTATTAAGACTTGCTTCCAATCAATGGCCAAATGAACTTAAAGAATAAAGAGAAATCAATTCCTTAAGGATTAAGACTTGCTTCCAATCAATGGCAAATGGAACTAAAAGAATAAATGGAATCCAATTCCTTAAGGATTAGGACTTGCTTCCAATCAATGGCCAAATGAACCTAAAGAATAATGAGAAACCAATTCCTTAAGTATTACGACTTGCTCCCAATCAATGGCCAAATGAACTTAAAGAATAAAGAGAAACCAATTCCTTAAGGATTAAGACTTGCTTCCAATTAATTGCCAAATGAACGTAAAGAGTAAACAGACTTGCTTCCAAGCAATGGCCAAATGAACTTAAAGAATAAAGAGAAACCAATTCCTTAAGGGTTAAGACTTGCTTCCAATCAATGGCTTAAAGAACTAAAAGAATAAATGGAAACCAATTCCTTAAGTATTAAGACTTGCTTCCAATCAATGGCCAAATGAACTTAAAGAATAAAGAGAAACCAATTCCTTAAGGATTAAGACTTGCTTCCAATCAATGGCAAATCGAACTAAAAGAATAAATGGAATCCAATTCCTTAATGATTAGGACTTGCTTCCAATCAATGGCCAAATGAACCTAAAGAATAATGAGAAACCAATTCCTTAAGTATTACGACTTGCTCCCAATCAATGGCCAAATGAACTTAAAGAATAAAGAGAAACCAATTCCTTAAGGATTAAGACTTGCTTCCAATTATATGCCAAATGAACGTAAAGAGTAAACAGACTTGCTTCCAATCAATGGCCAAATGAACTTAAAGAATAAAGAGAAACCAATTCCTTAAGGATTAACACTTGCTTCCAATCAATTGCCAAAAGGACTAAAAGGACAAAGAGAAACCAATTCCTTAATGATTAGGACTTGCTTCCAATCAATGGCCAAATG
>CM062518.1:15143465-15239587 GCA_031439585.1 Pterocarpus macrocarpus | reverse complement strand
GATTAGGACTTGCTTCCAATCAATGGCCAAATGAACCTAAAGAATAATGAGAAACCAATTCCTTAAGTATTACGACTTGCTTCCAATCAATGGCCAAATGAACTTAAAGAATAAAGAGAAACTAAGTCCTTAAGGATTAAGACTTGCTTTCAATTAATTGCCAAATGAGCGAAAAGAGTAAACAGACTTATTTCCAATCAATGGCCAAATGAACTTAAAGAATAAAGAGAAACCAATTCCTTACGGATTAAGACTTGCTTCCAATCAATTGCCAAATGAACCTAAAGAATAAAGAGAAACCAATTCCTTTAGTATTACGACTTGCTTCAATCAATGGCTTAAAGATCTAAAAGAATAAATGGAAACCAATTAGTAAGGATTAAGACTTGCTTCCAATCAATGGCCAAATGAACCTAAAGAATAATGAGAAACCAATTCCTTAAGTATTACGACTTGCTTCCAATCAACGGCTTAAAGATCTAAAAGAATAAATGGAAACCAATTCCTTAAGGATTAAGACTTGCTTCCAATCAATGGCCAAATGAACTTAAAGAATAAAGAGGAACCAATTCCTTAATGATTAAGACTTGCTTCCAATCAATGGCTTAAGAAGCTGAAGAATAAAGAGAAACCAATTCCTTAAGGATTAAGACTTGCTTCAATCAATGGCAAATCGAACTAAAAAGAATAAATGGAATCCAATTCCTTAAGGATTAGGACTTGCTTCCAATCAATGGCCAAATGAACCTAAAGAATAATGAGAAACCAATTCCTTAAGTATTACGACTTGCTTCCAATCAATGGCCAAATGAACTTAAAGAATAAAGAGAAACCAATACCTTAAGGATTAAGACTTGCTTCCAATTAATTTGCCAAATGAGCGTAAAGAGTAAAGCAGACTTGCTTCCAATCAATGGCCAAATGAACTTAAAGAATAAAGAGAAACCAATTCCTTACGGATTAAGACTTGCTTCCAATCAATTGCCAAATGAACCTAAAGAATAAAGAGAAACCAATTACTTAAGTATTACGACTTGCTTCCAATCAATGGCTTAAAGTTCTAAAAGAATAGTTGGAAACCAATTCCTTAAGGATTAAGACTTGCTTCCAATCAATGGCCAAATGAACTTAAAGAATAAAGAGAAACCAATTTCTTACGGATTAAGAGTTGCTTCCAATCAATTGCCAAATGAACCTAAAGAATAAAGAGAAACCAATTCCATAAGGATTAAGACTTGCTTCCAAATAATTGCCAAATGAACGTAAAGAAAGTAAGCAGACTTGCTTCCAATCAATGGCCAAATGAACTTAAAGAATAAAGAGAAACCAAATCCATAAGGATTAAGACTTGCTTCCAATCAATTGCCAAATGTGCGTAAAGAGTAAACAGACTTGCTTCCAATCAATGGCCAAATGAATTTAAAGAATAAAGAGAAACCAATTCCTTACAGATTAAGACTTGTTTCCAATCAATTGCCAAATGAACCCAAAGAATAAAGAGAAACCAATTCCTTAAGGATTAAGACTTGCTTCCAATCAATGGCTTAAAGAACTAAAAGAATAAATGGAAACCAATTCCTTAAGTATTAAGACTTGCTTCCAATCAATGGCCAAATGAACTTAAAGAATAAAGAGAAACCAATTCCTTAAGGATTAAGACTTGCTTCCAATTAATGGCAAGTCGAACTAAAAGAATAAATGGAATCCAATTCCTTAAGGATTAGGACTTGCTTCCAATCAATGGCCAAATGAACCTAAAGAATAATGAGAAACCAATTCCTTAAGTATTACGACTTGCTTCCAATCAATGGCCAAATGAACTTAAAGAATAAAGAGAAACTAAGTCCTTAAGGATTAAGACTTGCTTTCAATTAATTGCCAAATGAACGAAAAGAGTAAACAGACTTATTTCCAATCAATGGCCAAATGAACTTAAAGAATAAAGAGAAACCAATTCGCACGGATTAAGACTTGCTTCCAATCAATTGCCAAATGAACCTAAAGAATAAAGAGAAACCAATTCCTTTAGTATTACGACTTGCTTCCAATCAATGGCTTAAAGATCTAAAAAGAATAAATGGAAACCAATTCCTTAAGGATTAAGACTTGCTTCCAATCAATGGCCAAATGAACCTAAAGAATAATGAGAAACCAATTCCTTAAGTATTACGACTTGCTTCCATTCAACGGCTTAAAGATCTAAAAGAATAAATGGAAACCAATTCCTTAAGGATTAAGACTTGCTTCCAATCAATGGCCAAATGAACTTAAAGAATAAAGAGGAACCAATTCCTTAATGATTAAGACTTGCTTCCAATCAATGGCAAATCGAACTAAAAGAATAAATGGAATCCAAATCCTTAAGGATTAGGACTTGCTTCCAATCAATGGCCAAATGAACCTAAAGAATAATGAGAAACGAATTCCTTAAGTATTACCACTTGCTCCCAATCAATGCCCAAATGAACTTAAAGAATAAAGAGAAACCAATTCCTTAAGGATTAAGACTTGCTTCCAATTAATTGCCAAATGAACGTAAAGAGTAAACAGATTTGCTTCCAATCAATGGCCAAATGAACTTAAAGAATAGAGAGAAACCAATTCCTTACGGATTAAGACTTGCTTCGAATCAATTGCCAAATGAACCTAAAGAATAAAGAGAAACCAATTCCTTAAGTTTTACGACTTGCTTCCAATCAATGGCTTAAAGATCTAAAAGAATAAATGGAAACCAATTTCTTACGGATTAAGAGTTGCTTCCAATCAATTGCCAAATGAACCTAAAGAATAAAGAGAAACCAATTCCTTATGTATTACGACTTGCTTCCAATCAATGGCTTAAAGATCTAAAAAGAATAAATGGCAACCAATTCCTTAAGGATTAAGACTTGCTTCCAATCAATAGCCAAATGAACTTAAAGAATAAAGAGAAACCAATTCCTTAAGGATTAAGACTTGCTTCAATCAATGGCTTAAAGAACTAAAGAATAAAGAGAAACCAATTCCTTAAGGATTAAGACTTGCTTCCAATCAATGGCAAATCGAACTAAAAGAATAAATGGAATCCAATTCCTTAAGGATTAGGACTTGCTTCCAATCAATGGCCAAATGAACCTAAAGAATAATGAGAAACCAATTCCTTAAGTATTACGACTTGCTTCCAATCAATGGCCAAATGAACTTAAAGAATAAAGAGAAACCAATACCTTAAGGATTAAGACTTGCTTCCAATTAATTGCCAAATGAACGTAAAGAGTAAACAGACTTGCTTCCAATCAATGGCCAAATGAACTTAAAGAATAAAGAGAAACCAATTCCTTACGGATTAAGACTTGCTTCCAATCAATTGCCAAATGAACCGAAAGAATAAAGAGAAACCAATTACTTAAGTATTACGACTTGCTTCCAATCAATGGCTTAAAGTTCTAAAAGAATAGTTGGAAACCAATTCCTTAAGGATTAAGACTTGCTTCCAATCAATGGCCAAATGAACTTAAAGAATAAAGAGAAACCAATTTCTTACGGATTAAGAGTTGCTTCCAATCAATTGCCAAATGAACCTAAAGAATAAAGAGAAACCAATTCCTTAAGGATTAAGACTTGCTTCCAATTAATTGCCAAATGAACGTAAAGAGTAAACAGACTTGCTTCCAATCAATGGCCAAATGAACTTAAAGAATAAAGAGAAACCAATTCCTTAAGGATTAAGACTTGCTTCCAATTAATTGCCAAATGACCGTAAAGAGTAAACAGACTTGCTTCCAATCAATGGCCAAATGAATTTAAAGAATAAAGAGAAACCAATTCCTTACGGATTAAGACTTGTTTCCAATCAATTGCCAAATGAACCCAAAGAATAAAGAGAAACCAATTCCTTAAGGATTAAGACTTGCTTCCAATCAATGGCTTAAAGAACTAAAAGAATAAATGGAAACCAATTCCTTAAGGATTAAGACTTGCTTCCAACCAATGGCCAAATGAACTTAAAGAATAAAGAGAAACCAATTCCTTAAGGATTAAGACTTGCTTCCAATCAATGGCAAGTCGAACTAAAAGAATAAATGGAATCCAATTCCTTAAGGATTAGGACTTGCTTCCAATCAATGGCCAAATGAACCTAAAGAATAATGAGAAACCAATTCCTTAAGTATTACGACTTGCTTCCAATCAATGGCCAAATGAACTTAAAGAATAAAGAGAAACCAATACCTTAAGGATTAAGACTTGCTTCCAATTAATTGCCAAATGAACGTAAAGAGTAAACAGACTTGCTTGCAATCAATGGCCAAATGAACTTAAAGAATAAAGAGAAACCAATTCCTTACGGATTAAGACTTGCTTCCAATCAATGGCCAAATGAACCTAAAGAATAAAGAGAAACCAATTCCTTTAGTACTACGACTTGCTTCCAATCAATGGCTTAAAGATCTAAAAGAATAAATGGAAACCAATTCCGTAAGGATTAAGACTTGCTTCCAATCAATGGCCAAATGAACCTAAAGAATAATGAGAAACCAATTCCTTAAGTATTACGACTTGCTTCCAATCAACGGCTTAAAGATCTAAAAGAATAAATGGAAACCAATTCCTTAAGGATTAAGACTTGCTTCCAATCAATGGCCAAATGAACTTAAAGAATAAAGAGAAACCAATTCCTTAAGGATTAAGACTTGCTTCCAATCAATGCCAAATCGAACGAAAGAATAAATGGAATCCAATTCCTTAAGGATTAGGACTTGCTTCCAATCAATGGCCAAATGAACCTAAAGAATAATGAGAAACCAATTCCTTAAGTATTACGACTTGCTTCCAATCAATGGCCAAAAAAACTTAAAGAATAAAGAGAAACTAATTCCTTAAGGATTAAGACTTGCTTTCAATGAATTGCCAAATGAAGGTAAAGAGTAAACAGACTTGCTTCCAATCAATGGCCAAATGAACTTAAAGAATAAAGAGAAACCAATTCCTTACGGATTAAGACTTGCTTCCAATCAATTGCCAAATGAACCTAAAGAATAAAGAGAAACCAATTCCTTTAGTATTACGACTTGCTTCCAATCAATGGCTTAAAGATCTAAAAGAATAAATGGAAACCAATTCCTTAAGGATTAAGACTTGCATCCAATCAATGGCCAAATGAACTTAAAGAATAAAGAGAAACGAATTTCTAACGAATTAAGACTTGCTTCCAATCAATGGCCAAATGAACCTAAAGAATAATGAGAAACCAATTCCTTAAGTATTACGACTTGCTTCCAATCAACGGTTTAAAGATCTAAAAGAATAAATGGAAACCAATTCCTTAAGGATTAAGACTTGCTTCCAATCAATGGCCAAATGAACTTAAAGAATAAAGAGGAACCAATTCCTTAAGGATTAAGACTTGCTTCTAATCAATGGCAATTCGAACTAAATGAATAAATGGAATCCAATTCCTTAAGGATTAGGACTTGTTTCCAATCAATGGCCAAATGAACCTAAAGAGTAATGGAAACCAATTCCTTAAGTATTAAGACTTGCTTGCAATCAATGGCCAAATGAACTTAAAGAATAAAGAGAAACCAATTCCTTAAGGATTAAGACTTGCTTCCAATCAATGGCAAATCGAACTAAAAGAATAAATGGAATCCAATTCCTTAAGGATTAGGACTTGCTTCCAATCAATGGCCAAATGAACCTAAAGAATAATGAGAAACCAATTCCTTAAGTATTACGACTTGCTTCCAATCAATGGCCAAATGAACTTAAAGAATAAAGAGAAACCAATTCCTTAAGGATTAAGGCTTGCTTTCAATTAATTGCCAAATGAACGTAAAGAGTAAACAGACTTGCTTCCAATCAATGGCCAAATGAACTTAAAGAATAAAGAGAAACGAATTTCTAACGGATTAAGACTTGCTTCCAATCAATGGCCAAATGAACCTAAAGAATAATGAGAAACCAATTCCTTAAGTATTACGACTTGCTTCCAATCAACGGTTTAAAGATCTAAAGAATAAATGGAAACCAATTCCTTAAGGATTAAGACTTGCTTCCAATCAATGGCCAAATGAACTTAAAGAATAAAGAGGAACCAATTCCTTAAGGATTAAGACTTGCTTCCAATCAATTGCCAAATGAACCTAAAGAATAAAGAGAAACCAATTCCTTTAGTATTACGACTTGCTTCCAATCAATGGCTTAAAGATCTAAAAGAATAAATGGAAACCAATTCCTTAAGGATTAAGACTTGCATCCAATCAATGGCCAAATGAACTTAAAGAATAAAGAGAAACAATTTCTAACGGATTAAGACTTGCTTCCAATCAATGGCCAAATGAACCTAAAGAATAATGAGAAACCAATTCCTTAAGTATTACGACTTGCTTCCAATCAACGGTTTAAAGATCTAAAGAATAAATGGAAACCAATTCCTTAAGGATTAAGACTTGCTTCCAATCAATGGCCAAATGAACTTAAAGAATAAAGAGGAACCAATTCCTTAAGGATTAAGACTTGCTTCTAATCAATGGCAATTCGAACTAAATGAATAAATGGAATCAATTCCTTAAGGATTAGGACTTGTTTCCAATCAATGGCCAAATGAACCTAAAGAGTAATGGAAACCAATTCCTTAAGTATTAAGACTTGCTTGCAATCAATGGCCAAATGAACTTAAAGAATAAAGAGAAACCAATTCCTTAAGGATTAAGACTTGCTTCCAATTAATGGCAAGTCGAACTAAAAGAATAAATGGAATCCAATTCCTTAAGGATTAGGACTTGCTTCCAATCAATGGCCAAATGAACCTAAAGAATAATGAGAAACCAATTCCTTAAGTATTACGACTTGCTTCCAATCAATGGCCAAATGAACTTAAAGAATAAAGAGAAACTAAGTCCTTAAGGATTAAGACTTGCTTTCAATTAATTGCCAAATGATCGAAAAGAGTAAACAGACTTATTTCCAATCAATGGCCAAATGAACTTAAAGAATAAAGAGAAACCAATTCCTTACGGATTAAGACTTGCTTCCAATCAATTGCCAAATGAACCTAAAGAATAAAGAGAAACCAATTCCTTTAGTATTACGACTTGCTTCCAATCAATGGCTTAAAGATCTAAAAGAATAAATGGAAACCAATTCCTTAAGGATTAAGACTTGCTTCCAATCAATGGCCAAATGAACCTAAAGAATAATGAGAAACCAATTCCTTAAGTATTACGACTTGCTTCCATTCAACGGCTTAAAGATCTAAAAGAATAAATGGAAACCAATTCCTTAAGGATTAAGACTTGCTTCCAATCAATGGCCAAATGAACTTAAAGAATAAAGAGGAACCAATTCCTTAATGATTAAGACTTGCTTCCAATCAATGGCAAATCGAACTAAAAGAATAAATGGAATCCAAATCCTTAAGGATTAGGACTTGCTTCCAATCAATGGCCAAATGAACCTAAAGAATAATGAGAAACGAATTCCTTAAGTATTACCACTTGCTCCCAATCAATGCCCAAATGAACTTAAAGAATAAAGAGAAACCAATTCCTTAAGGATTAAGACTTGCTTCCAATTAATTGCCAAATGATCGTAAAGAGTAAACAGATTTGCTTCCAATCAATGGCCAAATGAACTTAAAGAATAGAGAGAAACCAATTCCTTACGGATTAAGACTTGCTTCGAATCAATTGCCAAATGAACCTAAAGAATAAAGAGAAACCAATTCCTTAAGTATTACGACTTGCTTCCAATCAATGGCTTAAAGATCTAAAAGAATAAATGGAAACCAATTTCTTACGGATTAAGAGTTGCTTCCAATCAATTGCCAAATGAACCTAAAGAATAAAGAGAAACCAATTCCTTATGTATTACGACTTGCTTCCAATCAATGGCTTAAAGATCTAAAAGAATAAATGGCAACCAATTCCTTAAGGATTAAGACTTGCTTCCAATCAATAGCCAAATGAACTTAAAGAATAAAGAGAAACCAATTCCTTAAGGATTAAGACTTGCTTCCAATCAATGGCTTAAAGAACTAAAGAATAAAGAGAAACCAATTCCTTAAGGATTAAGACTTGCTTCCAATCAATGGCAAATCGAACTAAAAGAATAAATGGAATCCAATTCCTTAAGGATTAGGACTTGCTTCCAATCAATGGCCAAATGAACCTAAAGAATAATGAGAAACCAATTCCTTAAGTATTACGACTTGCTTCCAATCAATGGCCAAATGAACTTAAAGAATAAAGAGAAACCAATACCTTAAGGATTAAGACTTGCTTCCAATTAATTGCCAAATGAACGTAAAGAGTAAACAGACTTGCTTCCAATCAATGGCCAAATGAACTTAAAGAATAAAGAGAAACCAATTCCTTACGGATTAAGACTTGCTTCCAATCAATTGCCAAATGAAGAAAGAATAAAGAGAAACCAATTACTTAAGTATTACGACTTGCTTCCAATCAATGGCTTAAAGTTCTAAAGAATAGTTGGAAACCAATTCCTTAAGGATTAAGACTTGCTTCCAATCAATGGCCAAATGAACTTAAAGAATAAAGAGAAACCAATTTCTTACGGATTAAGAGTTGCTTCCAATCAATTGCCAAATGAACCTAAAGAATAAAGAGAAACCAATTCCTTAAGGATTAAGACTTGCTTCCAATTAATTGCCAAATGAACGTAAAGAGTAAACAGACTTGCTTCCAATCAATGGCCAAATGAACTTAAAGAATAAAGAGAAACCAATTCCTTAAGGATTAAGACTTGCTTCCAATTAATTGCCAAATGAACGTAAAGAGTAAACAGACTTGCTTCCAATCAATGGCCAAATGAATTTAAAGAATAAAGAGAAACCAATTCCTTACGGATTAAGACTTGTTTCCAATCAATTGCCAAATGAACCCAAAGAATAAAGAGAAACCAATTCCTTAAGGATTAAGACTTGCTTCCAATCAATGGCTTAAAGAACTAAAAGAATAAATGGAAACCAATTCCTTAAGTATTAAGACTTGCTTCCAATCAATGGCCAAATGAACTTAAATAATAAAGAGAAACCAATTCCTTAAGGATTAAGACTTGCTTCCAATTAATGGCAAGTCGAACTAAAAGAATAAATGGAATCCAATTCCTTAAGGATTAGGACTTGCTTCCAATCAATGGCCAAATGAACCTAAAGAATAATGAGAAACCAATTCCTTAAGTATTACGACTTGCTTCCAATCAATGGCCAAATGAACTTAAAGAATAAAGAGAAACTAAGTCCTTAAGGATTAAGACTTGCTTTCAATTAATTGCCAAATGAGCGAAAAGAGTAAACAGACTTATTTCCAATCAATGGCCAAATGAACTTAAAGAATAAAGAGAAACCAATTCCTTACGGATTAAGACTTGCTTCCAATCAATTGCCAAATGAACCTAAAGAATAAAGAGAAACCAATTCCTTTAGTATTACGACTTGCTTCCAATCAATGGCTTAAAGATCTAAAAGAATAAATGGAAACCAATTCCTTAAGGATTAAGACTTGCTTCCAATCAATGGCCAAATGAACCTAAAGAATAATGAGAAACCAATTCCTTAAGTATTACGACTTGCTTCCATTCAACGGCTTAAAGATCTAAAAGAATAAATGGAAACCAATTCCTTAAGGATTAAGACTTGCTTCCAATCAATGGCCAAATGAACTTAAAGAATAAAGAGGAACCAATCCCTTAATGATTAAGACTTGCTTCCAATCAATGGCAAATCGAACTAAAAGAATAAATGGAATCCAAATCCTTAAGGATTAGGACTTGCTTCCAATCAATGGCCAAATGAACCTAAAGAATAATGAGAAATGAATTCCTTAAGTATTACCACTTGCTCCCAATCAATGCCCAAATGAACTTAAAGAATAAAGAGAAACCAATTCCTTAAGGATTAAGACTTGCTTCCAATTAATTGCCAAATGAACGTAAAGAGTAAACAGATTTGCTTCCAATCAATGGCCAAATGAACTTAAAGAATAGAGAGAAACCAATTCCTTACGGATTAAGACTTGCTTCGAATCAATTGCCAAATGAACCTAAAGAATAAAGAGAAACCAATTCCTTAAGTATTACGACTTGCTTCCAATCAATGGCTTAAAGATCTAAAAGAATAAATGGAAACCAATTCCTTAAGGATTAAGAGTTGCTTCCAATCAATTGCCAAATGAACCTAAAGAATAAAGAGAAACCAATTCCTTATGTATTACGACTTGCTTCCAATCAATGGCTTAAAGATCTAAAAGAATAAATGGCAACCAATTCCTTAAGGATTAAGACTTGCTTCCAATCAATAGCCAAATGAACTTAAAGAATAAAGAGAAACCAATTCCTTAAGGATTAAGACTTGCTTCCAATCAATGGCTTAAAGAACTAAAGAATAAAGAGAAACCAATTCCTTAAGGATTAAGACTTGCTTCCAATCAATGGCAAATCGAACTAAAAGAATAAATGGAATCCAATTCCTTAAGGATTAGGACTTGCTTCCAATCAATGGCCAAATGAACCTAAAGAATAATGAGAAACCAATTCCTTAAGTATTACGACTTGCTTCCAATCAATGGCCAAATGAACTTAAAGAATAAAGAGAAACCAATACCTTAAGGATTAAGACTTGCTTCCAATTAATTGCCAAATGAACGTAAGAGTAAATGACTTGCTTCCAATCAATGGCCAAATGAACTTAAAGAATAAAGAGAAACCAATTCCTTACGGATTAAGTCTTGCTTCCAATCAATTGCCAAATGAACTGAAAGAATAAAGAGAAACCAATTACTTAAGTATTACGACTTGCTTCCAATCAATGGCTTAAAGTTCTAAAAGAATAGTTGGAAACCAATTCCTTAAGGATTAAGACTTGCTTCCAATCAATGGCCAAATGAACTTAAAGAATAAAGAGAAACCAATTTCTTACGGATTAAGAGTTGCTTCCAATCAATTGCCAAATGAACCTAAAGAATAAAGAGAAACCAATTCCTTAAGGATTAAGACTTGCTTCCAATTAATTGCCAAATGAACGTAAAGAGTAAATGCAGACTTGCTTGCAATCAATGGCCAAATGAACTTAAAGAATAAAGAGAAACCAATTCCTTAAGGATTAAGACTTGCTTCCAATTAATTGCCAAATGAACGAAAGAGTAAACAGACTTGCTTCCAATCAATGGCCAAATGAATTTAAAGAATAAAGAGAAACCAATTCCTTACGGATTAAGACTTGTTTCCAATCAATTGCCAAATGAACCCAAAGAATAAAGAGAAACCAATTCCTTAAGGATTAAGACTTGCTTCCAATCAATGGCTTAAAGAACTAAAAGAATAAATGGAAACCAATTCCTTAAGTATTAAGACTTGCTTCCAATCAATGGCCAAATGAACTTAAATAATAAAGAGAAACCAATTCCTTAAGGATTAAGACTTGCTTCCAATTAATGGCAAGTCGAACTAAAAGAATAAATGGAATCCAATTCCTTAAGGATTAGGACTTGCTTCCAATCAATGGCCAAATGAACCTAAAGAATAATGAGAAACCAATTCCTTAAGTATTACGACTTGCTTCCAATCAATGGCCAAATGAACTTAAAGAATAAAGAGAAACTAAGTCCTTAAGGATTAAGACTTGCTTTCAATTAATTGCCAAATGAACGAAAAGAGTAAACAGACTTATTTCCAATCAATGGCCAAATGAACTTAAAGAATAAAGAGAAACCAATTCCTTACGGATTAAGACTTGCTTCCAATCAATTGCCAAATGAACCTAAAGAATAAAGAGAAACCAATTCCTTTAGTATTACGACTTGCTTCCAATCAATGGCTTAAAGATCTAAAAGAATAAATGGAAACCAATTCCTTAAGGATTAAGACTTGCTTCCAATCAATGGCCAAATGAACCTAAAGAATAATGAGAAACCAATTCCTTAAGTATTACGACTTGCTTCCATTCAACGGCTTAAAGATCTAAAAGAATAAATGGAAACCAATTCCTTAAGGATTAAGACTTGCTTCCAATCAATGGCCAAATGAACTTAAAGAATAAAGAGGAACCAATCCCTTAATGATTAAGACTTGCTTCCAATCAATGGCAAATCGAACTAAAAGAATAAATGGAATCCAAATCCTTAAGGATTAGGACTTGCTTCCAATCAATGGCCAAATGAACCTAAAGAATAATGAGAAATGAATTCCTTAAGTATTACCACTTGCTCCCAATCAATGCCCAAATGAACTTAAAGAATAAAGAGAAACCAATTCCTTAAGGATTAAGACTTGCTTCCAATTAATTGCCAAATGAACGTAAAGAGTAAACAGATTTGCTTCCAATCAATGGCCAAATGAACTTAAAGAATAGAGAGAAACCAATTCCTTACGGATTAAGACTTGCTTCGAATCAATTGCCAAATGAACCTAAAGAATAAAGAGAAACCAATTCCTTAAGTATTACGACTTGCTTCCAATCAATGGCTTAAAGATCTAAAAGAATAAATGGAAACCAATTCCTTAAGGATTAAGAGTTGCTTCCAATCAATTGCCAAATGAACCTAAAGAATAAAGAGAAACCAATTCCTTATGTATTACGACTTGCTTCCAATCAATGGCTTAAAGATCTAAAAGAATAAATGGCAACCAATTCCTTAAGGATTAAGACTTGCTTCCAATCAATAGCCAAATGAACTTAAAGAATAAAGAGAAACCAATTCCTTAAGGATTAAGACTTGCTTCCAATCAATGGCTTAAAGAACTAAAGAATAAAGAGAAACCAATTCCTTAAGGATTAAGACTTGCTTCCAATCAATGGCAAATCGAACTAAAAGAATAAATGGAATCCAATTCCTTAAGGATTAGGACTTGCTTCCAATCAATGGCCAAATGAACCTAAAGAATAATGAGAAACCAATTCCTTAAGTATTACGACTTGCTTCCAATCAATGGCCAAATGAACTTAAAGAATAAAGAGAAACCAATACCTTAAGGATTAAGACTTGCTTCCAATTAATTGCCAAATGAACGTAAAGAGTAAACAGACTTGCTTCCAATCAATGGCCAAATGAACTTAAAGAATAAAGAGAAACCAATTCCTTACGGATTAAGACTTGCTTCCAATCAATTGCCAAATGAACCGAAAGAATAAAGAGAAACCAATTACTTAAGTATTACGACTTGCTTCCAATCAATGGCTTAAAGTTCTAAAGAATAGTTGGAAACCAATTCCTTAAGGATTAAGACTTGCTTCCAATCAATGGCCAAATGAACTTAAAGAATAAAGAGAAACCAATTTCTTACGGATTAAGAGTTGCTTCCAATCAATTGCCAAATGAACCTAAAGAATAAAGAGAAACCAATTCCTTAAGGATTAAGACTTGCTTCCAATTAATTGCCAAATGAACGTAAAGAGTAAACAGACTTGCTTCCAATCAATGGCCAAATGAACTTAAAGAATAAAGAGAAACCAATTCCTTAAGGATTAAGACTTGCTTCCAATTAATTGCCAAATGAACGTAAAGAGTAAACAGACTTGCTTCCAATCAATGGCCAAATGAACTTAAAGAATAAAGAGAAACCAATTCCTTACGGATTAAGACTTGTTTCCAATCAATTGCCAAATGAACCCAAAGAATAAAGAGAAACCAATTCCTTAAGGATTAAGACTTGCTTCCAATCAATGGCTTAAAGAACTAAAGGAATAAATGGAAACCAATTCCTTAAGGATTAAGACTTGCTTCCAACCAATGGCCAAATGAACTTAAAGAATAAAGAGAAACCAATTCCTTAAGGATTAAGACTTGCTTCCAATCAATGGCAAGTCGAACTAAAAGAATAAATGGAATCCAATTCCTTAAGGATTAGGACTTGCTTCCAATCAATGGCCAAATGAACCTAAAGAATAATGAGAAACCAATTCCATAAGTATTACGACTTGCTTCCAATCAATGGCCAAATGAACTTAAAGAATAAAGAGAAACCAATACCTTAAGGATTAAGACTTGCTTCCAATTAATTGCCAAATGAACGTAAAGAGTAAACAGACTTGCTTCCAATCAATGGCCAAATGAGCTTAAAGAATAAAGAGAAACCAATTCCTTACGGATTAAGACTTGCTTCCAATCAATGGCCAAATGAACCTAAAGAATAAAGAGAAACCAATTCCTTTAGTACTACGACTTGCTTCCAATCAATGGCTTAAAGATCTAAAAGAATAAATGGAAACCAATTCCGTAAGGATTAAGACTTGCTTCCAATCAATGGCCAAATGAACCTAAAGAATAATGAGAAACCAATTCCTTAAGTATTACGACTTGCTTCCAATCAATGGCCAAATGAACTTAAAGAATAAAGAGAAACCAATTCCTTAAGGATTAAGGCTTGCTTTCAATTAATTGCCAAATGAACGTAAAGAGTAAACAGACTTGCTTCCAATCAATGGCCAAATGAACTTAAAGAATAAAGAGAAACGAATTTCTAACGGATTAAGACTTGCTTCCAATCAATGGCCAAATGAACCTAAAGAATAATGAGAAACCAATTCCTTAAGTATTACGACTTGCTTCCAATCAACGGTTTAAAGATCTAAAAGAATAAATGGAAACCAATTCCTTAAGGATTAAGACTTGCTTCCAATCAATGGCCAAATGAACTTAAAGAATAAAGAGGAACCAATTCCTTAAGGATTAAGACTTGCTTCTAATCAATGGCAATTCGAACTAAATGAATAAATGGAATCCAATTCCTTAAGGATTAGGACTTGTTTCCAATCAATGGCCAAATGAACCTAAAGAGTAATGGAAACCAATTCCTTAAGTATTAAGACTTGCTTGCAATCAATGGCCAAATGAACTTAAAGAATAAAGAGAAACCAATTCCTTAAGGATTAAGACTTGCTTCCAATCAATGGCAAATCGAACTAAAAGAATAAATGGAATCCAATTCCTTAAGGATTAGGACTTGCTTCCAATCAATGGCCAAATGAACCTAAAGAATAATGAGAAACCAATTCCTTAAGTATTACGACTTGCTTCCAATCAATGGCCAAATGAACTTAAAGAATAAAGAGAAACCAATACCTTAAGGATTAAGACTTGCTTCCAATTAATTGCCAAATGAACGTAAAGAGTAAACAGACTTGCTTCCAATCAATGGCCAAATGAACTTAAAGAATAAAGAGAAACCAATTCCTTACGGATTAAGACTTGCTTCCAATCAATTGCCAAATGAACCGAAAGAATAAAGAGAAACCAATTACTTAAGTATTACGACTTGCTTCCAATCAATGGCTTAAAGTTCTAAAAGAATAGTTGGAAACCAATTCCTTAAGGATTAAGACTTGCTTCCAATCAATGGCCAAATGAACTTAAAGAATAAAGAGAAACCAATTTCTTACGGATTAAGAGTTGCTTCCAATCAATTGCCAAATGAACCTAAAGAATAAAGAGAAACCAATTCCTTAAGGATTAAGACTTGCTTCCAATTAATTGCCAAATGAACGTAAAGAGTAAACAGACTTGCTTCCAATCAATGGCCAAATGAACTTAAAGAATAAAGAGAAACCAATTCCTTAAGGATTAAGACTTGCTTCCAATTAATTGCCAAATGAACGTAAAGAGTAAACAGACTTGCTTCCAATCAATGGCCAAATGAACTTAAAGAATAAAGAGAAACCAATTCCTTACGGATTAAGACTTGTTTCCAATCAATTGCCAAATGAACCCAAAGAATAAAGAGAAACCAATTCCTTAAGGATTAAGACTTGCTTCCAATCAATGGCTTAAAGAACTAAAGAATAAATGGAAACCAATTCCTTAAGGATTAAGACTTGCTTCCAACCAATGGCCAAATGAACTTAAAGAATAAAGAGAAACCAATTCCTTAAGGATTAAGACTTGCTTCCAATCAATGGCAAGTCGAACTAAAAGAATAAATGGAATCCAATTCCTTAAGGATTAGGACTTGCTTCCAATCAATGGCCAAATGAACCTAAAGAATAATGAGAAACCAATTCCATAAGTATTACGACTTGCTTCCAATCAATGGCCAAATGAACTTAAAGAATAAAGAGAAACCAATACCTTAAGGATTAAGACTTGCTTCCAATTAATTGCCAAATGAACGTAAAGAGTAAACAGACTTGCTTCCAATCAATGGCCAAATGAGCTTAAAGAATAAAGAGAAACCAATTCCTTACGGATTAAGACTTGCTTCCAATCAATGGCCAAATGAACCTAAAGAATAAAGAGAAACCAATTCCTTTAGTACTACGACTTGCTTCCAATCAATGGCTTAAAGATCTAAAAGAATAAATGGAAACCAATTCCGTAAGGATTAAGACTTGCTTCCAATCAATGGCCAAATGAACCTAAAGAATAATGAGAAACCAATTCCTTAAGTATTACGACTTGCTTCCAATCAATGGCCAAATGAACTTAAAGAATAAAGAGAAACCAATTCCTTAAGGATTAAGGCTTGCTTTCAATTAATTGCCAAATGAACGTAAAGAGTAAACAGACTTGCTTCCAATCAATGGCCAAATGAACTTAAAGAATAAAGAGAAACAATTTCTAACGGATTAAGACTTGCTTCCAATCAATGGCCAAATGAACCTAAAGAATAATGAGAAACCAATTCCTTAAGTATTACGACTTGCTTCCAATCAACGGTTTAAAGATCTAAAAGAATAAATGGAAACCAATTCCTTAAGGATTAAGACTTGCTTCCAATCAATGGCCAAATGAACTTAAAGAATAAAGAGGAACCAATTCCTTAAGGATTAAGACTTGCTTCTAATCAATGGCAATTCGAACTAAATGAATAAATGGAATCCAATTCCTTAAGGATTAGGACTTGTTTCCAATCAATGGCCAAATGAACCTAAAGAGTAATGGAAACCAATTCCTTAAGTATTAAGACTTGCTTGCAATCAATGGCCAAATGAACTTAAAGAATAAAGAGAAACCAATTCCTTAAGGATTAAGACTTGCTTCCAATCAATGGCAAATCGAACTAAAAGAATAAATGGAATCCAATTCCTTAAGGATTAGGACTTGCTTCCAATCAATGGCCAAATGAACCTAAAGAATAATGAGAAACCAATTCCTTAAGTATTACGACTTGCTTCCAATCAATGGCCAAATGAACTTAAAGAATAAAGAGAAACCAATACCTTAAGGATTAAGACTTGCTTCCAATTAATTGCCAAATGAACGTAAAGAGTAAACAGACTTGCTTCCAATCAATGGCCAAATGAACTTAAAGAATAAAGAGAAACCAATTCCTTACGGATTAAGACTTGCTTCCAATCAATTGCCAAATGAACAGAAAGAATAAAGAGAAACCAATTACTTAAGTATTACGACTTGCTTCCAATCAATGGCTTAAAGTTCTAAAAGAATAGTTGGAAACCAATTCCTTAAGGATTAAGACTTGCTTCCAATCAATGGCCAAATGAACTTAAAGAATAAAGAGAAACCAATTTCTTACGGATTAAGAGTTGCTTCCAATCAATTGCCAAATGAACCTAAAGAATAAAGAGAAACCAATTCCTTAAGGATTAAGACTTGCTTCCAATTAATTGCCAAATGAACGTAAAGAGTAAGCAGACTTGCTTCCAATCAATGGCCAAATGAACTTAAAGAATAAAGAGAAACCAATTCCTTAAGGATTAAGACTTGCTTCCAATTAATTGCCAAATGAACGTAAAGAGTAAACAGACTTGCTTCCAATTAATGGCCAAATGAACTTAAAGAATAAAGAGAAACCAATTCCTTACGGATTAAGACTTGTTTCCAATCAATTGCCAAATGAACCCAAAGAATAAAGAGAAACCAATTCCTTAAGGATTAAGACTTGCTTCCAATCAATGGCTTAAAGAACTAAAAGAATAAATGGAAACCAATTCCTTAAGGATTAAGACTTGCTTCCAACCAATGGCCAAATGAACTTAAAGAATAAAGAGAAACCAATTCCTTAAGGATTAAGACTTGCTTCCAATCAATGGCAAGTCGAACTAAAAGAATAAATGGAATCCAATTCCTTAAGGATTAGGACTTGCTTCCAATCAATGGCCAAATGAACCTAAAGAATAATGAGAAACCAATTCCTTAAGTATTACGACTTGCTTCCAATCAATGGCCAAATGAACTTAAAGAATAAAGAGAAACCAATACCTTAAGGATTAAGACTTGCTTCCAATTAATTGCCAAATGAACGTAAAGAGTAAACAGACTTGCTTCCAATCAATGGCCAAATGAACTTAAAGAATAAAGAGAAACCAATTCCTTACGGATTAAGACTTGCTTCCAATCAATGGCCAAATGAACCTAAAGAATAAAGAGAAACCAATTCCTTTAGTACTACGACTTGCTTCCAATCAATGGCTTAAAGATCTAAAAGAATAAATGGAAACCAATTCCGTAAGGATTAAGACTTGCTTCCAATCAATGGCCAAATGAACCTAAAGAATAATGAGAAACCAATTCCTTAAGTATTACGACTTGCTTCCAATCAACGGCTTAAAGATCTAAAAGAATAAATGGAAACCAATTCCTTAAGGATTAAGACTTGCTTCCAATCAATGGCCAAATGAACTTAAAGAATAAAGAGAAACCAATTCCTTAAGGATTAAGACTTGCTTCCAATCAATGCCAAATCGAACGAAAAGAATAAATGGAATCCAATTCCTTAAGGATTAGGACTTGCTTCCAATCAATGGCCAAATGAACCTAAAGAATAATGAGAAACCAATTCCTTAAGTATTACGACTTGCTTCCAATCAATGGCCAAAAAAACTTAAAGAATAAAGAGAAACTAATTCCTTAAGGATTAAGACTTGCTTTCAATGAATTGCCAAATGAAGGTAAAGAGTAAACAGACTTGCTTCCAATCAATGGCCAAATGAACCTAAAGAATAAAGAGAAACCAATTCCTTTAGTATTACGACTTGCTTCCAATCAATGGCTTAAAGATCTAAAAGAATAAATGGAAACCAATTCCTTAAGGATTAAGACTTGCATCCAATCAATGGCCAAATGAACTTAAAGAATAAAGAGAAACGAATTTCTAACGGATTAAGACTTGCTTCCAATCAATGGCCAAATGAACCTAAAGAATAATGAGAAACCAATTCCTTAAGTATTACGACTTGCTTCCAATCAACGGTTTAAAGATCTAAAAGAATAAATGGAAACCAATTCCTTAAGGATTAAGACTTGCTTCCAATCAATGGCCAAATGAACTTAAAGAATAAAGAGGAACCAATTCCTTAAGGATTAAGACTTGCTTCTAATCAATGGCAATTCGAACTAAATGAATAAATGGAATCCAATTCCTTAAGGATTAGGACTTGTTTCCAATCAATGGCCAAATGAACCTAAAGAGTAATGGAAACCAATTCCTTAAGTATTAAGACTTGCTTGCAATCAATGGCCAAATGAACTTAAAGAATAAAGAGAAACCAATTCCTTAAGGATTAAGACTTGCTTCCAATCAATGGCAAATCGAACTAAAAGAATAAATGGAATCCAATTCCTTAAGGATTAGGACTTGCTTCCAATCAATGGCCAAATGAACCTAAAGAATAATGAGAAACCAATTCCTTAAGTATTACGACTTGCTTCCAATCAATGGCCAAATGAACTTAAAGAATAAAGAGAAACCAATTCCTTAAGGATTAAGGCTTGCTTTCAATTAATTGCCAAATGAACGTAAAGAGTAAACAGACTTGCTTCCAATCAATGGCCAAATGAACTTAAAGAATAAAGAGAAACCAATTCCTTACGGATTAAGACTTGCTTCCAATCAATTGCCAAATGAACCTAAAGAATAAAGAGAAACCAATTCCTTAAGTATTACGACTTGCTTCCAATCAATGGCTTAAAGATCTAAAAGAATAAATGGAAACCAATTCCTTAAGGATTAAGACTTGCTTCTAATCAATGGCCAAATGAACCTAAAGAATAATGAGAAACCAATTCCTTAAGTATTATGACTTGCTTCCAATCAACGGCTTAAAGATCTAAAAGAATAAATGGAAACCAATTCCTTACGGATTAAGACATGCTTCCAATCAATTGCCAAATGAACCTAAAGAATAAAGAGAAACCAATTCCTTAAGTATTACGACTTGCTTCCAATCAATGGCTTAAAGATCTAAAAGAATAAATGGAAACCAATTCCTTAAGGATTAAGACTTGCATCCAATCAATGGCCAAATGAACTTAAAGAATAAAGAGAAACGAATTTCTAACGGATTAAGACTTGCTTCCAATCAATGGCCAAATGAACCTAAAGAATAATGAGAAACCAATTCCTTAAGTATTACGACTTGCTTCCAATCAACGGTTTAAAGATCTAAAAGAATAAATGGAAACCAATTCCTTAAGGATTAAGACTTGCTTCCAATCAATGGCCAAATGAACTTAAAGAATAAAGAGGAACCAATTCCTTAAGGATTAAGACTTGCTTCTAATCAATGGCAATTCGAACTAAATGAATAAATGGAATCCAATTCCTTAAGGATTAGGACTTGTTTCCAATCAATGGCCAAATGAACCTAAAGAGTAATGGAAACCAATTCCTTAAGTATTAAGACTTGCTTGCAATCAATGGCCAAATGAACTTAAAGAATAAAGAGAAACCAATTCCTTAAGGATTAAGACTTGCTTCCAATCAATGGCAAATCGAACTAAAAGAATAAATGGAATCCAATTCCTTAAGGATTAGGACTTGCTTCCAATCAATGGCCAAATGAACCTAAAGAATAATGAGAAACTGATATGTCGTTAAACTACCAAATTAAAAACCTTTGCTTGGTTTAGGAAAAATTAGTTTAGTAATGAGCAAAGGGTCAATCCACAAGGAATTGAATTAATTTAATTATTTAGCTAAATTTAGATTCTGATTCTAATAAACTCTAAAAAGATAAAGTAACATAAAATGGGGGGGGGGTTTGGTTGTTTCTATAAATCAAACAAAAATTATATAAAAAAATTACACGAAAATAAAAAAAAGATAAACAAGAGCAAATGATGTTGTTCTGTTGAAATCAATTAAAACTGGTTATGGGATCCCTTTTCCCCACTAAATTATATCATGCAATTAGTTCTCAATTTCAGCCTCCAATTCTCCTTTTATAGTTACCAATCTTAGGCAATGAAACATTCTATTACCTACCTTCTTTTAAATAGATTAAGGAACATCCATTAACCTATTCTAATCACTAATTGACATAGGGAACATCCACTAAGTTCAATTAACAATTGCAACAAGAAGGACAGATTGATCTAAGTGTTGGTCTCTAACATAGGACTAAGTGACTTAGGTTATATTCTCCCTTGCATACAATCAAAACTTGACCATTAAGTTTGCACACAAGTTACTACATATGGATAAAGGATAATGAACATCATAATCCTAAATCTAGCAATCAGCTATAACATGAAATATAAGGGTGGCCAATCCAAACATGTCACATTACTACCATAATCATGAAGTGAGTAGGAGAATATAATCAACTCTTCAGGAAAATAGAGGTCTGAAAATCAATTAATTACATGATAATTTAGGGTTCAAAGTTCACCCATAACCATGAAAATAACTTAGCCTAACATTCTAAAGAAAACCATAGCACAAATTGAAGAATACATGACATGAGTTGAGAAAGAAAGAAAACATGTGCAGACTAAAGGGTGAAAGCAAAGTTGCTCAAACTCTAATCTTCAGCACCTATCTCTTCTTCTTGTCCTCAATTAAATCCCTAAAGAGCAGCAAAAAGTGATGTCCACAGCTACAAGCTTGGTGAAAATGTCACTTCTCCAACTCCAATATTGTAACTATGGTTTCTAAGGATGAGTGGCTGAAACCTCCTTCTCTCTCCACGAAAATTTCTCTCTCTAGCCAGAGCCAAAAAGCTCATCTGTCTCTCCTCTTTCTGGCTGCTGGTCTCTTGTCAAAATGTAATCTCAGCCATCCAAATTGTAACTGCTCCAATTGTAACTCCACATTAAACTAGCTTCATAGGTTACATTCTCACAAAGCCTTGGTGATTATCAGAAATAATTCTGATACTTAAGTTTCTAACAGCCTATAATCAGACAATGAAAACCCAGAAATGAATTGAACTCAATTGGCCCACCATTCATTAATCAAAATTGCCAGTTTCGGTTTTTTCTGGCAGCTCTACTTCACACGTAAATTTCATTGACCAAATGGACTTGGATGAGAGTAATTCGACCACCATTGGAAAGTTAACATCTTGGGCTTCATTTTTGGCTCTGGAATCATCCCATTTGGGCTTATATCAAGGGAGAACTGAATTGAGCAAAACTGCATTGAATGCAGTGACGGGTCAGCGCCAGGCCTAACTTTGGCAGCTTCAATCTCTCTGGTCCGTTGGACTTTTTGAGTGATCTTGGTGTCAAATTAAAGCTCTGGATGTCTACTTTCATTTCCAAGTGGAATCATGTCATTTTGAGTTTGGACCAAAAAGTTATGCCCTTGGAAAGACATACTGCTCATGCTGTCCAGTAGTCAATTCTTAGCATTTTCTTGAATTAGCTCCAAATTGAGTCATTTTACTCTTGTTCAGCTCAAAAATCATCCTTAAGCTTTATTTTCCTACAAAACACAAATAGTAAATAAAAGCATTATATTTACAAGATTAAAGCTATGAACAAGCATAGAAAAGAATATGAAATAAGTGAATAAAATGCACTTATCAATTTCCCCCACACTTGAACCTTGCTTGTCCTCAAGCAAGACTAAGATAAAACCTAAGCTAATCCACTTTCATAGGAAATCACGATTGCATTTAGCATATGCAACAAGCCTTTAAACCTCTAGGTGGCCCATAGAGGACGAGTTATAGTCTCGTGAGGGCTTCCAGCGATGATACCCACAAACACCTATTCTTTCCAGCATTTTTCAGAGAACTAGAAATGCACAACTTTGAAATCAAACAAGAAAAATGTTATCATCAACCATTCTCAAGATAATGCATCCAATGAACATCATACTCAAGTAAATGAAACAACTAAGCTAATGGTGAAGAAAAACTATGCAACACTTTAAACAGGCTTCACTCTTTCCATCTCCACAATTCAAGCTTTCAATTTTCATGCAATCATGTCAAGCATCAAATTCTCTTAATTCATGCAAATGTCAAATCATCATCAAAACACCACAATGGAATCAAAAGGTCTTTTCTTTGGTTGTAATGGGGTCAATGGGTTGTAATGTATCTTAAGAAACAAAGGGAAAAGGAAATACACAAGAGTTTCTTTGAATTCCTAGAAACAGAGACATGAAAATGATAATGCAAGCATGTTTAAGTCAAAACTTCATAGAACAAACATGAGGGTCAATTTTTTTTTTTTTTTTTTAGTGTGGACCCTTCCTTCACCTTTCTTTACTCTTGTAACATTGTAACATACTTTGAACTTCAACTGAGTTTATTGAACACTTTTTTCTTCTTTTTTTTTTTTTTCATTCCACTAATTGTTGAAAGATAACAAAATTCCCCCACACTTCTCATCTTTACCATACTTGAATTACCAATACCTTGCACATCAATCAAGTCTCTAACTCTATTCCATCAAAGAAACAAAGGTTAGGACACAAAATTATATCAAGCTAGGTAAAGAAGATAAGGGTGCCAAAGAAAATAAGACTAAATTCTATGAAGGCTCAAATTGGCTCACTAAGGATTTGTGTTCACTTTGGAACATCAAAATGTATGGAACAGGTCCATTTGGCCATGGTGTTAGACAACAAAATGCCTTAATCATTTTCCAAAGTGGCAGAGATCAGTTTCAAATCCAAAAGCACTTCAAAAGAGAATTTTCAGCTCAACAATCAAACAATTAAATCTAATGACTATCCAAGTGTAAATTTCAAGAATGCAAGCAAGGTTAAAGTATGCATTATAATTGTACCAGAAGCAAAGTAAGTAACATTTAAAAGAGTATAACATCATAAAAATGCATTAACAAGAGAATGAAGTCAAATCCAACTCTAAACTTGTCATCAATCAAAGCTATGAATTAAAGCTCAAAATCTCATCATTTTTCTGGAAAGGATGAAAAAAAACCTAAAACTAGACTTAAAAACAAAATTATGAAAAAAAAAACACAACTAGAGATTTTTTTTTTTTTAGAAAACAAGAAATTATCCTAAACCATTCCCCCCACACTTAATCCTTACATTGTCCTCAATGTAAGACAAAAATATGAATTAAAGTGAAAGGGAAAAGGAAAAATAACAAACTACAAAAGCAAACAAAATAAAGGAGTAAAATGATAAAGAATAAGAGAGATCAAATCTGATTTCCAAAGCTCTCCATCCATTGGGTTGCCTCCCAAAAGCGCTTGGTTTATTGTCCTCAGCCTGACTTTTCCTCACAAGATCAGAGATGGTCACAAGAAGGCTCTTCCAACTTTATCTCCTCAATCTCATCAAAACTAGGAGATGATAAATCATAATAAGGCTTCAATCTATGACCATTAACCTTGAATACTTTCCCTGTATCTAAAGCCTTAATTTCAACTGCACCATGGGGAAATATGTTAGTGACAACAAAAGGACCAATCCACCTTGATCTTAACTTACCACGAAACAATTTTAGCTTTGAATGAAAAAGAAGAACTTTTTGACCAATGGAAAAATCCTTCCTCAAAATCATCTTGTCATGGAACATCTTTGTCTTCTCCTTATAGATTCTTGCATTCTCATATGCATTGTTCCTGATTTCTTCAAGTTCTTGCAATTGTAACTTTCTATGAATTCCAGCTTCATCTAAATTCATGTTACATTGCTTAACAGCCCAATAAGCTTTATGTTCAAGCTCCACAGGTAAATGACAAGGTTTGCCATAAAGCAATCTGTATGGAGACATTCCCAAAGGCGTTTTATAGGCTGTCCTATAAGCCCACAATGCATCATCAAGCCTTAAGCTCCAATCCTTTAAATTTGGATTCACTGTTTTCTCCAAGATAGATTTCACCTCTCTATTTGACAATTCAGCTTGTCCACTTGTTTGAGGATGATATGCAGTGGAAATCCTATGGACAACATTATACTTCTTCAAGAGAGCTTGAAAAGACCTGTTACAAAAATGAGTACCCCTATCGCTAATAATAGCTTTAGGAGTGCCAAATCTTGCAAAGATATTAGTTCTCACAAAATTACAAACAGTTTTAGCATCATTCAACCTAGTGGCCTTTGCCTCAATCCACTTAGAGACATAGTCAACTGCAAGAAGAATGTAAACATTACCAAAGGAAGAAACAAATGGTCCCATAAAATCAATTCCCCAAACATCAAAAATTTCAACAACAAGTATGGGTGATTGGGGCATTTGGTTTTTAGGGCTTAAATTACCAACACATTGGCATCTATCACATGCTTTGCAAAACAAATATGCATCCTTAAACAAAGAAGGCCAATAAAAACCACATTCAAGCACTTTAAGAGCTGTTCTCTTTGGTCCAAAATGGCCACCACAAGCATAAGCATGACAGAAACTTAAAATTGAGTTAAACTCAGATTCAAGGACACACCTTCTTATTACCTGATCAGAACAATGCTTCCATAGATAAGGATCATCCCAAATATAATACTTGGAGTCACTCTTAATCTTGTCCTTTTGAGCTCGAGTTAAATCCTTTGGTAGCTCCTTTGTGACCTTAAAATTGACAATATCAGCATACCAAGGAACACTGACATTAATGGCAAAGAGTTGCTCATCAGGGAACTTCTCTTCCAAAGGTAAGGCATCCTCCTCAAGAGCCAAGCGACTAAGATGATCAGCCACTAAGTTTTCACTTCCCTTCTTGTCTTTGATCTCAATGTCAAATTCCTGCAATAAAAGAATCCACCTGATCAATCTAGGCTTTGCATCTTTCTTAGAAAGCAAATACTTAAGTGCTGCATGATCACTATAAACAACAACTTTAGATCCCACCAAATAAGATCTAAACTTCTCCAAAGCAAAGATTATAGCAAGAAATTCTTTTTCAGTGGTAGAATAGTTTAGTTGTGCATCATTTAGAGTGCGAGAAGCATAATAAATGACATGAGGCAACTTCCCTTTTCGCTGACCCAAAACAGCACTAATAGCAAAATCACTTGCATCACACATAACCTCAAAAGGTAAGCTCCAGTCAGGTGGCTGAATAATGGGAGCTGAAGTGAGAAGCTCTTTAAGCTTGTTGAATGCCATCTTGCACTCTTCATTGAAATCAAATGCCACTTCTTTTTGCAGCAACTTGCAGAGAGGATGAGAAATCTTTGAGAAATCCTTGATAAATCTTCTATAGAAACCTGCATGTCCAAGAAAGGAACGAACCTCCCTCACCGAAGTGGGGTATGGTAAGGATTTAACAAGGTCTACTTTAGCTTTATCTACCTCAATTCCTTTAGCTGAAATCACATGTCCCAAAACAATTCCTTGATCAACCATAAAATGGCATTTTTCCCAATTTAAAACAAGATTTGTTTCTAAGCATCTTTCCAAAACAAGAGACAAATTATCAAGGCATTTATCAAAAGAATTACCATAAACAGAGAAATCATCCATAAATACCTCAATAATGCTTTCAATGTAATCAGAAAAGATACTTACCATGCACCTTTGAAAAGTAGAAGGGGCATTACATAAACCAAAGGGCATTCTTCTATAAGCATAGACACCATAAGGACATGTGAATGTGGTCTTTTCTTGATCTTCTGGAGCAATCACAATTTGGTTGTATCCTGAATAACCATCAAGGAAGCAAAAGTGAGAGTGTCCAGCCAATCTTTCCAGCATTTGATCCATGAAAGGAAGAGGAAAATGATCCTTCCTTGTGGCTGAATTAAGCTTCCTATAGTCAATACACATTCTCCAACCAGTTTGCACCCTTGTTGGAACCAACTCATTGTCTTCATTCTTGATCACTGTGATGCCAGATTTCTTAGGAACCACTTGCACAGGGCTCACCCATTTTGAATCAGAAATGGCATAGATGATACCAGCATCAAGCAGTTTCTGAATTTCCTTTTTCACAACCTCCATCATGTTAGGATTAAGTCTTCTTTGAGGTTCTCTGCTTGGCTTTGCTCCATCTTCAATTAAGATCCTATGCATACACACAGAAGGGCTAATTCCTTTTATATCCGCAATTGACCATGCCATGGCTGTCTTGTGGTCTCTAAGGACTCTAATAAGCCTTTCTTCTTGGGATGGTGTCAAATTGTTAGCAATGATCACAGGAAGTGTTTCTTTCTCTCCCAAGAATGCATATTTGAGATGACTTGGTAAAGGCTTCAATTCAAGCTCAGGTGCCTTAACAATGGATGGGGAAAGCTTCTCTTTAAGTGTTGGAAGCTCAAGGTATGACACCATGTGTAGAAGAATTAGAGACATGGCTTCCAAGGCAGCAACCTCTTCAATGATCTCATCTTGCAATTCTAGCTCCCACTTTGGCTCATTAAGCTTCTTTAACTCAAGATTGTTGACAAGAGCCACTTCCAAGCTATCTTCCTTCCCTAATTCAAACACTTGCTGCACTAATAAGTCAATTGCATCAATAACTTCAATGGAACATAAAGAAGATGAATCACAAGGGTATTTCATTGTATCAAACAAACTAAATTTAATGACATGCCCATCAAATTCCATAGAAAGAGTTCCTTCACACACATCAATCTTAGTTCTAGCAGTCATTAAAAATGGTCTTCCAAGCAAAATAGGAGTAGGGTTAAGTGCACACTCATCCTCCATATCTAGAACATAAAAATCAACAGAAAAACAAGTTCATTCACTTTCACAAGAACATCTTCAACAACTCCTTTAGGATATGCATGAGATCTGTCAGCTAACTGAATTATGATGCCAGGTTCTTCTAATGGACCAAGATTCAAAGATTTGTAAATAGAAAAAGGCATTACACTAATAGAAGCACCTAGATCTAACATGCATCTCTCAAAAATTTTATCACCAATGATGCAAGGAATTGTAAATGAACCTGGATCTTTACATTTTGGAGGAAATTTCTTTTGAAAAACAGCAGAAACTTGTTCTCCCATGCAAACCTTTTCATTACCTTTTAACTTCCTCTTGTTTGTGCACAAATCCTTCAAAAATTTGGCATACCTGGGAACTTGCTTAATAGCCTCAAGCAATGGAATATTGATCTGCACCTTCTTGAAAGTGTCCAAAATCTCCTTTTCTTGTTCCTCCTTTTTGGACTTTGCAAGCCTTTGAGGAAAGGTGGAGGATGCACATAAGCATCAAGTGTTGGAGATGTGTGCTTCCTTGGAGATTGGGTGGAATCATGAGTTTCTTTGGCAACCACCACTTCCTGTTCTTCATCATTCCTCAATGTTTTGGGTGCTAGATTGGTAAGCTCTTTTCCACTCCTCAAAGTGATGGCACTAGCATTCTGAACATTAGGATTCACTATAGTTTGAGAAGGAATTTTGTTTGACACTTTAGCCTCCAAATTGCTTAAAGATGATGCAAGTTGTCCAATCTGATTCTCCATATTCTTCATGCCAGACTGCATTTGAGAAACAGTTTGTTGCAATTGGATTGTATTTGAAGCAAGAGTCTTCATCATCTCCTTCATTTCATCATTAGAACCTTGTTGCTCTTGAGGTCTTTGTTGGAAATGTGTTGGCTTTTGAAAAAAACCAGGTGGTTTGTTAAATATTGCATGAGGTTGTTGACTTCCACCGGAACTAAAGCCTTGCTGATTATTCCGACCACCATATTGAGGGCGTTGTGGCTGCCCTTGAAATCCTCCAATTGCATTACAATCTTCTTCTTGAAGTGTGGGGCACATATCAGTAGGATGCCCAAAATTCGAACAAATTCCGCAAGCCTTCACTTGCTGCACATTACCAACCATGAGTTGTTGCATTAATGTTGCCAAATTTGAAATTTGTTGAGTGTTGGCAGAAATTTGTTGCTCCAAGGAAGATGATGACACTTCATTAACCCTCCTCATATCTTGTCTAGTGCCAAATTGTTGAGTATTGGCTGCCATGTTGGTAATCAAATCTTTTGCTTCTTGAGGAGTCTTGTTCATCAAAGCACCACCACTAGCTGCATCAATCATACTCCTATCCATTGAAGTGAGTCCCTCATAAAAATATTGAATAAGCAGTTGCTCACTAATTTGATGATTAGGACAACTAGCACAGAGACGTTTAAATCTCTCCCAATATTCATGTAACGTTTCCCCATTCATTTGTCTAATACCACAGATTTCCTTCCTTATGTTGGCAGCCTTGGATGCAGGGAAATATCTTTCAAGGAAGCTTCTTTTTAGTTCAACCCAAGAACCAATTGAGCCTGGAGGTAAGTAGTAGAGCCAATCTTTTGCAGCACCATCCAAAGAGAATGGAAATGCTCTCAACTTCACTTGTTCTTCTGAGATGTTTGAAGGTCTCATGGTAGAGCAAACAACTTGAAATTCCTTAAGGTGCTTGTTTGGGTCTTCTCCAGCAAGACCATTAAACTTTGGAAGCAAATGGATCATCCCAGACTTCAACTCAAATCCACCTTCAATAACTGGAAATTCTATGCACAATGGTTGTTGATCAAGATTAGGAGCAGCAAGCTCCCTCAAGGTTTGATTTCCAGCCATCATCTCTTCTTCTTCTGAAAATTCAGATGTTGAACTTGAAAGGGCAGTGTTGATGGCTTGTTCAATTTGGGATGGTGAAAAGCCTAAAGATGATGAGGATGGAGAATGTAGTGATGGTGGTGGTATTGGTGCAAAAATGTGTCTTCTAGCTTCAAAGAAATTGTTGAGTCTTCTGTTTCTCTCAATATAAAAATTGTTCTCCGACATGCACCTAAAGAACACCAAGAAAGCAAAACTCCAACAAAATGATTAGACAAATACAAATTTAAGAACAATCAAAACAAAACTTAATGAAACAAAGAAAAACACAAAAACAAACAAGACTAAACCAAAACTTAAAAATACTAAAGAACACCAACAAAATAGAACAGAACCTAAATGAACAAAATAATCCAATTACTGTCAATTCCCCGGCAACGGCGCCAAAATTTGATATGTCGTTAAACTACCAAATTAAAAACCTTTGCTTGGTTTAGGAAAAATTAGTTTAGTAATGAGCAAAGGGTCAATCCACAAGGAATTGAATTAATTTAATTATTTAGCTAAATTTAGATTCTGATTCTAATAAACTCTAAAAAGATAAAGTAACATAAAATGGGGGGGGGGGTTTGGTTGTTTCTATAAATCAAACAAAAATTATATAAAAAAAATTACACGAAAATAAAAAAGATAAACAAGAGCAAATGATGTTGTTCTGTTGAAATCAATTAAAACTGGTTATGGGATCCCTTTTCCCCACTAAATTATATCATGCAATTAGTTCTCAATTTCAGCCTCCAATTCTCCTTTTATAGTTACCAATCTTAGGCAATGAAACATTCTATTACCTACCTTCTTTTAAATAGATTAAGGAACATCCATTAACCTATTCTAATCACTAATTGACATAGGGAACATCCACTAAGTTCAATTAACAATTGCAACAAGAAGGACAGATTGATCTAAGTGTTGGTCTCTAACATAGGACTAAGTGACTTAGGTTATATTCTCCCTTGCATACAATCAAAACTTGACCATTAAGTTTGCACACAAGTTACTACATATGGATAAAGGATAATGAACATCATAATCCTAAATCTAGCAATCAGCTATAACATGAAATATAAGGGTGGCCAATCCAAACATGTCACATTACTACCATAATCATGAAGTGAGTAGGAGAATATAATCAACTCTTCAGGAAAATAGAGGTCTGAAAATCAATTAATTACATGATAATTTAGGGTTCAAAGTTCACCCATAACCATGAAAATAACTTAGCCTAACATTCTAAAGAAAACCATAGCACAAATTGAAGAATACATGACATGAGTTGAGAAAGAAAGAAAACATGTGCAGACTAAAGGGTGAAAGCAAAGTTGCCCAAACTCTAATCTTCAGCACCTATCTCTTCTTCTTGTCCTCAATTAAATCCCTAAAGAGCAGCAAAAAGTGATGTCCACAGCTACAAGCTTGGTGAAAATGTCACTTCTCCAACTCCAATATTGTAACTATGGTTTCTAAGGATGAGTGGCTGAAACCTCCTTCTCTCTCCACGAAAATTTCTCTCTAGCCAGAGCCAAAAAGCTCATCTGTCTCTCCTCTTTCTGGCTGCTGGTCTCTTGTCAAAATGTAATCTCAGCCATCCAAATTGTAACTGCTCCAATTGTAACTCCACATTAAACTAGCTTCATAGGTTACATTCTCACAAAGCCTTGGTGATTATCAGAAATAATTCTGATACTTAAGTTTCTAACAGCCTATAATCAGACAATGAAAACCCAGAAATGAATTGAACTCAATTGGCCCACCATTCATTAATCAAAATTGCCAGTTTCGGTTTTTTCTGGCAGCTCTACTTCACACGTAAATTTCATTGACCAAATGGACTTGGATGAGAGTAATTCGACCACCATTGGAAAGTTAACATCTTGGGCTTCATTTTTGGCTCTGGAATCATCCCATTTGGGCTTATATCAAGGGAGAACTGAATTGAGCAAAACTGCATTGAATGCAGTGACGGGTCAGCGCCAGGCCTAACTTTGGCAGCTTCAATCTCTCTGGTCCGTTGGACTTTTTGAGTGATCTTGGTGTCAAATTAAAGCTCTGGATGTCTACTTTCATTTCCAAGTGGAATCATGTCATTTTGAGTTTGGACCAAAAAGTTATGCCCTTGGAAAGACATACTGCCCATGCTGTCCAGTAGTCAATTCTTAGCATTTTCTTGAATTAGCTCCAAATTGAGTCATTTTACTCTTGTTCAGCTCAAAAATCATCCTTAAGCTTTATTTTCCTACAAAACACAAATAGTAAATAAAAGCATTATATTTACAAGATTAAAGCTATGAACAAGCATAGAAAAGAATATGAAATAAGTGAATAAAATGCACTTATCAGAAACCAATTCCTTAAGTATTACGACTTGCTTCCAATCAATGGCCAAATGAACTTAAAGAATAAAGAGAAACCAATTCCTTAAGGATTAAGGCTTGCTTTCAATTAATTGCCAAATGAACGTAAAGAGTAAACAGACTTGCTTCCAATCAATGGCCAAATGAACTTAAAGAATAAAGAGAAACCAATTCCTTACGGATTAAGACTTGCTTCCAATCAATTGCCAAATGAACCTAAAGAATAAAGAGAAACCAATTCCTTAAGTATTACGACTTGCTTCCAATCAATGGCTTAAAGGTTTAAAAGAATAAATGGAAACCAATTCCTTAAGGATTAAGACTTGCTTCTAATCAATGGCCAAATGAACCTAAAGAATAATGAGAAACCAATTCCTTAAGTATTATGACTTGCTTCCAATCAACGGCTTAAAGATCTAAAAGAATAAATGGAAACCAATTCCTTAAGGATTAAGACTTGCTTCCAATCAATGGCCAAATGAACTTAAAGAATAAAGAGGAACCAATTCCTTAAGGATTAAGACTTGCTTCCAATCAATGGCAAATTGAACTAAAAGAAAAAATGTAATCCAATTCCTTAAGGATTAGGATTTGCTTCCAATCAATGGCCAAATGAACCTAAAGAATAATGAGAAACCAATTCCTTAAGTATTACGACTTGCTCCCAATCAATGGCCAAATGAACTTAAAGAATAAAGAGAAACCAATTCCTTAAGGATTAAGACTTGCTTCCAATTAATTGCCAAATGAACGTAAAGAGTAAACAGACTTGCTTCCAATCAATGGCCAAATGAACTTAAAGAATAAAGAGAAACCAATTCCTTACGGATTAAGACTTGCTTCCAATCAATTGCCAAATGAACCTAAAGAATAAAGAGAAACCAATTCCTTAAGTATTACGACTTGCATCCAATCAATGGCTTAAAGATCTAAAAGAATAAATGGAAACCAATTCCTTAAGGATTAAGACTTGCTTCCAATCAATGGCAAATCGAACTAAAAGAATCAATGGAATCCAATTCCTTAAGGATTAGGACTTGCTTCCAATCAATGGCCAAATGAACCTAAAGAATAATGAGAAACCAATTCCTTAAGTATTACGACTTGCTTCCAATCATTGGCCAAATGAACTAAAAGAATAAAGAGAAACCAATTCCCTAAGGATTAAGACTTGCTTCCAATTAATTGCCAAATGAACGTAAAGAGTAAACAGACTTGCTTCCAATCAATGGCAAAATGAACTTAAAGAATAAAGTGATACGAGCTCAGGAGGGCAAATTGGACATTCTAGCACTAACGGGCAAGATGGGAATTTTAACATGCCCGTGGGACCTATTACAAGAGCAAGAGCAAAGATGCTGAAAGAAAGCTTTGGGAACTTAGCCAAGTCATTTGTGGAAGAGATGCATCAAGAATGGGCTAAGGAAGAGAAGACAAAGCTAAATGGGCCACCTAGTGAAAGCGGGCAGCCCATATCTCTAAGTGTGGCACAATAAGATTAAAATGTATTATGTCCGTAATTGGGCCAAGTTTTATTTAATTATCCTTTTTAGTTTTCTTTAGAAGACATTTAGTTATTTTGAGGTGTTTTACTCAGCCCAATTGTTTGTTTTGCAAGTTGGGCCTTTTCTAGTGGGCTAGGTTTAATTTAACCTAATGTAAGAGGTATAAATACCTCATAAACAAGTGTAGCAGCAGCTTTTCTCATTATTGAATTACATTTTCTGGTTTCTTCTAAGAAACTCTCAATTGTGTGCAAGTGAGGAGTGATCATCTTTACTTGTTGCATCAAGAAACTGAATATAGACTATTACAAAGGTAAATTTTCTTGTGATATTTGTTCAGTTTCATCTTTCTTATCCCAATTATCTACGTTTCTAAGAACGGATTTCTTAGGGGTTTAGTAGGGAGGGTGTTTATCCTATTGCTTGTCTCCTATCAAAGTGTGTGTTCGGGGTTTCGGGATCGTTATATCCTTGGGGTTCCGCATCATTTGGTATCAGAGCAGGTTGTAGATAAATTCCTATTTATCTGCGTTTTTGTTGGCTGCATTTTGTCATTTTTTTTTCTGTTCTGGGTTTTTTTTTCTGCTGTCCCATTCTTCTGTTCTACTATTTCTATTGTTTCTATTTTGCTATTTTGTATTTCAGATCAAAAAAAAAAAACGTGAAAAAAAAAAGAAAAACGTGAAAAAAAAAAAGTGTCTGCAGAATCCATTGGAAAACAAAAAACGTGAAAAAAAAAACGAAAAAAAAAAACGCGAAAAAAAAAAAAACTGCAGAATTTCAGAATTTGTTTTAATCCACAATTGAAACCAGTTTTGGTGTGCTTCTTGTCTTGTTTTCTACTGTCACCACTTTCTTTGGTTCCAATCTTGTGTTTTCTTGGCACATTCTTGATCTTAATTTGCATCAGTTTCCTTCATTTGTTAGTGTCTAATTCTTTCTTGCTGGTTTTGCATTTCCTTTGGTCCTCAACTAGAGTTTTCTTTTGCTGGTTTATCATTCATTTTCTGTCCCAAATATTGCTTGTGAATTTGAGTTTGTTTTGGTTTGTTTAATTTCTGAAGTGCAACAACCAAAAGTGGTCAAAAGAGGTAAAAGGCAAGAGTGTTGAGTTCAAAAGAGGGTAAAGCCTGAATTGAGTGCAAACACAAGTGCCCCCAAATTTCTGAGTGAAAACACGTGAGAGAGTGAACTGTGAGGTTACTTTATTAACACTTTGCAGGTTATTTCCAATGGCTGAAGAGGGAGCTCCCATGACACCAGATATGAAGGTGATATACCAAGCCTTTGTTTCTCAATTTCAGAAATTGAATAGTAGACTTGATGATATGGATGAATGGAGAAGGGAAGTGACACAAGCTATCTCCGAGAGTAGTAGACGGGGTGATCAGAGGCATAGACGAAATCACAATGATTTCAATCGTGAGCCATATGAGGAGGAATCTGATGGAGCTGAATCAGTTAGAAATAGGAGAGCTAGGAACCGAGGAAGACAAGATAGCAACATTAATGCCATAAAAATGCAAATTCCTCCATTCAAGGGAAGAAACGATGCTGAAGCCTACTTAGAATGGGAAAGGAAAGTTGAGATGATCTTTGCATGCCATTATTATAGTGAAGAGAAGAAAGTGAGATTGGCTGCAGTGGAGTTTTCAGATTATGCACTAGTTTGGTGGGATGAGCTAATGAAGTCTAGAAGGAGGAATGGTGAGCGGCCTATTGAGACTTGGGAAGAGATGAAGCAAGTGATGAAGAAGAGATTTGTACCTTCTTATTATTACAGGAGGTGCACCAGAAATTACATAGGCTCACACAAGGTTCTAAATCAGTGGAGGATTACCACAAAGAGATGGAGATGCTCATGATCAAGGCCAACATAGAGGAGGACATGGAAGTGACTATGGCACGATTTATGGGTGGTCTAAACAAAGAAATTGCAGATGTGGTGGAATTACAGCATTATGTGGAGATGGATGATTTGGTTAGCATGGCAATGAAGGTGGAGAAGCAACAAAATCAAAGGAGGGCAGCCAAAGCATTTTCCAATTCCAACTCAAAGTGGAGTTCTAAATGGCGAAAATATGAGGACACCAAGAAGAATAAAGGTTCAGATTCCAAGGAAAAGGGGCTAGATACAACAAAGAAGAAAGGTAGTTCTAACTCATCTTCTTCTATTGCTAATTCTAGACATAGAGATATCAAATGCTTCAAATGTCAAGGTTTGGGTCATTATGCATCTGATTGCCCAAACAAAAGGATGATGGTGATTAGGGGTGGAGAAGTTGTTTCTGAATCTGATGATGGTAATGTGTCTGATGCGAGTGATAGTATGCCACCTTTGGAGGATTGTTCTGATCTTTGATGAGCATGTGGAGTATCTTTGTGCATGGTGAGTCTCTTGTTGCTAGGCGTGCATTGAATTTGCAAGTTAAGGAAGACAGCTTGGAGCAAAGAGAAAATATATTCCACACCAGGTGCTTAGTTGGTGGAAAGGTATGTAGCTTGATCATTGATGGTGGAAGTTGTACTAGTGTTGCGAGTACTACTTTAGTTGAGAAGCTAGGGTTGAAGTGTGATAAGCATCCTAATCCATATAGGTTGCAGTGGTTGAATAATAGTGGAGAGGTGAAAGTTACTAGACAGGTTGTGGTTGCATTTTCTATTGGAAAATATTGTGATGAAGTGGTGTGTGATGTAGTACCCATGCAAGCTAGTCACTTATTATTGGGGAGACCATGGCAATTTGATAGGCGTGTGCAACATGATGGGTACAAGAACAGGTATTCCTTTGAGCATAATGGTCACAAGTTCACGCTTGCTCCATTATCGCCCAAAGAGGTGTATCTTGATCAAGTAAAACTTCAACAATCTTCTCTTGGGAATTTAGAAAGTAAGGCAAAAGAAGAAGAGAGAAAAGAGACCATGAGAGAAAAGAAAAAAGATAAGGGCCCAATGGTGAGTGAAAAGAAAGGAAAGAATCTGAATAGTGAAAAGAAAGAGCTGAGTGAAAGAAAAGAAAAGAGTGAGAAAAATGAAGAAACTGAAAGAATTGAGAGAAAAATATGTTTCTATGCAAAGGAGAGGGATTTGAAAGGTGCTTTTCTAGGCAAGAGAGCAATGGTTATGATAAGGTTTAGGGAGGTTTTTCTTACTGAAACTAACCTTAACCCAAATTTGCCTAGTAGATTTGTTTCTTTGTTGCGTGAATTTGAAGATGTTTTCCCTGATGAGGTGCCAACGGGATTACCACCATTGAGAGGGATTGAGCACCAAATTGACTTCATGCCCGGGGCTAGCATTCCAAATAGGCCAGCCTATAGAAGTAATCCTGAGGAGACAAAGGAGCTTCAGAGGCAAGTGGATGAGCTACTAGCTAAAGGGCACGTGAAGGAAAGCATGAGTCCATGTGCTGTTCAGCTTTGTTGGTTCCAAAGAAAGATGGCACTTGGAGGATGTGTGTGGATTGTCGTGCATCAACAAGATAACGGTAAAGTATCGCCATCCTATCCCTAGGTTAGATGACATGCTTGATGAGTTGAATGGTGCATGCATATTCACTAAAATTGATTTGAAAAGTGGGTATCACCAAATTAGAATGAAACCAGGGGATGAGTGGAAGACTGCATTTAAAACAAAATATGGTCTTTATGAGTGGTTGGTTATGCCTTTTGGGTTAACTAATGCACCTAGTACTTTCATGCGCTTAATGAACCATATTTTGAGGGATTTCTTGGGAAAGTTTGTGGTTGTTTATTTTGATGATATTCTGATTTACAGCAATTGTTTGGATGAACACATATTGCATGTTAAGGCTATTTTAGAAGTTCTTAGGAAGGAGAGATTGTATGCCAACCTTAAGAAGTGCACATTTTGCATGGATAGAGTTGTGTTTCTTGGTTTTGTTGTGAGTGCACGTGGTATTGAGGTTGATGAGGAGAAGGTGAAGGCTATTCGAGAATGGCCAATGCCTAAGAGTGTTTCTGAGGTAAGGAGTTTTCATGGTTTAGCTGGGTTTTATAGGAGATTTGTGAAAAATTTCTCTACCATTGCTGCTCCTTTAACTGAAATTGTTAAAAAGGATGTTGGGTTTAAATGGGGACAGGAACAAGAACTTGCTTTTACCACTTTGAAAGAAAAATTGTGTTCTGCTCCTATTCTTGTTTTGCCTAATTTTGATAAGACTTTTGAAGTAGAATGTGATGCTTCTGGGATTGGTATAGGTGCTGTTTTGATGCAAGAAAACGTCCCATTGCATTCTTGATGAGAAGTTGAATGGAGCTCAACTCAAGTATTCTACCTATGACAAGGAGCTATATGCCTTGGTTCGAGCATTGGAGGTTTGGCAACATTATTTGCTACCCAAAGAGTTCGTGATTCACACTGATCATGAGTCTTTGAAGCACCTAAAAGGTCAATGTAAGTTGAACAAAAGACATGCCAAATGGGTGGAATTCATTGAGACCTTTCCATATGTGATTGCTTATAAGCAAGGAAAAGAGAATGTAGTTGCTGATGCTTTATCTAGGAGGTATGCTTTAATCACTACACTTTCTTCTAAGTTGTTAGGATTTGAGCACTTGAAAGATTTGTATGCAACTGACTGATTTTGCTAATATATATGCTACATGTGAAAAGGGTGCATTTAACAAGTTCTATAGGCATGAAGGTTTTCTGTTTCGTGGCAATAGAATTTGTGTGCCTATTTGCTCAACTAGAGAATTGCTTGTTAGGGAATCACATTGTGGTGGATTGATGGGTCATTTTGGTGTGCATAAGACTTTGGATGTGTTGTCTGAACATTTTTATTGGCCTCGCATGCGAAAAGATGTTGAGAGAATTTGTGCTAGATGCATTGCATGTAAACAGGCTAAATCTAAGTCTATGCCACATGGTTTGTATACACCCTTACCTATTCCTACTCATCCTTGGATTGACATATCCATGGATTTTGTGCTTGGATTGCCTAGAACTAGGAAGGGTAGAGATAGCATTTTTGTTGTAGTGGATAGATTTAGTAAAATGGCTCACTTTATTGCATGCCATAAAACTGATGATGCAACAAATATTGCTGAATTGTTCTTTAGAGAAGTTGTGCGTTTGCATGGTGTCCCTAGAACTATTGTTTCTGATCGTGATGTGAAGTTTTTGAGTCATTTTTGGAAAGTGTTGTGGGGTAAGTTGGGAACAAAATTGCTTTATTCTACTACTTGTCACCCACAAACTGATGGTCAAACTGAAGTGGTGAATAGAACTTTAGGGACTTTATTACGTGCAGTTGTTGGGAAGAATTTGAAAACTTGGGAAGATTGTTTGCCTTTTATTGAGTTTGCTTATAATAGGACTATACATTCTTCTACAGGGTTTTCTCCATTTGAGATTGTGTATGGTTTTAATCCTTTAACTGTTTTGGATTTAATGCCTTTGCCTTTGAGTGATATTGTTAGTTTAGATGGTGAAAGCAAGGCTGAAAAGGTTAAAGAGATGCACATGAAGGCACGTGAGATGATTGAGAAGAGAAGCAGATTGATAGCCCAAAGAGTGAATAAGGGCCGTAAACAAATTGTGTTTGAACCTGGTGATTGGGTTTGGGTTCATTTATAAAAGAGAGGTTTCCTACTCAAAGGAAATCCAAGCTTGATGCCAAAGAAGATGGTCTATTTCAAGTGCTAGAAAGGATCAATGACAATGCATATAAGATTGACCTCCTAGGTGAGTACAATGTTTTAGCTACTTTTGATGTTTCTGACCTTTCTCCATTTGATATGAATGCAGATTCGAGGACGAATCTTTTTAAGGAGGGAGGGAATGATACGAGCTCAAGAGGGCAAATTGGACATTCCAGCACTAACGGGCAAGATGGGAATTTTAACATGCCCGTGGGACCTATTACAAGAGCAAGAGCAAAGATGCTGAAAGAAAGCTTTGGGAACTTAGCCAAGTCATTTGTGGAAGAGATGCATCAAGAATGGGCTAAGGAAGAGAAGACAAAGCTAAATGGGCCACCTAGTGAAAGCGGGCAGCCCATATCTCTAAGTGTGGCACAATAAGATTAAAATGTATTATGTCCGTAATTGGGCCAAGTTTTATTTAATTATCCTTTTTAGTTTTCTTTAGAAGACATTTAGTTATTTTGAGGTGTTTTACTCAGCCCAATTGTTTGTTTTGCAAGTTGGGCCTTTTCTAGTGGGCTAGGTTTAATTTAACCTAATGTAAGAGGTATAAATACCTCATAAACAAGTGTAGCAGCAGCTTTTCTCATTATTGAATTACATTTTCTGGTTTCTTCTAAGAAACTCTCAATTGTGTGCAAGTGAGGAGTGATCATCTTTACTTGTTGCATCAAGAAACTGAATATAGACTATTACAAAGGTAAATTTTCTTGTGATATTTGTTCAGTTTCATCTTTCTTATCCCAATTATCTACGTTTCTAAGAACGGATTTCTTAGGGGTTTAGTAGGGAGGGTGTTTATCCTATTGCTTGTCTCCTATCAAAGTGTGTGTTCGGGGTTTCGGGATCGTTATATCCTTGGGGTTCCGCATCATAAAGAGAAACCAATTCCTTATGAATTAAGACTTGCTTCCAATCAATTGCCAAATGAACCTAAAGAATAAAGAGAAACCAATTCCTTATGTATTACGACTTGCTTCCACTCAATGGCTTAAAGATCTAAAAGAATAAATGGCAACCAATTCCTTAAGGATTAAGACTTGCTTCCAATCAATGGCCAAATGAACTTACAGAATAAAGAGAAACCAATTCCTTAAGGATTATGACTTGCCTCCAATCAATTGCCAACTGAACGTAAAGAGTAAACTGACTAGCTTCCAATCAATGGCCAAATGAACTTAAAGAATAAAGAGAAACCAATTTCTTACGGATTAAGAGTTGCTTCCAATCAATTTCCAAATGAACCTAAAGAATAAAGAGAAACCAATTCCTTAAGTTTTACAACTTGCTTCCAATCAATGGCTTAAAGAACTAAAAGAATAAAGAGAAACCAATTCCATAAGGATTAAGACTTGCTTCCAATCAATGGCAAATCGAACTAAAAGAATAAATGGAATCCAATTCCTTAAGGATTAGGACTTGCTTCCAATCAATGGCCAAATGAACCTAAAGAATAATGAGAAACCAATTCCTTAAGTATTACGACTTGCTTCCAATCAATGGCCAAATGACCTTAAAGAATAAAGAGAAACCAATTCCTTAAGGATAAAGACTTGCTTCCAATTAATTGCCAAATGAACGTAAAGAGTAAACAGACTTGCTTCCAATCAATGGCCAAATGAACTTAAAGAATAAAGAGAAACCAATTCCTTACGGATTAAGACTTGTTTCCAATCAATTGCCAAATGAACCTAAAGAATAAAGAGAAACCAACTCCTTAAGTATTACGACTTGCTTCCAATCAATGGCTTAAAGATCTAAAAGAATAAATGGAAACCAATTCCTTAAGGATTAAGACTTGCTTCCAATCAACGGCCAAATGAACTTAAAGAATAAAGAAAACCAATTTCTTACGGATTAAGAGTTGCTTCCAATCAATTGCCAAATGAACCTGAAGAATAAAGAGAAACCAATTCCTTAAGTATTACGACTTGCTTCCAATCAACGGCTTAAAGATCTAAAAGAATAAATGGAAACCAATTCCTTAAGGATTAAGACTTGCTTCCAATCAATGGCCAAATGAACTTAAAGAATAAAGAGAAACCAATTCCTTAAGGATTAAGACTTGCTTCCAATCAATGCCAAATCGAACGAAAAGAATAAATGGAATCCAATTCCTTAAGGATTAGGACTTGCTTCCAATCAATGGCCAAATGAACCTAAAGAATAATGAGAAACCAATTCCTTAAGTATTACGACTTGCTTCCAATCAATGGCCAAAAGAACTTAAAGAATAAAGAGAAACTAATTCCGTAAGGATTAAGACTTGCTTTCAATGAATTGCCAAATGAAGGTAAAGAGTAAACAGACTTGCTTCCAATCAATGGCCAAATGAACTTAAAGAATAAAGAGAAACCAATTCCTTACGGATTAAGACTTGCCTCCAATCAATTGCCAAATGAACCTAAAGAATAAAGAGAAACCAATTCCTTATGTATTACAACTTGCTTCCAATCAATGGCTTAAAGATCTAAAAGAATAAATGGCAACCAATTCCTTAAGGATTAAGACTTGCTTCCAATCGATGGCCAAATGAACTTAAAGAATAAAGAGGAACCAATTCCTTAAGTATAAAGACTTGCTTCCAATCAATGGCAAATCGAACTAAAAGAATAAATGGAATCCAATTCCTTAAGGATTAGGACTTGCTTCCAATCAATGGCCAAATGAACCTAAAGAATAATGAGAAACCAATTCCTTAAGTATTACGACTTGCTCCCAATCAATGGCCAAATGAACTTAAAGAATAAAGAGAAACCAATTCCTTAAGGATTAAGACTTGCTTCCAATTAATTGCCAAATGAACGTAAAGAGTAAACAGACTTGCTTCCAATCAATGGCCAAATGAACTTAAAGAATAAAGAGAAACCAATTTCTTACGGATTATGAGTTGCTTCCAATCAATTGCCAAATGAACCTAAAGAATAAAGAGAAACCAATTCCTTATGTATTACGACTTGCTTCCACTCAATGGCTTAAAGATCTAAAAGAATAAATGGCAACCAATTCCTTAAGGATTAAGACTTGCTTCCAATCAATGGCCAAATGAACTTAAAGAATAAAGAGAAACGAATTCCTTAAGGATTATGACTTGCTTCCAATCAATTGCCAACTGAACGTAAAGAGTAAACTGACTAGCTTCCAATCAATGGCCAAATGAACTTAAAGAATAAAGAGAAACCAATTTCTTACGGATTAAGAGTTGCTTCCAATCAATTTCCAAATGAACCTAAAGAATAAAGAGAAACCAATTCCTTAAGTTTTACGACTTGCTTCCAATCAATGGCTTCAAGATCTAAAAGAATAAATGGAAACCAATTCCTTAAGGATTAAGACTTGCTTCCAATCAATGGCCAAATGAACTTAAAGAATAAAGTGAAACCAATTCCTTACGGATTAAGAGTTGGTTCCAATCAATTGCCAAATGAACCTAAAGAATAAAGAGAAACCAATTCCTTATGTATTACGACTTGCTTCCAATCAATGGCTTAAAGATCTAAAAGAATAAATGGCAACCAATTCCTTAAGGATTAAGACTTGCTTCCAATCGATGGCCAAATGAACTTAAAGAATAAAGAGGAACCAATTCCTTAAGTATAAAGACTTGCTTCCAATCAATGGCAAATCGAACTAAAAGAATAAATGGAATCCAATTCCTTAAGGATTAGGACTTGCTTCCAATCAATGGCCAAATGAACCTAAAGAATAATGAGAAACCAATTCCTTAAGTATTACGACTTGCTCCCAATCAATGGCCAAATGAACTTAAAGAATAAAGAGAAACCAATTCCTTAAGGATTAAGACTTGCTTCCAATTAATTGCCAAATGAACGTAAAGAGTAAACAGACTTGCTTCCAATCAATGGCCAAATGAACTTAAAGAATAAAGAGAAACCAATTTCTTACGGATTATGAGTTGCTTCCAATCAATTGCCAAATGAACCTAAAGAATAAAGAGAAACCAATTCCTTATGTATTACGACTTGCTTCCACTCAATGGCTTAAAGATCTAAAAGAATAAATGGCAACCAATTCCTTAAGGATTAAGACTTGCTTCCAATCAATGGCCAAATGAACTTACAGAATAAAGAGAAACGAATTCCTTAAGGATTATGACTTGCTTCCAATCAATTGCCAACTGAACGTAAAGAGTAAACTGACTAGCTTCCAATCAATGGCCAAATGAACTTAAAGAATAAAGAGAAACCAATTTCTTACGGATTAAGAGTTGCTTCCAATCAATTTCCAAATGAACCTAAAGAATAAAGAGAAACCAATTCCTTAAGTTTTACGACTTGCTTCCAATCAATGGCTTCAAGATCTAAAAGAATAAATGGAAACCAATTCCTTAAGGATTAAGACTTGCTTCCAATCAATGGCCAAATGAACTTAAAGAATAAAGTGAAACCAATTCCTTACGGATTAAGAGTTGGTTCCAATCAATTGCCAAATGAACCTAAAGAATAAAGAGAAACCAATTCCTTAAGTATTACGACTTGCTTCCAATCAATGGCTTAAAGATCTAAAAGAATAAATGGAAACCAATTCCTTAAGGATTAAGACTTGCTTCCAATCAATTGCCAAATGAACCTAAAGAATAAAGAGAAACCAATTCCTTAAGTATTACGACTTGCATCCAATCAATGGCTTAAAGATCTAAAAGAATAAATGGAAACCAATTCCTTAAGGATTAAGACTTGCTTCCAATCAATGGCAAATCGAACTAAAAGAATCAATGGAATCCAATTCCTTAAGGATTAGGACTTGCTTCCAATCAATGGCCAAATGAACCTAAAGAATAATGAGAAACCAATTCCTTAAGTATTACGACTTGCTTCCAATCATTGGCCAAATGAACTAAAAGAATAAAGAGAAACCAATTCCCTAAGGATTAAGACTTGCTTCCAATTAATTGCCAAATGAAAGTAAAGAGTAAACAGACTTGCTTCCAATCAATGGCAAAATGAACTTAAAGAATAAAGAGAAACCAATTCCTTATGGATTAAGACTTGCTTCCAATCAATTGCCAAATGAACCTAAAGAATAAAGAGAAACCAATTCCTTATGTATTACGACTTGCTTCCACTCAATGGCTTAAAGATCTAAAAGAATAAATGGCAACCAATTCCTTAAGGATTAAGACTTGCTTCCAATCAATGGCCAAATGAACTTACAGAATAAAGAGAAACCAATTCCTTAAGGATTATGACTTGCCTCCAATCAATTGCCAACTGAACGTAAAGAGTAAACTGACTAGCTTCCAATCAATGGCAAAATGAACTTAAAGAATAAAGAGAAACCAATTTCTTACGGATTAAGAGTTGCTTCCAATCAATTGCCAAATGAACCTAAAGAATAAAGAGAAACCAATTCCTTATGTATTACGACTTGCTTCCACTCAATGGCTTAAAGATCTAAAAGAATAAATGGCAACCAATTCCTTAAGGATTAAGACTTGCTTTCAATCAATGGCCAAATGAACTTACAGAATAAAGAGAAACGAATTCCTTAAGGATTATGACTTGCTTCCAATCAATTGCCAACTGAACGTAAAGAGTAAACTGACTAGCTTCCAATCAATGGCCAAATGAACTTAAAGAATAAAGAGAAACCAATTTCTTACGGATTAAGAGTTGCTTCCAATCAATTTCCAAATGAACCTAAAGAATAAAGAGAAACCAATTCCTTAAGTTTTACGACTTGCTTCCAATCAATGGCTTCAAGATCTAAAAGAATAAATGGAAACCAATTCCTTAAGGATTAAGACTTGCTTCCAATCAATGGCCAAATGAACTTAAAGAATAAAGAGAAACCAATTCCTTAAGGATTAAGACTTGCTTCCAATCAATTGCCAAATGAACGTAAAGAGTAAACAGACTTGCTTCCAATCAATGACCAAATGAACTTAAAGAACAAAGAGAAACCAATTCCTTATGAATTAAGACTTGCTTCCAATCAATGGCAAAATCACATTAAAGAATAAAGAAACTTGCTTCCAATCAACGGCCAAATGACATTAAAGAATAAAGAGAAACCAATTCCTTAAGTTTTACGACTTGCTTCCAATCAATGGCTTCAAGATCTAAAAGAATAAATGGAAACCAATTCCTTAAGGATTAAGACTTGCTTCCAATCAATGGCCAAATGAACTTAAAGAATAAAGAGAAACCAATTTCTTACGGATTAAGAGTTGCTTCCAATCAATTGCCAAATGAACCTAAAGAATAAAGAGAAACCAATTCCTTATGTATTACGACTTGCTTCCAATCAATGGCTTAAAGATCTAAAAGAATAAATGGCAACCAATTCCTTAAGGATTAAGACTTGCTTCCAATCAATGGCCAAATGAACTTAAAGAATAAAGAGGAACCAATTCCTTAAGGATTAAGACTTGCTTCCAATCAATTGACAAATGAACGTACAGAGTAAACAGACTTGCTTCCAATCAATGACCAAATGAACTTAAAGAATAAAGAGAAACTAATTCCTTATGGATTAAGACTTGCTTCCAATCAATGGCCAAATGACATTAAAGACTAAAGAGACTTGCTTCCAATCAACGGCCAAATGAGATTAAAGAATAAAGAGAAACCAATTCCTTAAGGATTAGGACTTGCTTGCAATCAATTCCCAAATGAACCTAAAGAATAATGAGAAACCAATTCCTTAAGTATTACGACTTGCTTCCAATCAACGGCTTAAAGATCTAAAAGAATAAATGGAAACCAATACCTTAAGGATTAAGACTTGCTTCCAATCAATGGCCAAATGAACCTAAAGAATAAAGAGAAACCAATTCCTTAAGGATCAAGACTTGCTTCCAATCAATGGCTTAAAGAACTAAAAGAATAAATGGAAACCAATTCCTTAAGTATTAAGACTTGCTTCCAATCAATGGCCAAATGAACTTAAAGAATAAAGAGAAACCAATTCCTTAAGGATTAAGACTTGCTTCCAATCAATGGCAAATCGAACGAAAAGAATAAATAGAATCCAATTCCTTAAGGATTAGGACTTGCTTCCAATCAACGGCCTAACGAACCTAAAGAATAATGAGAAACCAATTCCTTAAGTATTACGACTTGCTTCCAATCAATGGCCAAATGAACTTAAAGAATAAAGAGAAACCAATTCCTTAAGGATTAAGACTTGCTTCCAATCAATGGCAAATCGAACGAAAAGAATAAATAGAATCCAATTCCTTAAGGATTAGGACTTGCTTCCAATCAACGGCCTAACGAACCTAAAGAATAATGAGAAACCAATTCCTTAAGTATTACGACTTGCTTCCAATCAATGGCCAAATGAACTTAAAGAATAAAGAGAAACCAATTCCTTACGGATTAAGACTTGCTTCCAATCAATTGCCAAATGAACCTAAAGAATAAAGAGAAACCAATTCCTTAAGTATTACGACTAGCTTCCAATCAATGGCTTAAAGATCTAAAAGAATTAATGGAAACCAATTCCTTAAGGATTAAGACTTGCTTCCAATCAATGGCCAAATGAACTTAAAGAATTAAGAGAAACCAATTCCCTAAGGATCAAGACTTGCTTCCAATTAATTGCCAAATGAACGTAAAGAGTAAACAGACTTGCTTCCAATCAATGGCCAAATGAACTTAAAGAATAAAGAGAAACCAATTCCTTATGGATTAAGACTTGCTTCCAATCAATTGCCAAATGAACCTAAAGAATAAAGAGAAACCAATTCCTTAAGTATTACGACTTGCTTCCAATCAATGGCTTAAAGATCTAAAAGAATAAATGGAAACCAATTCCTTAAGGATTAAGACTTGCTTCCAATCAATGGCCAAATGAACTTAAAGAATAAAGAGAAACCAATTTCTTACGGATTATGAGTTGCTTCCAATCAATTGCCAAATGAACCTAAAGAATAAAGAGAAACCAATTCCTTATGTATTACGACTTGCTTCCACTCAATGGCTTAAAGATCTAAAAGAATAAATGGCAACCAATTCCTTAAGGATTAAGACTTGCTTCCAATCAATGGCCAAATGAACTTACAGAATAAAGAGAAACGAATTCCTTAAGGATTATGACTTGCTTCCAATCAATTGCCAACTGAACGTAAAGAGTAAACTGACTAGCTTCCAATCAATGGCCAAATGAACTTAAAGAATAAAGAGAAACCAATTTCTTACGGATTAAGAGTTGCTTCCAATCAATTTCCAAATGAACCTAAAGAATAAAGAGAAACCAATTCCTTAAGTTTTACGACTTGCTTCCAATCAATGGCTTCAAGATCTAAAAGAATAAATGGAAACCAATTCCTTAAGGATTAAGACTTGCTTCCAATCAATGGCCAAATGAACTTAAAGAATAAAGTGAAACCAATTCCTTACGGATTAAGAGTTGGTTCCAATCAATTGCCAAATGAACCTAAAGAATAAAGAGAAACCAATTCCTTAAGTATTACGACTTGCTTCCAATCAATGGCTTAAAGATCTAAAAGAATAAATGGAAACCAATTCCTTAAGGATTAAGACTTGCTTCCAATCAATGGCCAAATGAACTTAAAGAATAAAGAGAACCCAATTCCTTAAGGATTAAGACTTGCTTCCAATCAATTGCCAAATGAACGTAAAGAGTAAACAGACTTGCTTCCAATCAATGACCAAATGAACTTAAAGAATAAAGAGAAACCAATTCCTTATGGATTAAGACTTGCTTCCAATCAATGGCCAAATGACATTAAAGACTAAAGAGACTTGCTTCCAATCAACGGCCAAAAGAGATTAAAGAATAAAGAGAAACCAATTCCTTAAGGATTAAGACTTGCTTCCAATCAATTCCCAAATGAACCTAAAGAATAATGAGAAACCAATTCCTTAATTATTACGACTTGCTTCGAATCAACGGCTTAAAGATCTAAAAGAATAAATGGAAACCAATACCTTAAGGATTAAGACTTGCTTCCAATCAATGGCCAAATGAACCTAAAGAATAAAGAGAAACCAATTCCTTAAGGATCAAGACTTGCTTCCAATTAATGGCTTAAAGAACTAAAAGAATAAATGGAAACCAATTCCTTAAGTATTAAGACTTGCTTCCAATCAATGGCCAAATGAACTTAAAGAATAAAGAGAAACCAATTCCTTAAGGATTAAGACTTGCTTCCAATCAATGGCAAATCGAACTAAAAGAATAAATGGAATCCAATTCCTTAAGGATTAGGACTTGCTTCCAAGCAACGGCCAAATGAACATAAAGAATAAAGGGAAACCAATTCCTTAAGGATTAAGACTTGCTTCCAATCAATGGCCAAATGAACTTAAAGAATAAAGAGAAACCAATTCCTTAAGGATTAAGACTTGCTTCCAATTAATTGCCAAATGAACGTAAAGAGTAAACAGACTTGCTTCCAATGAATGGCCAAATGAACATAAAGAATAAAGAGAAACCAATTCCTTACGGATTAAGACTTGCTTCCAATCAATTGCCAAATGAACCTAAAGAATAAAGAGAAACCAATTCCTTAAGTATTACGACTTGCTTCCAATCAATGGTTTAAAGATCTAAAAGAATAAATGGAAACCAATTCCTTAAGGATTAAGACTTGCTTCCAATCAATGGCCAAATGAACTTAAAGAATTAAGAGAAACCAATTCCCTAAGGATTAAGACTTGCTTCCAATTAATTGCCAAATGAACGTAAAGAGCAAACAGGCTTGCTTCCAATCAATGGCCAAATGAACTTAAAGAATAAAGAGAAACCAATTCCTTACGGATTAAGAGTTGCTTCCAATCAATTGCCAAATGAACCTAAAGAATAAAGAGAAACCAATTCCTTAAGTTTTACGACTTGCTTCCAATCAATGGCTTCAAGATCTAAAAGAATAAATGGAAACCAATTCCTTAAGGATTAAGACTTGCTTCCAATCAATGGCCAAATGAACTTAAAGAATAAAGTGAAACCAATTCCTTACGGATTAAGAGTTGGTTCCAATCAATTGCCAAATGAACCTAAAGAATAAAGAGAAACCAATTCCTTAAGTATTACGACTTGCTTCCAATCAATGGCTTAAAGATCTAAAAGAATAAATGGAAACCAATTCCTTAAGGATTAAGACTTGCTTCCAATCAATGGCCAAATGAACTTAAAGAATAAAGAGAACCCAATTCCTTAAGGATTAAGACTTGCTTCCAATCAATTGCCAAATGAACGTAAAGAGTAAACAGACTTGCTTCCAATCAATGACCAAATGAACTTAAAGAATAAAGAGAAACCAATTCCTTATGGATTAAGACTTGCTTCCAATCAATGGCCAAATGACATTAAAGACTAAAGAGACTTGCTTCCAATCAACGGCCAAAAGAGATTAAAGAATAAAGAGAAACCAATTCCTTAAGGATTAAGACTTGCTTCCAATCAATTCCCAAATGAACCTAAAGAATAATGAGAAACCAATTCCTTAATTATTACGACTTGCTTCGAATCAACGGCTTAAAGATCTAAAAGAATAAATGGAAACCAATACCTTAAGGATTAAGACTTGCTTCCAATCAATGGCCAAATGAACCTAAAGAATAAAGAGAAACCAATTCCTTAAGGATCAAGACTTGCTTCCAATTAATGGCTTAAAGAACTAAAAGAATAAATGGAAACCAATTCCTTAAGTATTAAGACTTGCTTCCAATCAATGGCCAAATGAACTTAAAGAATAAAGAGAAACCAATTCCTTAAGGATTAAGACTTGCTTCCAATCAATGGCAAATCGAACGAAAAGAATAAATGGAATCCAATTCCTTAAGGATTAGGACTTGCTTCCAATCAACGGCCTAACGAACCTAAAGAATAATGAGAAACCAATTCCTTAAGTATTACGACTTGCTTCCAATCAATGGCCAAATGAACTTAAAGAATAAAGAGAAACCAATTCCTTAAGGATTAAGACTTGCTTCCAATTAATTGCCAAATGAACGTAAAGAGTAAACAGACTTGCTTCCAATGAATGGCCAAATGAACATAAAGAATAAAGAGAAACCAATTCCTTACGGATTAAGACTTGCTTCCAATCAATTGCCAAATGAACCTAAAGAATAAAGAGAAACCAATTCCTTAAGTATTACGACTTGCTTCCAATCAATGGTTTAAAGATCTAAAAGAATAAATGGAAACCAATTCCTTAAGGATTAAGACTTGCTTCCAATCAATGGCCAAATGAACTTAAAGAATTAAGAGAAACCAATTCCCTAAGGATTAAGACTTGCTTCCAATTAATTGCCAAATGAACGTAAAGAGCAAACAGGCTTGCTTCCAATCAATGGCCAAATGAACTTAAAGAATAAAGAGAAACCAATTCCTTACGGATTAAGAGTTGCTTCCAATCAATTGCCAAATGAACCTAAAGAATAAAGAGAAACCAATTCCTTAAGTATTACGACTTGCTTCCAATCAATGGCTTAAAGATCTAAAAGAATAAATGGAAACCAATTCCTTAAGGATTAAGACTTGCTTCCAATCAATGGCCAAATGAACTTAAAGAATAAAGAGAAACCAATTCCTTAAGGATTAAGACTTGCTTCCAATCAATGGCAAATCGAACTAAAAGAATAAATGGAATCCAATTCCTTAAGGATTAGGACTTGCTTCCAATCAATGGCCTAACGAACCTAAAGAATAATGAGAAACCAATTCCTTAAGTATTACGACTTGCTTCCAATCAATGGCCAAATGAACTTAAAGAATAAAGAGAAACCAATTCCTTAAGGATTAAGACTTGCTTCCAATTAATTGCCAAATGAACGTAAAGAGTAAACAGACTTGCTTCCGATCAATGGCCAAATGAACTTAAAGAATAAAGAGAAACCAATTCCTTAAGGATTAAGACTTGCTTCCAATTAATTGCCAAATGAACGTAAAGAGTAAACAGACTTGCTTCCAATCAATGGCCAAATGAACTTAAAGAATAAAGAGAAACCAATTCCTTATGGATTAAGACTTGCTTCCAATCAATTGCCAAATGAACCTAAAGAATAAAGAGAAACCAATTCCTTAAGTATTACGACTTGCTTCCAATCAATGGCTTAAAGATCTAAAAGAATAAATGGAAACCAATTCCTTAAGGATTAAGACTTGCTTCCAATCAATGGCCAAATGAACTTAAAGAATAAAGAGAAACCAATTTCTTACGGATTATGAGTTGCTTCCAATCAATTGCCAAATGAACCTAAAGAATAAAGAGAAACCAATTCCTTATGTATTACGACTTGCTTCCAATCAATGGCTTAAAGATCTAAAAGAATAAATGGCAACCAATTCCTTAAGGATTAAGACTTGCTTCCAATCAATGGCCAAATGAACTTAAAGAATAAAGAGAAACCAATTCCTTAAGGATTAAGACTTGCTTCCAATCAATTGACAAATGAACGTACAGAGTAAACAGACTTGCTTCCAATCAATGACCAAATGAACTTAAAGAATAAAGAGAAACCAATTCCTTATGGATTAAGACTTGCTTCCAATCAATGGCCAAATGACATTAAAGACTAAAGAGACTTGCTTCCAATCAACGGCCAAAAGAGATTAAAGAATAAAGAGAAACCAATTCCTTACGGATTAAGACTTGCTTCCAATCAATTGCCAAATGAACCTAAAGAATAAAGAGAAACCAATTCCTTAAGTATTACGACTTGCTTCCAATCAATGGTTTAAAGATCTAAAAGAATAAATGGAAACCAATTCCTTAAGGATTAAGACTTGCTTCCAATCAATGGCCAAATGAACTTAAAGAATTAAGAGAAACCAATTCCCTAAGGATTAAGACTTGCTTCCAATTAATTGCCAAATGAACGTAAAGAGTAAACAGACTTGCTTCCAATCAATGGCCAAATGAACTTAAAGAATAAAGAGAAACCAATTCCTTATGGATTAAGACTTGCTTCCAATCAATTGCCAAATGAACCTAAAGAATAAAGAGAAACCAATTCCTTAAGTATTACGACTTGCTTCCAATCAATGGCTTAAAGATCTAAAAGAATAAATGGAAACCAATTCCTTAAGGATTAAGACTTGCTTCCAATCAATGGCCAAATGAACTTAAAGAATAAAGAGAAACCAATTTCTTACGGATTAAGAGTTGCTTCCAATCAATTGCCAAATGAACCTAAAGAATAAAGAGAAACCAATTCCTTATGTATTACGACTTGCTTCCACTCAATGGCTTAAAGATCTAAAAGAATAAATGGCAACCAATTCCTTACGAATTAAGACTTGCTTCCAATCAATGGCCAAATGAACTTACAGAATAAAGAGAAACGAATTCCTTAAGGATTATGACTTGCTTCCAATCAATTGCCAACTGAACGTAAAGAGTAAACTGACTAGCTTCCAATCAATGGCCAAATGAACTTAAAGAATAAAGAGAAACCAATTTCTTACGGATTAAGAGTTGCTTCCAATCAATTTCCAAATGAACCTAAAGAATAAAGAGAAACCAATTCCTTAAGTTTTACGACTTGCTTCCAATCAATGGCTTCAAGATCTAAAAGAATAAATGGAAACCAATTCCTTAAGGATTAAGACTTGCTTCCAATCAATGGCCAAATGAACTTAAAGAATAAAGAGAAACCAATTTCTTACGGATTAAGAGTTGCTTCCAATCAATTGCCAAATGAACCTAAAGAATAAAGAGAAACCAATTCCTTATGTATTACGACTTGCTTCCAATCAATGGCTTAAAGATCTAAAAGAATAAATGGCAACCAATTCCTTAAGGATTAAGACTTGCTTGCAATCAATGGCCAAATGAACTTAAAGAATAAAGAGAAACCAATTCCTTAAGGATTAAGACTTGCTTCCAATCAATTGACAAATGAACGTACAGAGTAAACAGACTTGCTTCCAATCAATAACCAAATGAACTTAAAGAATAAAGAGAAACCAATTCCTTATGGATTAAGACTTGCTTCCAATCAATGGCCAAATGACATTAAAGACTAAAGAGACTTGCTTCCAATCAACGGCCAAATGACATTAAAGAATAAAGAGAAACCAATTCCTTAAGGATTAAGACTTGCCTCCAATCAATGCCCAAATGAACCTAAAGAATAAAGAGAAACAAATTCCTTAAGGATTAAGACTTGCTTCCAATCAATGGCTTAAAGATCTAAAAGAATAAATGGAAACCAATTCCTTAAGTATTAAGACTTGCTTCCAATCAATGGCCAAATGAACTTAAAGAATAAAGAGAAACCAATTCCTTAAGGATTAAGACTTGCTTCCAATCAATGGCAAATCGAACGAAAAGAATAAATGGAATCCAATTCCTTAAGGATTAGGACTTGCTTCCAATCAATGGCCTAACGAACCTAAAGAATAATGAGAAACCAATTCCTTAAGTATTACGACTTGCTTCCAATCAATGGCTTAAAGATCTAAAAGAATAAATGGAAACCAATTCCTTAAGGATTAAGACTTGCTTCCAATTAATGGCCAAATGAACTTAAAGAATAAAGAGAAACCAATTCCCTATGGATTAAGACTTGCTTCCAATTAATTGCCAAATGAACGTAAAGAGTAAACAGACTTGCTTCCAATCAATGGCCAAATGAACTTAAAGAATAAAGAGAAACCAATTCCTTACGGATTAAGACTTGCTTCCAATCAATTGCCAAATGAACCTAAAGAATAAAGAGAAACCAATTCCTTAAGTATTACGACTTGCTTCCAATCAATGGCTTAAAGATCTACAAGAATAAATGGAAATCAATTCCTTAAGGATTAAGAGTTGCTTCCAATCAATGGCCAAATGAACCTAAAGAATAATGAGAAACCAATTTCTTACGGATTAAGAGTTGCTTCCAATCAATTGCCAAATGAACCTAAAGAATAAAGAGAAACCAATTCCTTATGTATTACGACTTGCTTCCAATCAATGGCTTAAAGATCTAAAAGAATAAATGGCAACCAATTCCTTAAGCATTAAGGCTTGCTTCCAATCAATGGCCAAATGAACTTAAAGAATAAAGAGAAACCAATTCCTTAAGGATTAAGACTTGCTTCCAATCAATTGCCAAATGAACGTAAAGAGTAAACAGACTTGCTTCCAATCAATGACCAAATGAACTTAAAGAACAAAGAGAAACCAATTCCTTATGGATTAAGACTTCCTTCCAATCAATGGCAAAATGACATTAAAGAATAAAGAAACTTGCTTCCAATCAACGGCCAAATGACATTAAAGAATAAATGGAAACTAATTCCTTAAGGATTAAGACTTGCTTCCAATCAATAGCTTAAAGAACTAAAAGAATAAATGGAAACCAATTCCTTAAGTATTAAGACTTGCTTCCAATCAATGGCCAAATGAACTTAAAGAATAATGAGAAATCAATTCCTTAAGTATTACGACTTGCTCCCAATCAATGGCCAAATGAACTTAAAGAATAAAGAGAAACCAATTCCTTAAGGATTAAGACTTGCTTCCAATTAATTGCCAAATGAACGTAAAGAGTAAACAGACTTGCTTCCAATCAATGGCCAAATGAACTTAAAGAATAAAGAGAAACCAATTCCTTACGGATTAAGACTTGCTTCCAATCAATTGCCAAATGAACCTAAAGAATAAAGAGAAACCAATTCCTTAAGTATTACGACTTGCTTCCAATCAATGGCTTAAAGATCTAAAAGAATAAATGGAAACCAATTCCTTAAGGATTAAGACTTGCTTCCAATCAATAGCCAAATGAACCTAAAGAATAATGAGAAACCAATTCCTTAAGTATTACGACTTGCTTCCAATCAACGGCTTAAAGATCTAAAAGAATAAATGGAAACCAATTCCTTAAGGATTAAGACTTGCTTCCAATCAATGGCCAAATGAACTTAAAGAATAAAGAGGAACCAATTCCTTAAGGATTAAGACTTGCTTCCAATCAATGGCAAATCGAACTAAAAGAATAAATGGAATCCAATTCCTTAAGGATTAGGACTTGCTTCCAATCAATGGCCAAATGAACCTAAAAAATAATGAGAAACCAATTCGTCCAATCAATGGCCAAATGAACTTAATGAATAAAGAGAAACCAATTCCTTAAGGATGAAGACTTGCTTCCAATTAATTGCCAAATGAACGTAAAGAGTAAACACACTTGCTTCCAATCAATGGCCAAATGAACTTAAAGAATAAAGAGAAACCAATTCCTTACGGATTAAGACTTGCTTCCAATCAATTGCCAATTGAACCTAAAGAATAAAGAGAAACCAACTCCTTAAGTATTACGACTTGCTTCCAATCAATGGCTTAAAGATCTAAAAGAATAAATGGAAATCAATTCCTTAAGGATTAAGAGTTGCTTCCAATCAATGGCCAAATGAACCTAAAGAATAATGAGAAACAAATTTCTTACGGATTAAGAGTTGCTTCCAATCAATTGCCAAATGAACCTAAAGAATAAAGAGAAACCAATTCCTTATGTATTACGACTTGCTTCCAATCAATGGCTTAAAGATCTAAAAGAATAAATGGCAACCAATTCCTTAAGCATTAAGGCTTGCTTCCAATCAATGGCCAAATGAACTTAAAGAATAAAGAGAAACCAATTCCTTAAGGATTAAGACTTGCTTCCAATCAATTGCCAAATGAACGTAAAGAGTAAACAGACTTGCTTCCAATCAATGACCAAATGAACTTAAAGAACAAAGAGAAACCAATTCCTTATGGATTAAGACTTGCTTCCAATCAATGGCAAAATGACATTAAAGAATAAAGAAACTTGCTTCCAATCAACGGCCAAATGACATTAAAGAATAAAGAGAAACCAATTCCTTAAGGATTAAGACTTGCTTCCAATCAATAGCTTAAAGAACTAAAAGAATAAATGGAAACCAATTCCTTAAGTGTTAAGACTTGCTTCCAATCAATGGCCAAATGAACTTAAAGAATAATGAGAAACCAATTCCTTAAGTATTACGACTTGCTCCCAATCAATGGCCAAATGAACTTAAAGAATAAAGAGAAACCAATTCCTTAAGGATTAAGACTTGCTTCCAATTAATTGCCAAATGAACGTAAAGAGTAAACAGACTTGCTTCCAATCAATGGCCAAATGAACTTAAAGAATAAGGAGAAACCAATTCCTTACGGATTAAGACTTGCTTCCAATCAATTGCCAAATGAACCTAAAGAATAAAGAGAAACCAATTCCTTAAGTATTACGACTTGCTTCCAATCAATGGCTTAAAGATCTAAAAAAATAAATGGAAACCAATTCCTTAAGGATTAAGACTTGCTTCCAATCAATAGCCAAATGAACCTAAAGAATAATGAGAAACCAATTCCTTAAGTATTACGACTTGCTTCCAATCAACGGCTTAAAGATCTAAAAGAATAAATGGAAACCAATTCCTTAAGGATTAAGACTTGCTTCCAATCAATGGCCAAATGAACTTAAAGAATAAAGAGGAACCAATTCCTTAAGGATTAAGACTTGCTTCCAATCAATGGCAAATCGAACTAAAAGAATAAATGGAATCCAATTCCTTAAGGATTAGGACTTGCTTCCAATCAATGGCCAAATGAACCTAAAGAATAATGAGAAACCAATTCGTCCAATCAATGGCCAAATGAACTTAATGAATAAAGAGAAACCAATTCCTTAAGGATTAAGACTTGCTTCCAATTAATTGCCAAATGAACGTAAAGAGTAAACACACTTGCTTCCAATCAATGGCCAAATGAACTTAAAGAATAAAGAGAAACCAATTCCTTACGGATTAAGACTTGCTTCCAATCAATTGCCAAATGAACCTAAAGAATAAAGAGAAACCAATTCCTTAAGTATTACGACTTGCTTCCAATCAATGGCTTAAAGATTTAAAAGAATAAATGGAAACCAATTCCTTAAGGATTAAGACTTGCTTCCAATCAACGGCCAAATGACATTAAAGAATAAAGAGAAACCAATTCCTTAAGGATTAAGACTTGCTTCCAATCAATGCCGAAATGAACCTAAAGAATAAAGAGAAACCAATTCCTTAAGGATTAAGACTTGCTTCCAATCAATGGCTGAAAGAACGAAAAGAATAAATGGAAATCAATTCCTTAAGTATTAAGACTTGCTTCTAATCAATGGCCAAATAAACTTAAAGAATAAAGAGAAACCAATTCCTTAAGGATTAAGACTTGCTTCCAATCAATGGCTAAATGACATTAAAGAATAAAGAGACTTGCTTCCAATCAACGGCCAAATGACATTAAAGAATAAAGAGAAACCAATTCCTTAAGGATTAAGACTTGCTTCCAATCAATAGCTTAAAGAACTAAAAGAATAAATGGCAACCAATTCCTTAAGTATTAAGACTTGCTTCCAATCAATGGCCAAATGAACTTAAAGAATAAAGAGAAACCAATTCCTTAAGTATTAAGACTTGCTTCCAATCAATGGCAAATCGAACTAAAAGAATAAATGGAATCCAATTCCTAAAGGATTAGGACTTGCTTCCAATCAATGGCCAAATGAACCTAAAGAATAATGAGAAACCAATTCCTTAAGTATTACGACTTGCTTCCAATCACTGGCCAAATAAACTTAAAGAAAAAAGAGAAACCAAATTCTTAAGGATTAAGAGTTGCTTCCAATCAATAGCTTAAAGAACTAAAAGAATAAATGGAAACCAATTCCTTAAGTATTACGACTTGCTCCCAATCAATGGCCAAATGAACTTAAAGAATAAAGAGAAACAATTTCCTTACGGATTAAGACTTGCTTCCAATCAATTGCCAAATGAACCTAAAGAATAAAGAGAAACCAATTCCTTAAGTATTACGACTTGCTTCCAATCAATGGCTTAAAGATCTAAAAAAATAAATGGAAACCAATTCCTTAAGGATTAAGACTTGCTTCCAATCAATAGCCAAATGAACCTAAAGAATAATGAGAAACCAATTCCTTAAGTATTACGACTTGCTTCCAATCAACGGCTTAAAGATCTAAAAGAATAAATGGAAACCAATTCCTTAAGGATTAAGACTTGCTTCCAATCAATGGCCAAATGAACTTAAAGAATAAAGAGGAACCAATTCCTTAAGGATTAAGACTTGCTTCCAATCAATGGCAAATCGAACTAAAAGAATAAATGGAATCCAATTCCTTAAGGATTAGGACTTGCTTCCAATCAATGGCCAAATGAACCTAAAGAATAATGAGAAACCAATTCGTCCAATCAATGGCCAAATGAACTTAATGAATAAAGAGAAACCAATTCCTTAAGGATTAAGACTTGCTTCCAATTAATTGCCAAATGAACGTAAAGAGTAAACACACTTGCTTCCAATCAATGGCCAAATGAACTTAAAGGATAAAGAGAAACCAATTCCTTACGGATTAAGACTTGCTTCCAATCAATTGCCAAATGAACGTAAAGAGTAAACAGACTTGCTTCCAATCAATGACGAAATGAACTTAAAGAATAAAGAGAAACCAATTCCTTAAGGATTAAGACTTGCCTCCAATCAATGGCAAATCGAACTAAAAGAATAAATGGAATCCAATTCCTTAAGGAATAGGACTTGCTTCCAATCAATGGCCAAATGAACCAATAGAATAATGAGAAACCAATTCCTTAAGCATTACGACTTGCTCCCAATCAATGGCCAAATGAACTTAAAGAATAAAGAGAAACCAATTCCTTAAGGATTAAGATTTGCTTCCAATTAATTGCCAATTGAACGTAAAGGGTAAACAGACTTGCTTCCAATCAATGGCCAAATGAACTTAAAGGATAAAGAGAAACCAATTCCTTACGGATTAAGACTTGCTTCCAATCAATTGCCAAATGAACCTAAAGAATAAAGAGAAACCAATTCCTTAAGTATTACGACTTGCTTCCAATCAATGGCTTAAAGATCTAAAAGAATAAATGGAAGCCAATTCCTTAAGGATTACGACTTGCTTCCAATCAATGGCCAAATGAACTTAACGAATAAAGAGAAACCAATTCCTTAAGGATTAAGACTTGCCTCCAATTAATTGCCAAATGAACGTAAAGAGTAAACAGACTTGCTTCCAATCAATGGCCAAATGAACTTAAAGAATAAAGAGAAACCAATTCCTTACGGATTAAGACTTGCTTCAAATCAATTGCCAAATGAATGTAAAGAATAAAGAGAAACCAATTCCTTAAGTATTACGACTTGCTTCCAATCAATTGCCAAATGAACGTAAAGAGTAAACAGACTTGCTTCCAATCAATGACCAAATGAACTTAAAGAATATAGAGAAACCAATTCCTTATGGATTAAGACTTGCTTCCAATCAATGGCCAAATGACATTAAAGAATAAAGAGACTTGCTTCCAATCAACGGCCAAATGACATTAAAGAATAAAGAGAAACCAATTCCTTAAGGATTAAGACTTGCTTCCAATCAACGCCCATATGAACCTAAAGAATAAAGAGAAACCAATTCCTTAAGGATTAAGACTTGCTTCCAATCAATGGCTTAAAGAACTAAAAGAATAAATGGAAACCAATTCCTTAAGTATTAAGACTTGCTTCCAATCAATGGCCAAATGAACTTAAAGAATAAAGAGAAACCAATTCTTTAAGGATTAAGACTTGCTTCCAATCAATGGCAAATCGAACTAAAAGAATAAATGGAATCCAATTCCTTAAGGATTAGGACTTGCTTCCAATCAATGGCCAAATGAAATTGAAGAATAAAGAGAAACCAATTCCTTAAGGATTAAGACTTGCTTTCAATTAATTGCCAAATGAACGTAAAGAGTAAACAGACTTGCTTCCAATCAATTGCCAAATGAACTTAAAGGATAAAGAGAAACCAATTCCTTACGGATTAAGACTTGCTTCCAATCAATTGCCAAATGAACCTAAAGAATAAAGAGAAACCAATTCCTTAAGTATTACGACTTGCTTCCAATCAATGGCTTAAAGATCTAAAAGAATAAATGGAAACCAATTCCTTAAGGATTAAGACTTGCATCCAATCAATGGCCAAATGAACTTAAAGAATAAAGAGAAACCAATTTCTTACGGATTAAGAGTTGCTTCCAATCAATTGCCAACTGAACCTAAAGAATAAAGAGAAACCAATTCCTTAAGGATTAAGACTTGCTTCCAATCAATGCCCAAATGAACCTAAAGAATAAAGAGAAACCAATTCCTTAAGTGTTACGACTTGCTTCCAATCAATGGCTTAAAGATCTGAAAGAATAAATGGAAACCAATTCCTTAAGGATTAAGACTTGCTTCCAATCAATGGCCAAATGAACTTAAAGAATAAAGAGAAACCAATTCCTTAAGGATTAAGACTTGCTTCCAATCAATTGCCAAATGACCATAAAAAATAAAGAGAAGCCAATTCCTTAAGTATTACGACTTGCTTCCAATCAATGACTTAAAGAAATAAAAGAATAAATGGAAACCAATTCCTTAAGGATTAAGACTTGCTTCCAATCAATGGCCAAATGAACTTAAAGAATAAAGAGAAACCAATTCCTTAAGGATTAAGACTTGCTTCCAATCAATTGCCAAATGAACGTAAAGAGTAAACAGACTTGCTTCCAATCAATGACCAAATGAACTTAAAGAATAAAGAGAAACCAATTCCTTATGGATTAAGACTTGCTTCCAATCAGTGGCCAAATGAACGTAAAGAGTAAACAGACTTGCTTCCAATCAATGGCCAAATGAACTAAAAGAATAAAGAGAAACCAATTCCTTACGGATTAAGAGTTGCTTCCAATCAATTGCCAAATGAACCTAAAGAATAATGAGAAACCAATTCCTTAAGTATTACGACTTGCTTCCAATCAATGGCTTAAACATCTAAAAGAATAAATGGAAACCAATTCCTTAAGGATTAAGACTTGCTTCCAATCAATGGCCAAATGAACTTAAAGAATAAAGAGAAACCAATTCCTTAAGGATTAAGACTTGCTTCCAACCAATTGCCAAATGACCATAAAAAATAAAGAGAAGCCAATTCCTTAAGTATTACGACTTGCTTCCAATCAATGGCTTAAAGAAATAAAAGAATAAATGGAAACCAATTCCTTAAGGATTAAGACTTGCTTCCAATCAATGGCCAAATGAACTTAAAGAATAAAGAGAAACCAATTCCTTAGGGATTAAGACTTGCTTCCAATCAATGGCCAAATGAACTTAAAGAATAAAGAGAAACCAATTCCTTAAGGATTAAGACTTGCTTCCAATCAATTGCCAAATGAACGTAAAGAGTAAACAGACTTGCTTCCAATCAATGACCAAATGAACTTAAAGAATAAAGAGAAACCAATTCCTTATGGATTAAGACTTGCTTCCAATCAATGGCCAAATGACATTAAAGAATAAAGAGACTTGCTTCCAATCAACGGCCAAATGACATTAAAGAATAAAGAGAAACCAATTCCTTAAGGATTAAGACTTGCTTCCAATCAATGGCTTAAAGAACTAAAAGAATAAATGAAAACCAATTCCTTAAGTATTAAGACTTGCTTCCAATCAATGGCCAAATGAACTTAAAGAATAAAGAGAAATCAATTCCTTAAGGATTAAGACTTGCTTCCAATCAATGGCCAAATGAACCTAAAGAATAAAGAGAAACCAATTCCTTAAGTATTACGACTTGCTTCCAATCAATGGCTTAAAGATCTAAAAGAATAAATGGAAGCCAATTCCTTAAGGATTACGACTTGCTTCCAATCAATGGCCAAATGAACTTAACGAATAAAGAGAAACCAATTCCTTAAGGATTAAGACTTGCTTTCAATTAATTGCCAAATGAACGTAAAGAGTAAACAGACTTGCTTCCAATCAATGGCCAAATGAACTTAAAGAATAAAGAGAAACCAATTCCTTACGGATTAAGACTTGCTTCAAATCAATTGCCAAATGAATGTAAAGAATAAAGAGAAACCAATTCCTTAAGTATTACGACTTGCTTCCAATCAATTGCCAAATGAACGTAAAGAGTAAACAGACTTGCTTTCAATCAATGACCAAATGAACTTAAAGAATATAGAGAAACCAATTCCTTATGGATTAAGACTTGCTTCCAATCAATGGCCAAATGACATTAAAGAATAAAGAGACTTGCTTCCAATCAACGGCCAAATGACATTAAAGAATAAAGAGAAACCAATTCCTTAAGGATTAAGACTTGCTTCCAATCAATGCCCATATGAACCTAAAGAATAAAGAGAAACCAATTCCTTAAGGATTAAGACTTGCTTCCAATCAATGGCTTAAAGAACTAAAAGAATAAATGGAAACCAATTCCTTAAGTATTAAGACTTGCTTCCAATCAATGGCTGAAAGAACTAAAAGAATAAATGGAAACCAATTCCTTAAGTATTACGACCTGCTTCCAATCAATGGCCAAATGAACTTAAAGAATAAAGAGAAACCAATTCCTTAAGGATTAAGACTTGCTTCCAATCAATGGCAAATCGAACTAAAAGAATAAATGGAATCCAATTGCTTAAGGATTAGGACTTGCTTCCAATCAATGGCCAAATGAACCTAAAGAATAATGAGAAACCAATTCCTTAAGTATTATGACTTACTTCCAATCAATGGCCAAATGAACTTAAAAAATAAAGAGAAACCAATTCCTTAAGGATTAAGACTTGCTTTCAATTAATTGCCAGATGAACGTAAAGAGTAAACAGACTTGCTTCCAATCAATGGCCAAATGAACTTAAAGGATAAAGAGAAACCAATTCCTTACGGATTAAGACTTGCTTCCAATCAATTGCCAAATGAACCCAAAGAATAAAGAGAAACCAATTCCTTAAGTATTACGACTTGCTTCCAATCAATGGCTTAAAGATCTAAAAGAATAAATGGAAACCAATTCCTTAAGGATTAAGACTTGCTTCCAATCAATGGCCAAATGAACTTAAAGAATAAAGAGAAACCAATTTCTTACGGATTAAGAGTTGCTTCTAATCAATTGCCAAATGAACCTAAAGAATAAAGAGAAACCAATTCCTTATGTATTACGACTTGCTTCCACTCAATGGCTTACAAATCTAAAAGAATAAATGGCAACCAATTCCTTAAGGATTAAGACTTGCTTCCAATCAATGGCCAAATGAACTTAAAGAATAAAGAGAAACCAATTCCTTAAGGATTAAGACTTGCTTCCAATCAATTGCCAAATGAACCTAAAGAATAAAGAGAAACCAATTCCTTAAGTATTACGACTTGCTTCCAATCAATGACCAAATGAACTTAAAGAATAAAGAGAAACCAATTCCTTATGGATTAAGACTTGCTTCCAATCAGTGGCCAAATGAACGTAAAGAGTAAACAGACTTGCTTCCAATCAATGGCCAAATGAACTAAAAGAATAAAGAGAAACCAATTCCTTACGGATTAAGACTTGCTTCCAATCAATTGCCAAATGAACCTAAAGAATAATGAGAAACCAATTCCTTAGGTATTACGACTTGCTTCCAATCAATGGCTTAAACATCTAAAAGAATAAATGGAAACCAATTCCTTAAGGATTAAGACTTGCTTCCAATCAATGGCCAAATGAACTTAAAGAATAAAGAGAAACCAATTCCTTAAGGATTAAGACTTGCTTCAAATCAATTGCCAAATGACCATAAAAAATAAAGAGAAGCCAATTCCTTAAGTATTACGACTTGCTTCCAATCAATGGCTTAAAGAAATAAAAGAATAAATGGAAACCAATTCCTTAAGGATTAAGACTTGCTTCCAATCAATGGCCAAATGAACTTAAAGAATAAAGAGAAACCAATTCCTTAAGGATTAAGATTTGCTTCCAATCAATTGCCAAATGAACGTAAAGAATAAACAGACTTGCTTCCAATCAATGACCAAATGAACTTAAAGAATAAAGAGAAACCAATTGCTTATGGATTAAGACTTGCTTCCAATCAATGGCCAAATGACATTAAAGAATAAAGAGACTTGCTTCCAATCAACGGCCAAATGACATTAAAGAATAAAGAGAAACCAATTCCTTAAGGATTAAGACTTGCTTCCAATCAATGCCCAAATGAACCTAAAGAATAAAGAGAAACCAATTCCTTAAGGATTAAGACTTGCTTCCAATCAATGGCTTAAAGAACTAAAAGAATAAATGAAAACCAATTCCTTAAGTATTAAGACTTGCTTCCAATCAATGGCCAATTGAACTTAAAGAATAAAGAGAAACCAATTCCTTAAGGATTAAGACTTGCTTCCAATCAATGGCCAAATGAACCTAAAGAATAAAGAGAAACCAATTCCTTATGTATTATGACTTGCTTCCAATCAACGGCTTAAAGATCTAAAAGAATAAATGGCAACCAATTCCTTAAGGATCAAGACTTGCTTCCAATCAATGGCCAAATGAACTTAAAGAATAAAGAGAAACCAATTCCTTAAGGATTAAGACTTGCTTCCAATCAATTGCCAAATGAACGTAAAGAGTAAACAGACTTGCTTCCAATCAATGACGAAATGAACTTAAAGAATAAAGAGAAACCAATTCCTTAAGGATTAAGACTTGCTTCCAATCAATGGCAAATCGAACTAAAAGAATAAATGGAATCCAATTCCTTAAGGAATAGGACTTGCTTCCAATCAATGGCCAAATGAACCTAAAGAATAATGAGAAACCAATTCCTTAAGTATTACGACTTGCTCCCAATCAATGGCCAAATGAACTTAAAGAATAAAAAGAAACCAATTCCTTAAGGATTAAGATTTGCTTCCAATTAATTGCCAAATGAACGTAAAGAGTAAACAGACTTGCTTCCAATCAATGGCCAAATGAACTTAAAGAATAAAGAGAAACCAATTCCTTACGGATTAAGACTTGCTTCCAATCAATTGCCAAATGAACCTAAAGAATAAAGAGAAACCGATTCCTTAAGTATTACGACTTGCTTCCAATCAATGGCTTAAAGATCTAAAAGAATAAATGGAAGCCAATTCCTTAAGGATTAAGACTTGCTTCCAATCAATGGCCAAATGAACTTAAAGAATAAAGAGAAACCAATTCCTTAAGGATTAAGACTTGCTTCCAATTAATTGCCAAATGAACGTAAAGAGTAAACAGACTTGCTTCCAATCAATGGCTAAATGAACTTAAAGAATAAAGAGAAACCAATTCCTTACGGATTAAGACTTGCTTCAAATCAATTGCCAAATGAATGTAAAGAATAAAGAGAAACCAATTCCTTAAGTATTACGACTTGCTTCCAATCAATTGCCAAATGAACGTAAAGAGTAAACAGACTTGTTTCCAATCAATGACCAAATGAACTTAAAGAATATAGAGAAACCAATTCCTTATGGATTAAGACTTGCTTCCAATCAATGGCCAAATGACATTAAAGAATAAAGAGACTTGCTTCCAATCAACGGCCAAATGACATTAAAGAATAAAGAGAAACCAATTCCTTAAGGATTAAGACTTGCTTCCAATCAACGCCCATATGAACCTAAAGAATAAAGAGAAACCAATTCCTTAAGGATTAAGACTTGCTTCCAATCAATGGCTTAAAGAACTAAAAGAATAAATGGAAACCAATTCCGTAAGTATTAAGACTTGCTTCCAATCAATGGCCAAATGAACTTAAAGAATAAAGAGAAACCAATTCTTTAAGGATTAAGACTTGCTTCCAATCAATTGCCAAATGAACCTAAAGAATAAAGAGAAACCAATTCCTTAAGGATTAAGACTTGCTTCCAATTAATTGCCAAATGAACGTAAAGGACAAAGAGAAACCTATTCCTTAAATATTAAGACTTGCTTCCAATCAATGGCCAAATGAACTTAAAGAATAAAGAGAAACCAATTCCTTAAGGATTAAGACTTGCTTTCAATTAATTGCCAAATGAACGTAAAGAGTAAACAGACTTGCTTCCAATCAATTGCCAAATGAACTTAAAGAATAAAGAGAAACCAATTCCTTAAGGATTAAGACTTGCTTCCAATCAATGGCAAACGAACTAAAAGAATAAATGGAATCCAATTCCTTAAGGATTAGGACTTGCTTCCAATCAATGGCCAAATGAACCTAAAGAATAATGAGAAACCAATTCCTTAAGTATTATGACTTGCTTCCAATCAATGGCCAAATGAACTTAAAAAATAAAGAGAAACCAATTCCTTAAGGATTAAGACTTGCTTTCAATTAATTGCCAGATGAACGTAAAGAGTAAACAGACTTGCTTCCAATCAATGGCCAAATGAACTTAAAGAATAAAGAGAAACCAATTCCTTACGGATTAAGACTTGCTTCCAATCAATTGCCAAATGAACCTAAAGAATAAAGAGAAACCAATTCCTTAAGTATTACGACTTGCTTCCAATCAATGGCTTAAAGATCTAAAAGAATAAATGGAAACCAATTCCTTAAGGATTAAGACTTGCTTCCAATCAATGGCCAAATGAACTAAAAGAATAAAGAGAAACCAATTCCTTACGGATTAAGAGTTGCCTCCAATCAATTGCCAAATGAACCTAAAGAATAATGAGAAACCAATTCCTTTAGTATTACGACTTGCTTCCAATCAATGGCTTAAAGAACTAAAAGAATAAATGAAAACCAATTCCTTAAGTATTAAGACTTGCTTCCAATCAATGGCCAAATAAACTTAAAGAATAAAGAGAAATCAATTCCTTAAGGATTAAGACTTGCTTCCAATCAATGGCCAAATGAACCTAAAGAATAAAGAGAAACCAATTCCTTAAGTATTACGATTTGCTTCCAATCAATGGCTTAAAGATCTAAAAGAATAAATGGAAGCCAATTCCTTAAGGATTACGACTTGCTTCCAATCAATGGCCAAATGAACTTAACGAATAAAGAGAAACCAATTCCTTAAGGATTAAGACTTGCTTTCAATTAATTGCCAAATGAACGTAAAGAGTAAACAGACTTGCTTCCAATCAATGGCCAAATGAACTTAAAGAATAAAGAGAAACCAATTCCTTACGGATTAAGACTTGCTTCAAATCAATTGCCAAATGAATGTAAAGAATAAAGAGAAACCAATTCCTTAAGTATTACGACTTGCTTCCAATCAATTGCCAAATGAACGTAAAGAGTAAACAGACTTGCTTTCAATCAATGACCAAATGAACTTAAAGAATATAGAGAAACCAATTCCTTATGGATTAAGACTTGCTTCCAATCAATGGCCAAATGACATTAAAGAATAAAGAGACTTGCTTCCAATCAACGGCCAAATGACATTAAAGAATAAAGAGAAACCAATTCCTTAAGGATTAAGACTTGCTTCCAATCAATGCCCATATGAACCTAAAGAATAAAGAGAAACCAATTCCTTAAGGATTAAGACTTGCTTCCAATCAATGGCTTAAAGAACTAAAAGAATAAATGGAAACCAATTCCTTAAGTATTAAGACTTGCTTCCAATCAATTGCAAAAGGAACTAAAAGAATAAATGGAAACCAATTCCTTAAGTATTACGACCTGCTTCCAATCAATGGCCAAATGAACTTAAAGAATAAAGAGAAACCAATTCCTTAAGGATTAAGACTTGCTTCCAATCAATGGCAAATCGAACTAAAAGAATAAATGGAATCCAATTCCTTAAGGATTAGGACTTGCTTCCAATCAATGGCCAAATGAACCTAAAGAATAATGAGAAACCAATTCCTTAAGTATTATGACTTACTTCCAATCAATGGCCAAATGAACTTAAAAAATAAAGAGAAACCAATTCCTTAAGGATTAAGACTTGCTTTCAATTAATTGCCAGATGAACGTAAAGAGTAAACAGACTTGCTTCCAATCAATGGCCAAATGAACTTAAAGGATAAAGAGAAACCAATTCCTTACGGATTAAGACTTGCTTCCAATCAATTGCCAAATGAACCTAAAGAATAAAGAGAAACCAATTCCTTAAGTATTACGACTTGCTTCCAATCAATGGCTTAAAGATCTAAAAGAATAAATGGAAACCAATTCCTTAAGGATTAAGACTTGCTTCCAATCAATGGCCAAATGAACTAAAAGAATAAAGAGAAACCAATTCCTTACGGATTAAGAGTTGCCTCCAATCAATTGCCAAATGAACCTAAAGAATAATGAGAAACCAATTCCTTTAGTATTACGACTTGCTTCCAATCAATGGCTTAAAGAACTAAAAGAATAAATGAAAACCAATTCCTTAAGTATTAAGACTTGCTTCCAATCAATGGCCAAATAAACTTAAAGAATAAAGAGAAATCAATTCCTTAAGGATTAAGACTTGCTTCCAATCAATGGCCAAATGAACCTAAAGAATAAAGAGAAACCAATTCCTTAAGTATTACGATTTGCTTCCAATCAATGGCTTAAAGATCTAAAAGAATAAATGGAAGCCAATTCCTTAAGGATTACGACTTGCTTCCAATCAATGGCCAAATGAACTTAACGAATAAAGAGAAACCAATTCCTTAAGGATTAAGACTTGCTTTCAATTAATTGCCAAATGAACTAAAAAGAATAAATGGCAACCAATTCCTTAATGATTAAGACTTGCTTCCAATCAATGGCCAAATGAACTTAAAGAATAAAGAGAAACCAATTCCTTACGGATTAAGACTTGCTTCAAATCAATTGCCAAATGAATGTAAAGAATAAAGAGAAACCAATTCCTTAAGTATTACGACTTGCTTCCAATCAATTGCCAAATGAACGTAAAGAGTAAACAGACTTGCTTCCAATCAATGACCAAATGAACTTAAAGAATAAAGAGAAACCAATTCCTTATGGATTAAGACTTGCTTCCAATCAATGGCCAAATGACATTAAAGAATAAAGAGACTTGCTTCCAATCAACGGCCAAATGACATTAAAGAATAAAGAGAAACCAATTCCTTAAGGATTAAGACTTGCTTCCAATCAATGGCTTAAAGAACTAAAAGAATAAATGAAAACCAATTCCTTAAGTATTAAGACTTGCTTCCAATCAATGGCCAAATGAACTTAAAGAATAAAGAGAAATCAATTCCTTAAGGATTAAGACTTGCTTCCAATCAATGGCCAAATGAACCTAAAGAATAAAGAGAAACCAATTCCTTAAGTATTACGATTTGCTTCCAATCAATGGCTTAAAGATCTAAAAGAATAAATGGAAGCCAATTCCTTAAGGATTACGACTTGCTTCCAATCAATGGCCAAATGAACTTAACGAATAAAGAGAAACTAATTCCTTAAGGATTAAGACTTGCTTTCAATTAATTGCCAAATGAATGTAAAGAGTAAACAGACTTGCTTCCAATCAATGGCCAAATGAACTTAAAGAATAAAGAGAAACCAATTCCTTACGGATTAAGACTTGCTTCAAATCAATTGCCAAATGAATGTAAAGAATAAAGAGAAACCAATTCCTTAAGTATTACGACTTGCTTCCAATCAATTGCCAAATGAACGTAAAGAGTAAACAGACTTGCTTTCAATCAATGACCAAATGAACTTAAAGAATATAGAGAAACCAATTCCTTATGGATTAAGACTTGCTTCCAATCAATGGCCAAATGACATTAAAGAATAAAGAGACTTGCTTCCAATCAACGGCCAAATGACATTAAAGAATAAAGAGAAACCAATTCCTTAAGGATTAAGACTTGCTTCCAATCAATGCCCATATGAACCTAAAGAATAAAGAGAAACCAATTCCTTAAGGATTAAGACTTGCTTCCAATCAATGGCTTAAAGAACTAAAAGAATAAATGGAAACCAATTCCTTAAGTATTAAGACTTGCTTCCAATCAATGGCCAAAAGAACTAAAAGAATAAATGGAAACCAATTCCTTAAGTATTACGACCTGCTTCCAATCAATGGCCAAATGAACTTAAAGAATAAAGAGAAACCAATTCCTTAAGGATTAAGACTTGCTTCCAATCAATGGCAAATCGAACTAAAAGAATAAATGGAATCCAATTCCTTAAGGATTAGGACTTGCTTCCAATCAATGGCCAAATGAACCTAAAGAATAATGAGAAACCAATTCCTTAAGTATTATGACTTACTTCCAATCAATGGCCAAATGAACTTAAAAAATAAAGAGAAACCAATTCCTTAAGGATTAAGACTTGCTTTCAATTAATTGCCAGATGAACGTAAAGAGTAAACAGACTTGCTTCCAATCAATGGCCAAATGAACTTAAAGGATAAAGAGAAACCAATTCCTTACGGATTAAGACTTGCTTCCAATCAATTGCCAAATGAACCTAAAGAATAAAGAGAAACCAATTCCTTAAGTATTACGACTTGCTTCCAATCAATGGCTTAAAGATCTAAAAGAATAAATGGAAACCAATTCCTTAAGGATTAAGACTTGCTTCCAATCAATGGCCAAATGAACTAAAAGAATAAAGAGAAACCAATTCCTTACGGATTAAGAGTTGCTTCCAATCAATTGCCAAATGAACCTAAAGAATAATGAGAAACCAATTCCTTTAGTATTACGACTTGCTTCCAATCAATGGCTTAAAGAACTAAAAGAATAAATGAAAACCAATTCCTTAAGTATTAAGACTTGCTTCCAATCAATGGCCAAATAAACTTAAAGAATAAAGAGAAATCAATTCCTTAAGGATTAAGACTTGCTTCCAATCAATGGCCAAATGAACCTAAAGAATAAAGAGAAACCAATTCCTTAAGTATTACGATTTGCTTCCAATCAATGGCTTAAAGATCTAAAAGAATAAATGGAAGCCAATTCCTTAAGGATTACGACTTGCTTCCAATCAATGGCCAAATGAACTTAACGAATAAAGAGAAACCAATTCCTTAAGGATTAAGACTTGCTTTCAATTAATTGCCAAATGAACGTAAAGAGTAATCAGACTTGCTTCCAATCAATGGCCAAATGAACTTAAAGAATAAAGAGAAACCAATTCCTTACGGATTAAGACTTGCTTCAAATCAATTGCCAAATGAATGTAAAGAATAAAGAGAAACCAATTCCTTAAGTATTACGACTTGCTTCCAATCAATTGCCAAATGAACGTAAAGAGTAAACAGACTTGCTTTCAATCAATGACCAAATGAACTTAAAGAATATAGAGAAACCAATTCCTTATGGATTAAGACTTGCTTCCAATCAATGGCCAAATGACATTAAAGAATAAATGGAAACCAATTCCTTAAGAGATTAGGACTTGCTTCCAATCAACGGCCAAATGACATTAAAGAATAAAGAGAAACCAATTCCTTAAGGATTAAGACTTGCTTCCAATCAATGCCCATATGAACCTAAAGAATAAAGAGAAACCAATTCCTTAAGGATTAAGACTTGCTTCCAATCAATGGCTTAAAGAACTAAAAGAATAAATGGAAACCAATTCCTTAAGTATTAAGACTTGCTTCCAATCAATGGCTGAAAGAACTAAAAGAATAAATGGAAACCAATTCCTTAAGTATTACGACCTGCTTCCAATCAATGGCCAAATGAACTTAAAGAATAAAGAGAAACCAATTCCTTAAGGATTAAGACTTGCTTCCAATCAATGGCAAATCGAACTAAAAGAATAAATGGAATCCAATTCCTTAAGGATTAGGACTTGCTTCCAATCAATGGCCAAATGAACCTAAAGAATAATGAGAAACCAATTCCTTAAGTATTATGACTTACTTCCAATCAATGGCCAAATGAACTTAAAAAATAAAGAGAAACCAATTCCTTAAGGATTAAGACTTGCTTTCAATTAATTGCCAGATGAACGTAAAGAGTAAACAGACTTGCTTCCAATCAATGGCCAAATGAACTTAAAGGATAAAGAGAAACCAATTCCTTACGGATTAAGACTTGCTTCCAATCAATTGCCAAATGAACCTAAAGAATAAAGAGAAACCAATTCCTTAAGTATTACGACTTGCTTCCAATCAATGGCTTAAAGATCTAAAAGAATAAATGGAAACCAATTCCTTAAGGATTAAGACTTGCTTCCAATCAATGGCCAAATGAACTAAAAGAATAAAGAGAAACCAATTCCTTACGGATTAAGAGTTGCTTCCAATCAATTGCCAAATGAACCTAAAGAATAATGAGAAACCAATTCCTTTAGTATTACGACTTGCTTCCAATCAATGGCTTAAAGAACTAAAAGAATAAATGAAAACCAATTCCTTAAGTATTAAGACTTGCTTCCAATCAATGGCCAAATAAACTTAAAGAATAAAGAGAAACCAATTCCTTAAGGATTAAGACTTGCTTCCAATCAATGGCCAAATGAACCTAAAGAATAAAGAGAAACCAATTCCTTAAGTATTACGATTTGCTTCCAATCAATGGCTTAAAGATCTAAAAGAATAAATGGAAGCCAATTCCTTAAGGATTACGACTTGCTTCCAATCAATGGCCAAATGAACTTAACGAATAAAGAGAAACCAATTCCTTAAGGATTAAGACTTGCTTTCAATTAATTGCCAAATGAACCTAAAGAATAAAGAGCAACCAATTAAGTATTACGACTTGCTTCCAATCAATTGCCAAATGAACTTAAAGAATAAAGAGAAACCAATTCCTTAAGGATTAAGACTTGCTTCAAATCAATTGCCAAATGAATGTAAAGAATAAAGAGAAACCAATTCCTTAAGTATTACGACTTGCTTCCAATCAATTGCCAAATGAACCTAAAGAATAAAGAGAAACCAATTCCTTAAGTATTACGACTTGCTTCCAATCAATGACCAAATGAACTTAAAGAATATAGAGAAACCAATTCCTTATGGATTAAGACTTGCTTCCAATCAATGGCCAAATGACATTAAAGAATAAAGAGACTTGCTTCCAATCAACGGCCAAATGACATTAAAGAATAAAGAGAAACCAATTCCTTAAGGATTAAGACTTGGTTCCAATCAATGCCCATATGAACCTAAAGAATAAAGAGAAACCAATTCCTTAAGGATTAAGACTTGCTTCCAATCAATGGCTTAAAGAACTAAAAGAATAAATGGAAACCAATTCCTTAAGTATTAAGACTTGCTTCCAATCAATGGCTGAAAGGACTAAAAGAATAAATGGAAACCAATTCCTTAAGTATTACGACCTGCTTCCAATCAATGGCCAAATGAACTTAAAGAATAAAGAGAAACCAATTCCTTAAGGATTAAGACTTGCTTCCAATCAATGGCAAATCGAACTAAAAGAATAAATGGAATCCAATTCCTTAAGGATTAGGACTTGCTTCCAATCAATGGCCAAATGAACCTAAAGAATAATGAGAAACCAATTCCTTAAGTATTATGACTTGCTTCCAATCAATGGCCAAATGAACCTAAAGAATAAAGAGAAACCAACTCCTTAAGGATTAAGACTTGCTTTCAATTAATTGCCAGATGAACGTAAAGAGTAAACAGACTTGCTTCCAATCAATGGCCAAATGAACTTAAAGGATAAAGAGAAACCAATTCCTTACGGATTAAGACTTGCTTCCAATCAATTGCCAAATGAACCTAAAGAATAAAGAGAAACCAATTCCTTAAGTATTACGACTTGCTTCCAATCAATGGCTTAAAGATCTAAAAGAATAAATGGAAACCAATTCCTTAAGGATTAAGACTTGCTTCCAATCAATGGCCAAATGAACTAAAAGAATAAAGAGAAACCAATTCCTTACGGATTAAGAGTTGCTTCCAATCAATTGCCAAATGAACCTAAAGAATAATGAGAAACCAATTCCTTTAGTATTACGACTTGCTTCCAATCAATGGCTTAAAGAACTAAAAGAATAAATGAAAACCAATTCCTTAAGTATTAAGACTTGCTTCCAATCAATGGCCAAATAAACTTAAAGAATAAAGAGAAATCAATTCCTTAAGGATTAAGACTTGCTTCCAATCAATGGCCAAATGAACCTAAAGAATAAAGAGAAACCAATTCCTTAAGTATTACGATTTGCTTCCAATCAATGGCTTAAAGATCTAAAAGAATAAATGGAAGCCAATTCCTTAAGGATTACGACTTGCTTCCAATCAATGGCCAAATGAACTTAACGAATAAAGAGAAACCAATTCCTTAAGGATTAAGACTTGCTTTCAATTAATTGCCAAATGAACCTAAAGAATAATGAGAAACCAATTCCTTAAGTATTACGACTTGCTTCCAATCAATGGCCAAATGAACTTAAAGAATAAAGAGAAACCAATTCCTTACGGATTAAGACTTGCTTCAAATCAATTGCCAAATGAATGTAAAGAATAAAGAGAAACCAATTCCTTAAGTATTACGACTTGCTTCCAATCAATTGCCAAATGAACGTAAAGAGTAAACAGACTTGCTTTCAATCAATGACCAAATGAACTTAAAGAATATAGAGAAACCAATTCCTTATGGATTAAGACTTGCTTCCAATCAATGGCCAAATGACATTAAAGAATAAAGAGACTTGCTTCCAATCAACGGCCAAATGACATTAAAGAATAAAGAGAAACCAATTCCTTAAGGATTAAGACTTGCTTCCAATCAATGCCCATATGAACCTAAAGAATAAAGAGAAACCAATTCCTTAAGGATTAAGACTTGCTTCCAATCAATGGCTTAAAGAACTAAAAGAATAAATGGAAACCAATTCCTTAAGTATTAAGACTTGCTTCCAATCAATGGCTGAAAGAACTAAAAGAATAAATGGAAACCAATTCCTTAAGTATTACGACCTGCTTCCAATCAATGGACAAATGAACTTAAAGAATAAAGAGAAACCAATTCCTTAAGGATTAAGACTTGCTTCCAATCAACGGCAAATCGAACTAAAAGAATAAATGGAATCCAATTCCTTAAGGATTAGGACTTGCTTCCAATCAATGGCCAAATGAACCTAAAGAATAATGAGAAACCAATTCCTTAAGTATTATGACTTACTTCCAATCAATGGCCAAATGAACTTAAAAAATAAAGAGAAACCAATTCCTTAAGGATTAAGACTTGCTTTCAATTAATTGCCAGATGAACGTAAAGAGTAAACAGACTTGCTTCAAATCAATGGCCAAATGAACTTAAAGGATAAAGAGAAACCAATTCCTTACGGATTAAGACTTGCTTCCAATCAATTGCCAAATGAACCTAAAGAATAAAGAGAAACCAATTCCTTAAGTATTACGACTTGCTTCCAATCAATGGCTTAAAGATCTAAAAGAATAAATGGAAACCAATTCCTTAAGGATTAAGACTTGCTTCCAATCAATGGCCAAATGAACTAAAAGAATAAAGAGAAACCAATTCCTTACGGATTAAGAGTTGCCTCCAATCAATTGCCAAATGAACCTAAAGAATAATGAGAAACCAATTCCTTTAGTATTACGACTTGCTTCCAATCAATGGCTTAAACATCTAAAAGAATAAATGGAAACCAATTCCTTAAGGATTAAGACTTGCTTCCAATCAATGGCCAAATGAACTTAAAGAATAAAGAGAAACCAATTCCTTAAGGATTAAGACTTGCTTCCAATCAATTGCCAAATGACCATAAAAAATAAAGAGAAACCAATTCCTTAAGTATTACGACTTGCTTCCAATCAATGGCTTAAAGAAATAAAAGAATAAATGGAAACCAATTCCTTAAGGATTAAGACTTGCTTCCAATCAATGGCCAAATGAACTTAAAGAATAAAGAGAAACCAATTCCTTAAGGATTAAGACTTGCTTCCAATCAATTGCCAAATGAACGTAAAGAGTAAACAGACTTGCTTCCAATCAATGACCAAATGAACTTAAAGAATAAAGAGAAACCAATTCCTTATGGATTAAGACTTGCTTCCAATCAATGGCCAAATGACATTAAAGAATAAATGGAAACCAATTCCTTAAGGATTAAGACTTGCTTCCAATCAATGGCCAAATGACATTAAAGAATAAAGAGAAACCAATTCCTTAAGGATTAAGACTTGCTTCCAATCAATGCCCAAATGAACCTAAAGAATAAAGAGAAACCAATTCCTTAAGGATTAACACTTGCTTCCAATCAATGGGTTAAAGAACTAAAAGAATAAATGAAAACCAATTCCTCAAGTATTAAGAATTGCTTCCAATCAATGGCCAAATGAACTTAAAGAATAAAGAGAAACCAATTCCTTAAGGATTAAGACTTGCTTCCAATCAATGGCCAAATGAACCTAAAGAAAAAAGAGAAACCAATTCCTTATGTATTACGACTTGCTTCCAATCAACGGCTTATAGATCTAAAAGAATAAATGGCAACCAATTCCTTAAGGATCAAGACTTGCTTCCAATCAATGGCCAAATGAACTTAAAGAATAAAGAGAAACCAATTCCTTAAGGATTAAGACTTGCTTCCAATCAATTGCCAAATGAACCTAAAGAATAAAGAGAAACCAATTCCTTATGTATTACGACTTGCTTCCAATCAATGGCCAAATGAACTTAAAGAATAAAGAGAAACCAATTCCTTAAGGATTAAGACTTGCTTCCAATCAATGGCAAATCGAACTAAAAGAATAAATGGAATCCAATTCCTTAAGGAATAGGACTTGCTTCCAATCAATGGCCAAATGAACCTAAAGAATAATGAGAAACCAATTCCTTAAGTATTACGACTTGCTCCCAATCAATGGCCAAATGAACTTAAAGAATAAAGAGAAACCAATTCCTTAAGGATTAAGACTTGCTTTCAATTAATTGCCAGATGAACGTAAAGAGTAAACAGACTTGCTTCCAATCAATGGCCAAATGAACTTAAAGGATAAAGAGAAACCAATTCCTTACGGATTAAGACTTGCTTCCAATCAATTGCCAAATGAACCTAAAGAATAAAGAGAAACCAATTCCTTATGTATTACGACTTGCTTCCAATCAATGGCTTAAAGATCTAAAAGAATAAATGGCAACCAATTCCTTAAGGATTAAGACTTGCTTCCAATCAATGGCCAAATGAACTTAAAGAATAAAGAGGAACCAATTCCTTAAGGATTAAGACTTGCTTCCAATCAATGGCAAATCGAACTAAAAGAATAAATGGAATCCAATCCCTTAAGGATTAGGACTTGCTTCCAATCAATGGCCAAATGAACCTAAAGAATAATGAGAAACCAATTCCTTAAGGATTACGACTTGCTCCCAATCAATGGCCAAATGAACTTAAAGAATAAAGAGAAACCAATTCCTTAAGGATTAAGACTTGCTTCCAATTAATTGCCAAATGAACGTAAAGAGTAAACAGACTTGCTTCCAATCAATGGCCAAATGAACTTAAAGAATAAAGAGAAACCAATTCCTTAAGGGTTAAGACTTGCTTCCAATCAATGGCTTAAAGAACTAAAAGAATAAATGGAAACCAATTCCTTAAGTATTAAGACTTGCTTCCAATCAATGGCCAAATCAACTTAAAGAATAAAGAGAAACCAATTCCTTAAGGATTAAGACTTGCTTCCAATCAATGGCAAATCGAACTAAAAGAATAAATGGAATCCAATTCCTTAATGATTAGGACTTGCTTCCGATCAATGGCCAAATGAACCTAAAGAATAATGAGAAACCAATTCCTTAAGTATTACGACTTGCTTCCCATCAATGGCCAAATGAACTTAAAGAATAAAGAGAAACCAATTCCTTAAGGATTAAGACTTGCTTCCAATTAATAGCCAAATGAACGTAAAGAGTAAACAGACTTGCTTCCAAGCAACGGCCAAATGAACATAAAGAATAAAGGGAAACCAATTCCTTACGGATTAAGACTTGCTTCCAATCAATTGCCAAATGAACCTAAAGAATAAAGAGAAACCAATTCCTTAAGGATTAAGACTTGCTTCCAATCAATGGCTTAAAGAACTAAAAGAATAAATGGAAACCAATTCCTTAAGTATTAAGACTTGCTTCCAATCAATGGCCAAATGAACTTAAAGAATAAAGAGAAACCAATTCCTTAAGGATTAAGACTTGCTTCCAATCAATGGCAAATCGAACAAAAAGAATAAATGGAATCCAATTCCTTAAGGATTAGGACTTGCTTCCAATCAATGGCCAAATGAACCTAAAGAATAATGAGAAACCAATTCCTTAAGTATTACGACTTGCTCCCAATCAATGGCCAAATGAACTTAAAGAATAAAGAGAAACCAATTGCTTAAGGATTAAGACTTGCTTTCAATTAATTGCCAAATGAACGTAAAGAGTAAACAGACTTGCTTCCAATCAATGGCCAAATGAACTTAAAGAATAAAGAGAAACCAATTCCTTACGGATTAAGACTTGCTTCCAATCAATTGCCAAATGAACCTAAAGAATAAAGAGAAACCAATTCCTTAAGTATTACGACTTGCTTCCAATCAATGGCTTAAAGATCTAAAAGAATAAATGCAAACCAATTCCTTAAGGATTAAGACTTGCTTCCAATCAATTGCCAAATGAACGTAAAGAGTAAACAAACTTGCTTCCAATCAATGACCAAATGAACTTAAAGAATAAAGAGAAACCAATTCCTTATGGATTAAGACTTGCTTCCAATCAGTGGCCAAATGACATTAAAGAATAAAGAGACTTGCTTCCAATCAACGGCCAAATGACATTAAAGAATAAAGAGAAACCAATTCCTTAAGGATTAAGACTTGCTTCCAATCAATGCCCAAATGAACCTAAAGAATAAAGAGGAACCAATTCCTTAAGGATTAAGACTTGCTTCCAATCAATGGCTGAAAGAACTAAAAGAATAAATGGAAACCAATTCCTTAAGTATTAAGACTTGCTTCCAATCAATGGCCAAATGAACTTAAAGAATAAAGAGAAACCAATTCCTTAAGGATTAAGACTTGCTTCCAATCAATGGCAAATCGAACTAAAAGAATAAATGGAATCCAATTCCTTAAGGATTAGGACTTGCTTCCAATCAATGGCCAAATGAACCTAAAGAATAATGAGAAACCAATTCCTTAAGTATTACGACTTGCTCCCAATCAATGGCTAAATGAACTTAAAGAATAAAGAGAAACCAATTCCTGAAGGATTAAGACTTGCTTCCAATTAATTGCCAGATGAACGTAAGAGTAAACAGACTTGCTTCCAATCAATGGCCAAATGAACTTAAAGAATAAAGAGAAACCAATTCCTTAAGGGTTAAGACTTGCTTCCAATCAATGGCTTAAAGAACTAAAAGAATAAATGGAAACCAATTCCTTAAGTATTAAGACTTGCTTCCAATCAATGGTCAAATCAACTTAAAGAATAAAGAGAAACCAATTCCTTAAGGATTAAGACTTGCTTCCAATCAATGGCAAATCGAACTAAAAGAATAAATGGAATCCAATTCCTTAAGGATTAGGACTTTCTTCCTGTAAGGTCCTACTCTATCTACTATATTTACTTAATTGTAGTATAGTATGTTAAAGGTTTTTATTAAAATTTATTATTTATAGTCCTGACTATGATTTACACGACGAATCTTTCTTTATATTTCGCGTGCAGAAGAACTTAAGCGTATAACGTGAAACAATAATTTCGTATAAACTGAAATAATGAAAGGAATGCAGCAGAAATTTTTCTGAATTTATGCACATATACTGAAAGGTAAATATATATATATATCTGCATCCATAGAGGACATCCTCTGATATATACACTGTAAGGAATACATGTAGGGCCAGTACATACCAAAAAGATCCTGGCCGATATCATAAAAGTGCATCCTAAGAGTCCTCATAGGACATTTAAGTACAAGTCAAAGTCCTAACAAAACTACTCCTATGGCCCAATACATCATCCTGTCAAAAGAGGGCCATCATGTATAACAGCTAGCCAAATATATCTACTACGGGGTCAGGTACCCGTTGGCCATAGCAGGCCCAGTCGGGGAGGAGTCATCAGGTCCGGATGAGGAGGACGAAGAGTCGGTGGCCTCGGACGGGTCATCCTCGGCGTCCATCGGGTCTCCGGGAACCATCTGAAGAGGTGAGGCTGGTATGGGATCCGCCTGAGCCGCAGGTGCGGGAGGAGGTGCCGGATGCGCTACGGATATGGGGAAGGCGAAATATGGAACAGTGGGGTCGAACAAGGGGTGGAAGAGTGGCACCGTGAAGTCACTGCTGTTGAAAAAGTATACCCTAAATCGGCACGAGCCGACTATGTACAACGAGTCGTAGGTGGGGTTGTAATGAAGCTGCATATGCGGGAACTCAATGAACACCACCGCTGTCGCGTCCATCGTACTGATCTGAAAGTAAAATGGGTACTACATAGGGTGAGAATTCTTCAAACTCTCAGTAGGGTTCTATATTCCTAAAGTTATCTCATCTTAACCCCTAACGGCTTCGGTCTTTTATTATGATAACTATGAACATGATCGGAGGTAGTGAATAAGTCTAACTATTAACAAAGAGAATAGCAGATTACAAAATATACATGCATAACTCAAGTATACAATTCCACAACATTTAATACCCTTAATGCGTGTAAAAAGGGAATATACTCATAACTTTACTCTTATCCTTCCTCTAAGTTTGACTCTTTCTTAAAATCTTTACACCCACTCAGCATAAATGGTAATGAGCTCATACCGTGGCCGTCGCCACCTTAAATATTCGGTACTTACACTAGCTGGGTCTAATGCCATGCCTCATGTGAGTCGTGGGTGAGGGGAACTTAAATAAGCTTATCCTCTTACTCGAGGATTATATATGTTCCAGCTTAAACTTATAATCTCATAATCAATCATAATGCTTACCAAAATTTGGGCAGCATAACGGATCACATCCGCTTCCCCATGAATAGTGCCAGCAGCAACAATTCCAGTAATTCTCAACAATAGTTCAATAATTTCTATAACAGTATATACAATGTTCATAACAATATAGGATTCTCATAATAATACTGGGTATGCATACTTGTTATAATCAAGAGAAGAGTAAACTAAAAATTTGGGTGCTGCCACCAAATGCTTCCTATTCTGCCCGGTTAGTGTTTCCTCTGAGTTTATTGCTACACAACTCCAATGGATCTGAAATTTTAATATGTTGAAGCCCTATGTGTCTAGTTTCTAACCTTTTTGGTCCCGTTCAATTTTGATATCTACAACTCAAGATATTGTCATTTTGTTCTGGCTTGGTCTATAACTAAACTGAACAGCACTCTAAAATGTTAAAATCTGTTAAAATTCGAATCCTAAGGGTATGGCTACCAAACCTATGTCGTTTTGAAGCTAGGATATGAAATTTTATCCTCCAATAAGTTCCACATCATTTGGCCAACTACAGCTTAAGTAATAAAACCTCAAATTCAGGTGTTACAAACTGCCCTGTTTTGGCCTAAGCAGAATCAGGGGTGACTTTAGAAAATTTCTGGGAGTTACTCAAATTAGGTCTGAATCCGAAATTTTTATAGCATAAACTACTGGATCTTAGCTTTCTATAGAATTTTGTTCCACCTAAATCCAAGTTATATGGAGTGAGATATGGCTCACGTAAGCTTCCCTGCCCGAAATCAAATTCTGAAACTTAGGTCAAACTTCAAAAATTCATAACTAATTCTATACTGATCCAATGACTTAATAATTTATATGTATGGAAAGCTCTGGATGTCTAGTTTCATCTAAAAATATTTTCATAGAATTTAAACGGTGGGAACTGAGGGACAGAGGGCATTTCTGTACGGAAACCCTAAGAGAACTCTGTTTCCAGACTTGCTGATTTCTCTCCTTTCTTGATCTACCCCATTGATCTATCACCTCTTCACTCATCCCATCATTTTTCCACCCATAATTCATCAAGATCAGCAAGAAGACAGATCAGAAACCATATCCAATCCAGATTTAATCAACAATACAAACATCTATTCAAAGCTTTAAACCCTACCTCCTTTGAGTTCCAACTTGATTCTTCAAAAGAACTTCAAATTTCCAAAGTGAAGAGTGTATGAAGTGAAGAGAGATGAAGAAGAGGAAAAGAAAAAATGGAGGAGGGAGGAAGAAGGAGGGTGGCGGATGAGATAAGGAGAGGAAAGTGAGAGAGAGAAGATATTTTGAAGTGTAATAATTGAAGGGGGAGTTGTCGCGGTGTGATTGGTCCTTTAATCTTGTGGCCTCAATTGAGCCACAAGGTGAACTGTGGACCGTCTGATGGTGGTGGGGTGGATGGCCTCCCCACCTTTGGATCCAGGGCCATTAATATTATTTTATTCCAGTAGTTTAAGTTATTGAAGTTTTATCGGATCTTCCCCCAACCGGAGATTCGGTATTTGGCCGATTTCGCATTCGCCTTTACCTTAGTTTCTACTTTAAATTTTCCATTCTAATCTACCTAACTAACATCCATTTGAATCCTAATAAATCTTAAATGGTTCATAGCTAATCTTACTCGCGTGAATTAATCGAGAAAATTGATTAATAACAGGCGATTGAATTTTCGGACGTCACACGTCCAATCAATGGCCAAATGAACCTAAAGAATAATGAGAAACCAATTCCTTAAGTATTACGACTTGCTTCCCATCAATGGCCAAATGAACTTAAAGAATAAAGAGAAACCAATTCCTTAAGGATTAAGACTTGCTTCCAATTAATTGCCAAATGAACGTAAAGAGTAAACAGACTTGCTTCCAAGCAATGGCCAAATGAACATAAAGAATAAAGAGAAACCAATTCCTTACGGATTAAGACTTGCTTCCAATCAATTGCCAAATGAACCTAAAGAATAAAGAGAAACCAATTCCTTAAGGATTAAGACTTGCTTCCAATCAATGGCTTAAAGAACTAAAAGAATAAATGGAAACCAATTCCTTAAGTATTAAGACTTGCTTCCAATCAATGGCCAAATGAACTTAAAGAATAAAGAGAAACCAATTCATTAAGGATTAAGACTTGCTTCCAATCGATGGCAAATCGAACTAAAAGAATAAATGGAATCCAATTCCTTAAGGATTAGGACTTGCTTCCAATCAATGGCCAAATGAACCTAAAGAATAATGAGAAACCAATTCCTTAAGTATTACGACTTGCTCCCAATCAATGGCCAAATGAACTTAAAGAATAAAGAGAAACCAATTCCTTAAGGATTAAGACTTGCTTTCAATTAATTGCCAAATGAATGTAAAGAGTAAATAGACTTGCTTCCAATCAATGGCCAAATGAACTTAAAGAATAAAGAGAAACCAATTCCTTATGGATTAAGACTTGCTTCCAATCAATTGCCAAATGAACCTAAAGAATAAAGAGAAACCAATTCCTTCAGTATTACGACTTGCTTCCAATCAATGGCTTAAAGATCTAAAAGAATAAATGGAAACCAATTCCTTAAGGATTAAGACTTGCTTCCAATCAATTGCCATATGAACGTAAAGAGTAAACAAACTTGCTTCCAATCAATGACCAAATGAACTTAAAGAATAAAGAGAAACCAATTCCTTATGGATTAAGACTTGCTTCCAATCAGTGGCCAAATGACATTAAAGAATAAAGAGACTTGCTTCCAATCAACGGCCAAATGACATTAAAGAATAAAGAGAAACCAATTCCTTAAGGATTAAGACTTGCTTCCAATCAATGCCCAAATGAACCAAAAGAATAAAGAGAAACCAATTTCCGAATGATTAAGACTTGCTTCCAATCAATGGCTGAAAGAACTAAAAGAATAAATGGAAACCAATTCCTTAAGTATTAAGACTTGCTTCCAATCAATGGCCAAATGAACTTAAAGAATAAAGAGAAACCAATTCCTTAAGGATTAAGACATGCTTCCAATCAATGGCAAATTGAACTAAAAGAATAAACGGAATCCAATTCCTTAAGGATTAGGACTTGCTTCCAATCAATGGCCAAATGAACCTAAAGAATAATGAGAAACCAATTCCTTAAGTATTACGACTAGCTCCCAATCAATGGCCAAATGAACTTAAAGAATTAAGAGAAACCAATTCCTTAAGGATTAAGACTTGCTTCCAATTAATTGCCAGATGAACGTAAAGAGTAAACAGACTTGCTTCCAATCAATGGCCAAATGAACTTAAAGAATAAAGAGAAACCAATTCCCTAAGGGTTAAGACTTGCTTCCAATCAATGGCTTAAAGAACTAAAAGAATAAATGGAAACCAATTCCTTAAGTATTAAGACTTGCTTCCAATCAATGGCCAAATGAACTTAAAGAATAAAGAGAAACCCATTCCTTAAGGATTAAGACTTGCTTCCAATCAATGGCAAATCGAACTAAAAGAATAAATGGAATCCAATTCCTTAATGATTAGGACTTGCTTCCAATCAATGGCCAAATGAACCAAAAGAATAATGAGAAACCAATTCCTTAAGTATTACGACTTGCTTCCCATCAATGGCCAAATGAACTTAAAGAATAAAGAGAAACCAATTCCTTAAGGATTAAGACTTGCTTCCAATTAATTGCCAAATGACCGTAAAGAGTAAACAGACTTGCTTCCAAGCAATGGCCAAATGAACTTAAAGAATAAAGAGAAACCAATTCCTTACGGATTAAGACTTACTTCCAATCAATTGCCAAATGAACCTAAAGAATAAAGAGAAACCAATTCCTTAAGGATTAAGACTTGCTTCCAATCAATTGCCAAATGAACGTAAAGAGTAAACAGACATGCTTCCAATCAATGACCAAATGAACTTAAAGAATAAAGAGAAACCAATTCCTTATGGATTAAGACTTGCTTCCAATCAATGGCCAAATGACATTAAAGAATAAAGAGACTTGCTTCCAATCAACGGCCAAATGACATTGAAGAATAAAGAGAAACCAATTCCTTAAGGATTTAAGACTTGCTTCCAATCAATGGCAAATCGAACTAAAAGAATAAATGGAATCCAATTCCTGAAGGATTAGGACTTGCTTCCAATCAATGGCCAAATGAACCTAAAGAATAATGAGAAACCAATTCCTTACGTATTACAACTTGCTCCCAATCAATGGCCAAATGAACTTAAAGAATAAAGGGAAACCAATTCCTTAAGGATTAAGACTTGCTTCCAGTTAATTGCCAAATGAACGTAAAGAGTAAACAGACTTGCTTCCAATCAATGGCCAAATGAACTTAAAGAATAAAGAGAAACCAATTCCTTAAGGGTTAAGACTTGCTTCCAATCCATGGCTTAAAGAACTAAAAGAATAAATGGAAACCAATTCCTTAAGTATTAAGACTTGCTTCCAATCAATGGCCAAATGAACTTAAAGAATAAAGAGAAACCAATTCCTTAAGGATTAAGACTTGCTTCCAATCAATGGCAAATCGAACTAAAAGAATAAATGGAATCCAATTCCTTAATGATTAGGACTTGCTTCCAATCAATGGCCAAATGAACCTAAAGAATAATGAGAAACCAATTCCTTAAGTATTACGACTTGCTCCCAATCAATGACCAAATGAACTTAAAGAATAAAGAGATACCAATTCCTTAAGGATTAAGACTTGCTTCCAATTATATGTCAAATGAACGTAAAGAGTAAACAGACTTGCTTCCAATCAATGGCCAAATGAACTTAAAGAATAAAGAGAAACCAATTCCTTAAGGATTAAGACATGCTTCCAATCAATGGCAAATCGAACTAAAAGAATAAATGGAATCCAATTCCTTAAGGATTAGGACTTGCTTCCAATCAATGGCCAAATGAACCTAAAGAATAATGAGAAACCAATTCCTTAAGTATTACGACTAGCTCCCAATCAATGGCCAAATGAACTTAAAGAATTAAGATAAACCAATTCCTTAAGGATTAAGACTTGCTTCCAATTAATTGCCAGATGAACGTAAAGAGTAAACAGACTTGCTTCCAATCAATGGCCAAATGAACTTAAAGAATAAAGAGAAACCAATTCCTTAAGGGTTAAGACTTGCTTCCAATCAATGGCTTAAAGAACTAAAAGAATAAATGGAAACCAATTCCTTAAGTATTAAGACTTGCTTCCAATCAATGGCCAAATGAACTTAAAGAATAAAGAGAAACCCATTCCTTAAGGATTAAGACTTGCTTCCAATCAATGGCAAATCGAACTAAAAGAATAAATGGAATCCAATTCCTTAATGATTAGGACTTGCTTCCAATCAATGGCCAAATGAACCAAAAGAATAATGAGAAACCAATTCCTTAAGTATTACGATTTGCTCCCAATCAATGGCCAAATGAACTTAAAGAATAAAGGGAACCCAATTCCTTAAGGATGAAGACTTGCTTCCAATTATATGCCAAATGAACGTAAAGAGTAAACAGACTTGCTTCCAATCAATGGCCAAATGAACTTAAAGAACAAAGAGAAACCAATTCCTTACGGATTAAGACTTGCTTCCAATCAATTGCCAAATGAACCTAAAGAATAAAGAGAAACCAATTCCTTAAGTATTACGACTTGCTTCCAATCAATGGCTAAAAGATCTAAAAGAATAAATGGAAACCAATTCCTTAAGGATTAAGACTTGCTTCCAATCAATGACCAAATGAACTTAAAGAATAAAGAGAAACCAATTTCTTACGGATGAAGAGTTGCTTCCAATCAATTGCCAACTGAACCTAAAGAATAAAGAGAAACCAATTCCTTATGTATTACGACTTGCTTCCAATCAATGGCTTAAAGATCTAAAAGAATAAATGGCAACCAATTCCTTACGGATTAAGACTTGCTTCCAATCAATGGCCAAATGAACCTAAAGAATAAAGAGAAACCAATTCCTTAAGGATTAAGACTTGCTTCCAATCAATTGCCAAATGAACGTAAAGAGTAAACAGACATGCTTCCAATCAATGACCAAATGAACTTAAAGAATAAAGAGAAACCAATTCCTTATGGATTAAGACTTGCTTCCAATCAATGGCCAAATGACATTAAAGAATAAAGAGACTTGCTTCCAATCAACGGCCAAATGACATTAAAGAATAAAGAGAAACCCATTCCTTAAGGATTAAGACTTGCTTCCAATCAGTGCCCAAATGAACCTAAAGAATAAAGAGAAACCAATTCCTTAAGTATTACGACTTGCTTCCAATCAATGGCCAAATGACATTAAAGAATAAAGAGACTTGCTTCCAATCAACGGCCAAATGACATTAAAGAATAAAGAGAAACCAATTCCTTAAGGATTAAGACTTGCTTCCAATCAATGGCAAATCGAACTAAAAGAATAAATGGAATCCAATTCCTGAAGGATTAGGACTTGCTTCCAATCAATGGCCAAATGAACCTAAAGAATAATGAGAAACCAATTCCTTAAGTATTACGACTTGCTTCCAATCAATGGCCAAATGACATTAAAGAATAAAGAGACTTGCTTCCAATCAACGGCCAAATGACATTAAAGAATAAAGAGAAACCAATTCCTTAAGGATTAAGACTTGCTTCCAATCAATGGCTTAAAGAACTAAAAGAATAAATGGAAACCAATTCCTTAAGTATTAAGACTTGCTTCCAAGCAATGGCCAAATGAACTTAAAGAATAAAGAGAAGCCAATTCCTTAAGGATTAAGACTTGCTTCCAATCAATGGCAAATCGAACTAAAAGAATAAATGGAATCCAATTCTGTAATTATTAGGACTTGCTTCCAATCAATGGCCAAATGAACCTAAAGAATAATGAGAAACCAATTCCTTAAGTATTACGACTTGCTTCCCATCAATGGCCAAATGAACTTAAAGAACAAAGAGAAACCAATTCCTTAAGGATTAAGACTTGCTTCCAATTAATTGCCAAATGAACGTAAAGAGTAAACAGACTTGCTTCCAAGCAATGGCCAAATGGACATAAAGAATAAAGAGAAACCAATTCCTTACGGATTAAGACTTGCTTCCAATCAATTGCCAAATGAACCTAAAGAATAAAGAGAAACCAATTCCTTAAGGATTAATACTTGCTTCCAATCAATGGCTTAAAGAACTAAAAGAATAAATGGAAACCAATTCCTTAAGTATTAAGACTTGCTTCCAATCAATGGCCAAATGAACTTAAAGAATAAAGAGAAACCAATTCCTTAAGTATTACGACTTGCTCCCAATCAATGGCCAAATGAACTTAAAGAATAAAGAGAAACCAATTCCTTAAGGATTAAAACTTGCTTTAAATTAATTGCCAAATGAACGTAAAGAGTAAACAGACTTGCTTCCAATCAATGGCCAAATGAACTTAAAGATTAAAGAGAAACCAATTCCTTACGGATTAAGACTTGCTTCCAATCAATTGCCAAATGAACCTAAAGAATAAAGAGAAACCAATTCCTTCAGTATTACGACTTGCTTCCAATCAATGGCTTAAAGATCTAAAAGAATAAATGGAAACCAATTGATACGAGCTCAGGAGGGTAAATTGGACATTCCAGCACTAAAGGGCAAGATGGGAATTTCAACATGCCCGTGGAACCTATCACAAGGGCAAGAGCAAAGATGCTGAAAGAAAACTTTGGGAACTTAGCCAAGTCATTTGTGGAAGAGATGCATCAAGAATGGGCTAAGGAAGAGAAGACAAAGCTAAATGGGCCACCTAGTGAAAGCGGGCAGCCCATATCTCTAAGTGTGGCACAATGAGATTAAAATGTATTATGCCCATAATTGGGCCAAGTTTTATTTAATTATCTTTGTTAGTTTTCTTTAGAAGACATTTAGTTATTTTGAGGTGTTTTATTCAGCCCAATTGTTTGTTTTGCAAGTTGGGCCTTTTCTAGTGGGCTAGGTTTAATTTAACCTAATGTAAGAGGTATAAATACCTCATAAACAAGTGTAGCAGCAGCTTTTCTCATTATTGAATTACATTTTCTGGTTTCTTCTAAGAAACTCTCAATTGTGTGCAAGTGAGGAGTGATCATCTTTACTTGTTGCATCAAGAAACTGAATATAGACTATTACAAAGGTAAATTTTCTTGTGATATTTGTTCAGTTTCATCTTTCTTATCCCAATTATCTACGTTTCTAAGAACGGATTTCTTAGGGGTTTAGTAGGAGGGTGTTTATCCTATTGCTTGTCTCCTATCAAAGTGTGTGTTAGGGTTTGGGAACATTATATCCTTGGGGTTCTGCATCATTTGGTATCAGAGCAGGCTGTAGATAAATTTCTATTTATCTGTGTTTTTGTTGGCTGCATTTTGTCATTTTTTCTGTTCTGGGTTTTTTTTTCTGCTGTCCCATTCTTCTGTTCTACTATTTCTATTGTTTCTTTTTTGCTATTTTGTATTTCAGTTCAAAAAAAAAACGTGAAAAAAAAGAAAACGTGAAAAAAAAAGTGTTTGCAGAATTCTTTAGAAAAAAAAAACGTGAAAAAAAAACGAAAAAAAACGTGAAAAAAAAAACTACAGAATTTCAGAATTTGTTTTAATCCACAATTGAAACCAGTTTTGGTGTGCTTCTTGTCTTGTTTTCTACTGTCACCACTTTCTTTGGTTCCAATCTTGTGTTTTCTTGGCACATTCTTGATCTTAATTTGCATCAGTTTCCTTCATTTGTTAGTGTCTAATTCTTTCTTGCTGGTTTTGCATTTCCTTTGGTCCTCAACTAGAGTTTTCTTTTGCTGGTTTATCATTCATTTTCTGTCCCAAATATTGCTTGTGAATTTGAGTTTGTTTTGGTTTGTTTAATTTCTGAAGTGCAACAACCAAAAGTGGTCAAAAGAGGTAAAAGGCAAGAGTGTTGAGTTCAAAAGAGGGTAAAAGCCTGAATTGAGTGCAAACACAAGTGCCCCCAAATTTCTGAGTGAAAACACGTGAGAGAGTGAACTGTGAGGTTACTTTATTAACACTTTGCAGGTTATTTCCAATGGCTGAAGAGGGAGCTCCCATGACACCAGATATGAAGGTGATATACCAAGCCTTTGTTTCTCAATTTCAGAAATTGAATAGTAGACTTGATGATATGGATGAATGGAGAAGGGAAGTGACACAAGCTATCTCCGAGAGTAGTAGACGGGGTGATCAGAGGCATAGACGAAATCACAATGATTTCAATCGTGAGCCATATGAGGAGGAATCTGATGGAGCTGAATCAGTTAGAAATAGGAGAGCTAGGAACCGAGGAAGACAAGATAGCAACATTAATGCCATAAAAATGCAAATTCCTCCATTCAAGGGAAGAAACGATGCTGAAGCCTACTTAGAATGGGAAAGGAAAGTTGAGATGATCTTTGCATGCCATTATTATACTGAAGAGAAGAAAGTGAGATTGGCTGCAGTGGAGTTTTCAGATTATGCACTAGTTTGGTGGGATGAGCTAATGAAGTCTAGAAGGAGGAATGGTGAGCGGCCTATTGAGACTTGGGAAGAGATGAAGCAAGTGATGAAGAAGAGATTTGTACCTTCTTATTATTACAGGAGGTGCACCAGAAATTACATAGGCTCACACAAGGTTCTAAATCAGTGGAGGATTACCACAAAGAGATGGAGATGCTCATGATCAAGGCCAACATAGAGGAGGACATGGAAGTGACTATGGCACGATTTATGGGTGGTCTAAACAAAGAAATTGCAGATGTGGTGGAATTACAGCATTATGTGGAGATGGATGATTTGGTTAGCATGGCAATGAAGGTGGAGAAGCAACAAAATCAAAGGAGGGCAGCCAAAGCATTTTCCAATTCCAACTCAAAGTGGAGTTCTAAATGGCGAAAATATGAGGACACCAAGAAGAATAAAGGTTCAGATTCCAAGGAAAGTGGGCTAGATACAACAAAGAAGAAAGGTAGTTCTAACTCATCTTCTTCTATTGCTAATTCTAGACATAGAGATATCAAATGCTTCAAATGTCAAGGTTTGGGTCATTATGCATCTGATTGCCCAAACAAAAGGATGATGGTGATTAGGGGTGGAGAAGTTGTTTCTGAATCTGATGATGGTAATGTGTCTGATGCGAGTGATAGTATGCCACCTTTGGAGGATTGTTCTGATGCTGATGAGCATGTGGAGTATGCTATGCATGGTGAGTCTCTTGTTGCTAGGCGTGCATTGAATTTGCAAGTTAAGGAAGACAGCTTGGAGCAAAGAGAAAATATATTCCACACCAGGTGCTTAGTTGGTGGAAAGGTATGTAGCTTGATCATTGATGGTGGAAGTTGTACTAGTGTTGCGAGTACTACTTTAGTTGAGAAGCTAGGGTTGAAGTGTGATAAGCATCCTAATCCATATAGGTTGCAGTGGTTGAATAATAGTGGAGAGGTGAAAGTTACTAGACAGGTTGTGGTTGCATTTTCTATTGGAAAATATTGTGATGAAGTGGTGTGTGATGTAGTACCCATGCAAGCTAGTCACTTATTATTGGGGAGACCATGGCAATTTGATAGGCGTGTGCAACATGATGGGTACAAGAACAGGTATTCCTTTGAGCATAATGGTCACAAGTTCACGCTTGCTCCATTATCGCCCAAAGAGGTGTATCTTGATCAAGTAAAACTTCAACAATCTTCTCTTGGGAATTTAGAAAGTAAGGCAAAAGAAAAAGAAGAGAGAAAAGAGACCATGAGAGAAAAGAAAAAAGATAAGGGCCCAATGGTGAGTGAAAAGAAAGGAAAGAATCTGAATAGTGAAAAGAAAGAGCTGAGTGAAAGAAAAGAAAAGAGTGAGAAAAATGAAGAAACTGAAAGAATTGAGAGAAAAATATGTTTCTATGCAAAGGAGAGGGATTTGAAAGGTGCTTTTCTAGGCAAGAGAGCAATGGTTATGATAAGGTTTAGGGAGGTTTTTCTTACTGAAACTAACCTTAACCCAAATTTGCCTAGTAGATTTGTTTCTTTGTTGCAGGAATTTGAAGATGTTTTCCCTGATGAGGTGCCAACTGGATTACCACCATTGAGAGGGATTGAGCACCAAATTGACTTCATGCCCGGGGCTAGCATTCCAAATAGGCCAGCCTATAGAAGTAATCCTGAGGAGACAAAGGAGCTTCAGAGGCAAGTGGATGAGCTACTAGCTAAAGGGTACGTGAAGGAAAGCATGAGTCCATGTGCTGTTCCAGTTTTGTTGGTTCCAAAGAAAGATGGCACTTGGAGGATGTGTGTGGATTGTCGTGCAGTCAACAAGATAATGGTAAAGTATCGCCATCCTATCCCTAGGTTAGATGACATGCTTGATGAGTTGAATGGTGCATGCATATTCACTAAAATTGATTTGAAAAGTGGGTATCACCAAATTAGAATGAAACCAAGGGATGAATGGAAGACTGTATTTAAAACAAAATATGGTCTTTATGAGTGGTTGGTTATGCCTTTTGGGTTAACTAATGCACCTAGTACTTTCATGTACTTAATGAACCATATTTTGAGGGATTTCTTGGGAAAGTTTGTGGTTGTTTATTTTGATGATATTCTAATTTACAAAGAATTGTTTGGATGAACACATATTGCATGTTAAGGCTATTTTAGAAGTTCTTAGGAAGGAGAGATTGTATGCCAACCTTAAGAAGTGCACATTTTGCATGGATAGAGTTGTGTTTCTTGGTTTTGTTGTGAGTGCACGTGGTATTGAGGTTGATGAGGAGAAGGTGAAGGCTATTCGAGAATGGCCAATGCCTAAGAGTGTTTACGAGGTAAGGAGTTTTCATGGTTTAGCCGGGTTTTATAGGAGATTTGTGAAAAATTTCTCTACCGTTGCTGCTCCTTTAACTGAAATTGTTAAAAAGGATGTTGGGTTTAAATGGGGACAGGAACAAGAACTTGCTTTTACCACTTTGAAAGAAAAATTGTGTTCTGCTCCTATTCTTGTTTTGCCTAATTTTGATAAGACTTTTGAAGTAGAATGTGATGCTTCTGGGATTGGTATAGGTGCTGTTTTGATGCAGGAAAAACGTCCCATTGCATTCTTCAGTGAGAAGTTGAATGGAGCTCAACTCAAGTATTCTACCTATGACAAGGAGCTATATGCCTTGGTTCGAGCTTTGGAGGTTTGGCAACATTATTTGCTACCCAAAGAGTTCGTGATTCACACTGATCATGAGTCTTTGAAGCACCTAAAAGGTCAATGTAAGTTGAACAAAAGACATGCCAAATGGGTGGAATTCATTGAGACATTTCCATATGTGATTGCTTATAAGCAAGGAAAAGAGAATGTAGTTGCTGATGCTTTATCTAGGAGGTATGCTTTAATCACTACACTTTCTTCTAAGTTGTTAGGATTTGAGCACTTGAAAGATTTGTATGCAACTGACTCTGATTTTGCTAATATATATGCTACATGTGAAAAGGGTGCATTTAACAAGTTCTATAGGCATGAAGGTTTTCTGTTTCGTGGCAATAGAATTTGTGTGCCTATTTGCTCAACTAGAGAATTGCTTGTTAGGGAATCACATTGTGGTGGATTGATGGGTCATTTTGGTGTGCATAAGACTTTGGATGTGTTGTCTGAACATTTTTATTGGCCTCGCATGCGAAAAGATGTTGAGAGAATTTGTGCTAGATGCATTGCATGTAAACAGGCTAAATCTAAGTCTATGCCACATGGTTTGTATACACCTTTACCTATTCCTACTCATCCTTGGATTGACATATCCATGGATTTTGTGCTTGGATTGCCTAGAACTAGGAAGGGTAGAGATAGCATTTTTGTTGTAGTGGACAGATTTAGTAAAATGGCTCACTTTATTGCATGCCATAAAACTGATGATGCAACAAATATTGCTGAATTGTTCTTTAGAGAAGTTGTGCGTTTGCATGGTGTCCCTAGAACTATTGTTTCGATCGTGATGTGAAGTTTTGAGTCATTTTTGGAAAGTGTTGTGGGGTAAGTTGGGAACAAAATTGCTTTATTCTACTACTTGTCACCCACAAACTGATGGTCAAATGAAGTAGTGAATAGAACTTAGGGACTTTATTATGCAGGTTGTTGGGAAGAATTTGAAAACTTGGGAAGATTGTTTGCCTTTTTATTGAGTTTGCTTATAATAGGACTATACATTCTTCTGCTGTGGTTTTCTCCATTTGAGATTGTGTATGGTTTTAATCCTTTAACTGTTTTGGATTTAATGCCTTTGCCTTTGAGTGATATTGTTAGTTTAGATGGTGAAAGCAAGGCTGAAAAGGTTAAAGAGATGCACATGAAGGCACGTGAGATGATTGAGAAGAGAAGCAGATTGACAGCCCAAAGAGTGAATAAGGGCCGTAAACAAATTGTGTTTGAACCTGGTGATTGGGTTTGGGTTCATTTGCGAAAGGAGAGGTTTCCTACTCAAAGGAAATCCAAGCTTGATGCTAGGGGAGATGGTCCATTTCAAGTGCTAGAGAGGATCAATGACAATGCATATAAGATTGACCTCCCAGGTGAGTACAATGTTTCAGCTACTTTTAATGTTTCTGACCTTTCTCCATTTGATATGGATGCAGATTCGAGGACGAATCTTTTTGAGGAGGGAGGGAATGATACGAGCTCAGGAGGGCAAATTGGACATTCCAGCACTAACGGGCAAGATGGGAATTTTAACATGCCCGTGGGACCTATTACAAGAGCAAGAGCAAAGATGCTGAAAGAAAGCTTTGGGAACTTAGCCAAGTCATTTGTGGAAGAGATGCATCAAGAATGGGCTAAGGAAGAGAAGACAAAGCTAAATGGGCCACCTAGTAAAAGCGGGCAGCCCATATCTCTAAGTGTGGCACAATAAGATTAAAATGTATTATGTCCGTAATTGGGCCAAGTTTTATTTAATTATCCTTTTAGTTTTCTTTAGAAGACATTTAGTTATTTTGAGGTGTTTTATTCAGCCCAATTGTTTGTTTTGCAAGTTGGGCCTTTTCTAGTGGGCTAGGTTTAATTTAACCTAATGTAAGAGGTATAAATACCTCATAAACAAGTGTAGCAGCAGCTTTTCTCATTATTGAATTACATTTTCTGGTTTCTTCTAAGAAACTCTCAATTGTGTGCAAGTGAGGAGTGATCATCTTTACTTGTTGCATCAAGAAACTGAATAGACTATTACAAAGGTAAATTTTCTTGTGATATTTGTTCAGTTTCATCTTTCTTATCCCAATTATCTACGTTTCTAAGAACGGATTTCTTAGGGGTTTAGTAGGGAGGGTGTTTATCCTATTGCTTGTCTCCTATCAAAGTGTGTGTTCGGGGTTTCGGGATCGTTATATCCTTGGGGTTCCGCATCATTAAGGATTAAGACTTGCTTTAAATTAATTGCCAAATGAACGTCAAGAGTAAACAGACTTGCTTCCAATCAATGGCCAAATGAACTTAAAGATTAAAGAGAAACCAATTCCTTACGGATTAAGACTTGCTTCCAATCAATTGCCAAATGAACCTAAAGAATAAAGAGAAACCAATTCCTTCAGTATTACGACTTGCTTCCAATCAATGGCTTAAAGATCTAAAAGAATAAATGGAAACCAATTCCTTAAGGATTAAGACTTGCTTCCAATCAATGGCCAAATGAACTTAAAGAATAAAGAGAAACCAATTTCTTACGGATTAAGAGTTGCTTCCAATCAATTGCCAACTGAACCTAAAGAATAAAGAGAAACCAATTCCTTATGTATTACGACTTGCTTCCATTCAATGGCCAAATGAACCTAAAGAATAAAGAGAAACCAATTCCTTAAGGATTAAGACTTGCTTCCAATCAATTGCCAAATGAAAGTAAAGAGTAAACAGACATGCTTCCAATCAATGACCAAATGAACTTAAAGAATAAAGAGAAACCAATTCCTTATGGATTAAGACTTGCTTCCAATCAATGGCCAAATGACATTAAAGAATAAAGAGACTTGCTTCCAATCAACGGCCAAATGACATTAAAGAATAAAGAGAAACCAATTTCTTAAGGATTAAGACTTGCTTCCAATCAATGGCTTAAAGAACTAAAAGAATAAATGGAAACCAATTCCTTAAGTATTAAGACTTGCTTCCAATCAATTGCCAAATGAACCTAAAGAATAAAGAGAAACCAATTCCTTAAGGATTAAGACTTGCTTCCAATCAATGGCTTAAAGAACTAAAAGAATAAAGAGAAACCAATTCCTTAAGGATTAAGACTTGCTTCCAATCAATGGCTTAAAGAACTAAAAGAATAAATGGAAACCAATTCCTTAAGGATTAGACTTGCTTCCAATCAATGGCAAATCGAACTA